>OX276351.1:17249064-17849064 GCA_946251885.1 Cosmia pyralina
GTTTAAAAAATGGCGCAAGTTAAAAAAAAAAACTTTTTCCTTAAATATTATGAAAAGGGTCAACCCTTCCACTGCTTTGGGGTATCAAGTAGATACCCCAAAGCAAAAAATCGTGGGAAGCGAAGGCGCGTCCATTTACCGATAGAGCCCTTCGATTAGAATAAATAAAGGCGAAATTATGCTTGTCACTCGCGCCGCGGCTTTCGAAGGGTTATTTATCGCTTATTCGATTCGTAAAGATTGAAATTTACTTATACGGCTGATTGACACGAATGGTATTCTGTGCAAGGCCTTATCTTCGTCTCCCATCGCTTGGGTTGAAGGTACTGAAGGCATACCCAGTCTGTTTGTTTACATAATAATACAGTTAAGATTCATTTCCATTTGAGTTGCGATTTTGATGTAAAATTCGTATCGGATGATACTACTATTGTTGGATTGATGAAAAGCGCTCTATATTATCCTACATTTTATAAATAGTGTTTGTTTTAGGTAGGTATTTTCTTAGCAGATAAGGTGAGGTTTAGGCTAAAAATTTACTTTAATTAAAAACAAAAACCGACTTCAAAACCAAAAACGAATAAAATAACTTTCTTATAACACTTAACAGCTTCTGCAGTCGGTGTTAAGCTAAAGTGCATTGAAGAATTGAAGACACCGACTTCAGAAGCTGTTAAGTTTTATAAGAAAGTTGTTTTATTCGTTTTTGGTTTTGAAGTCGGTTTTTACTTTTTTTTAAGTAAATTTACCATTTTTAGTTGAATATACAATTACATAAGTAGGTAAGCCCAAGTCGAACCAAAAGAAGAATCATCAAAAATCCGCTTAGAAATGCCGGAGATACAGTGCATTTGTGCATATAACTTCGTACATAAGAATAATCACATAATGTATTATATACTAAAACCTTTCTGAAAGTATGTAAGTACATCACGTTAGTGCAAGAATCATCAAAATTGGTTCATTAGTTTTTGAGAACATCGCGGACAAACAAACATACATAAATACATACATACATACGGGTCGAATACAGAACCTCCTTTTTTGAAGTCGTTTAAAAATACGTTCTATTTTTTAACAATAGAACCAAAGTACTCCATACCAACATTACCAACTTGTCCTTTAACCATTTACCAGTTGATAATACCTACCTAGGTACCTACTACACCAACGCTCCAAATATGAATTTTAAACATCAGTATCTGCGATCCGAAACCGACATGCATATTCGTTTATATCTAATTATGTAAACATTGCTCCGGGTTCCGTTCGAAATTGGAACCTGTCTGTCAAAGCGGAATGAAGCGAGCCAATCAGAGATAAATAACCGTTGAGTCCGCGAGCGTGGCCCGTTTCATTTGCATGTCAATGATGCGCGGGGGCAAAGGGGGAGGGAATGCGGGGGGCCTTGCAGGTACAATGCTTTACCTGACATGCCGTCATAGGACTGTTTTTGGTAGATCGTGCTACTGACACACGTTGGGTATAAAGTTGATAAAGTTATAGGTGCAGTTTTAATGATAAAATTATGATGTTGACCATAAGTTACACTTTCAATCAAAATTATGCATTGGAAAAACTTATCGGGCTAAAATAAAAAGTACCTACCTAAGAATTATTGAAATTTTACGAACTTTTTTGCTTACTTGGCTGAATTTTAGAAAAATTTAGCTGAGCCTTATTTTTGCAACTCAAATAAAGCTGTTGAGTTCTAATACACGTTCGGGGAGCGGGTTCACGACCGCTTAGGTACACTTCAGTGTTGCTGAGTCGTGCCAAAATGTTCTGCACCGCTGCTGGCCACGAGACGGGTAGGATCTGAAAGAGAATTTTAAATTTAAAAAAGAAAATGTTCAAGATATTTTAAGCATGAGTTACTTATTGCGCGGGTGGCGTAAAGAGAGCTTGGGGGTTATTTGCTACTTTTTTTTTCTGAACAAAATTACTTAATTGTTATCTTTTTCTCTTATCAAAAAAAGCTTACCTACTCATTTCAATTAGAGTTAATTTCTATGTTAAATAATATTATATACAACTGAAAAGCTTGCTCTAAAAAATCTACAGGTAGGTATGTGTTTTAATATTTTATACTTTGTTTGTTTCTTCACCTTTATTGATAGGATTTTTTTATAAGTACCTACTTTTAATGAAATAAATTTTATAGGTAATAATTTATTTTATAAAATCAAATTTAAATATTTAAGTATATTTTTCTATAATTTTAGCTTTTTTAGTTTAATGTATTTTTAAGATTTGTCTACCAAATATTTGGAAAATATATTTAGAAACCTAGGTAAGTACCGGTATGCTAGAAGACAACTCCTAAACTTGAAAAGATACAACAAACACGATTGTTTGAGTTACAGAGAACAGCTGAATAGTCTGACGTCATTTTATGTCAGGCACGAGTGGCTATGAAAGAGGATTCTAGTGACGTCATGCGCTGGCCGTTAGTGCCCCGTCTCCTCATGGCACCCATAGAATGTGAACATTTATTATAATTTATCAATAGATAAGTGGGGACCTCCGGGATTTCTATGGTGGGGAAAAATATAGAAATATTATTTTGATAAACATGCAGTAGGTAATGCCTGTAACTTTGATGAAGTAAAAAATGTGAGAAAAACGATTATCTGCATGACTAAGCAACACGAACCACTAATAAAGGTAATAATTGTAGGTACTTCATACTCATTAGATTAATTAAAAATCTCAAATCATAATTTCTTTATTTTTTCTTTTATTTAATCACACTTCACACTAATATTATAAAGGCGCAAGTTTGTGAGTGAATGTGTGTGTGTGTTTGTATGTTTGTTACTTCTTCACGCTCAAACGGCTTTACCGATTTATATGAAATTTGGTATGTTGATATCTTATACCCTGGATTAACACATAGGCTACTTTTTAACCCGGTCTACGCGGGTGAAACCGCGGGGCACAGCTAGTTACTAATATGTCTAGAATCACTGGCACAACTTGCAAACCAAATCGTTTCTTTAGTTTTCACAACAATCGATGAAGTAATTTTCTTCAATTCACAAACAAACGAAACTTCCTTTATACAATATTAGTACGTCAGTTACACTTACACAATATTCAGTAGACGAAAACAGTAGACAAAACCCGGTTCCGCTGACTCGTCACAGACCGTCAGCCATCATTTTCATAAACATAAGAATATATTTATGGTAATTTTAGTATCTACTAGCTTTTTCGGTCTCTTCATCTTCGTAGATATCTATCTACTTAATTCAAGGGAATAGTTACTTGATATTATCTGAAAGATAACGTAGAAAATGGAAAATCTTTTACTCGACGGATTTTGCGCAAGCTTTGGAAGTAGGTACCGAAAAAAAAAATGTTTTAAGGCATAACTTAAGCTTAATTTCATTAGAGTCAAAATAATGATTTATATATCTATAAATAAAGGCAATACAAGACCTTTTTCGAATCACACAGAGAGATTGCATCACCATATGATGTAAAAAACGAAAAATTGACTTAAACTAATCGAAAAACATACCACAGAAGTCTCCAAATCGATGTACACCGAAAATATGAATGTATATCAACATTAGCATCAGATTGTGGACAGTATTAACATACAAAGATAATAAAAACATGACAAGTGTTATATCAAGATAATCTGGGACCGCCACAGTGCGTTATTCGGGCCCTTGTATAATATTCCGATCAACACCGACCAATGCCGAAGTTCTCCGAAGCGCGTCAAAGAATATGGCGGTTGTTATACCTAGACAAGCTTGTTAGCTTTATGATAACAGCCAATATTTATATCGCGACGGTGATTGTATAAAAGTGTGTATTTTGTAAGATCTCTCTTCATATAATATGAACGTCAATTTCTAGGCACTAGCTTAGTAAAGATGGCTAGTCATTTTGTTGAACGAGGTTCATGGAAGACTGTATTTATTCAGTAGGTAATATTATCGGCTACGCCGTAGCAGCTACGGTACAGAAATGATCCTTCAGGATTGGTTTTTAAGCGCTACAAGATTGCTAAGCTTAATTCCGTCAATTTCCTATGTACTTAATAACTTAATGTCAAGTCAATTCAACGCAGTCTTCAAAGCAACCATTGGGATAGTACCTATACCCCAATTCATATTCCTTTTTTTTATTCCTCTTAAATATATTTGCATATATATTTAAATATATTTATATATATATATTTTTTTAATATTTATATATATTTTTATGTATATTTTTATATTTATTTTTATTTTTATTTTTCGCTTGTTACGACACGAGAAAAAAAATTTAGAGGATTGAGTAATTAATCAAAGCTACACGTGCAAACTAGGTACTCATACCATAGGTAAATCATTTAGCGCAGAAAAATGGTAAAACGCAAGGAAGAACAACGTTAATGAGAACTATTTTTAGCTAAAAAGGCTAAAACACTAATTATTTACTCATTATTTTGAACTCTATTCAGACATTTACCTCATTCACATAAAAAAAAATAACGAGATGAAAACAAACGTCTAAAGACATCACCCATCATCCGATGCCCATCATCTGCCTAGCCTTTTCTCAATTTTGTTGGGGTCGGCTTCCAGTCTAACCGGATGTCGCTGAATACCAGTATTTTACATGGAGCCTAGACAATCACAACCCAGTAACTGGGTAATATACGGTACCCCATAACCATAATTTAAAAAAATTGTCTAAAGACATCCGAACAATAAATTGATCTATCTGTTTCCCTTCCTACTTAATCTATGACTGGGATCGGTTATTCGAGTTTACTGGGAGCATCGTTCCAACCATGGAGTCCATTGGTCGGCTACGTGACCTTGCCAGAAATTCCTTTTTCTCCACAAACAATTACTTCTTCATCGATCCTGCTGTAATTTTGCTTCCGGGTAGCCTTAGATTACATTTCATTAAGAGAATTTATCAAAAGGTCTTAAAAAGAAACAAACTACAGTTTAAGATGGTGCAATATTTTTTTAAATCAAGTAATTATGTACTTAAGTTGTTGACAGCTAAGTGGTTCGTTGTCCGAAGCAACTTAAGCTTCAATAAAATATATTTGTTCAAAATGTAAATGCATGTAGTCTTCAGAGCAATGGAGAGTGCTTAATGTCTCGAGAATGTCAATAGGTAGCGCTAGCTGTAACGTTTCACTTGAATTACTCAAGTCTCAAGAGACAAACGGGTTGACATTGTGTAGTTTTGTTTTGATAGAGTAATTTTCTCTTTAATGATTAAATGTAGAACTTTATTAAAAATAACGTTCAACTCGTGTAATAACAAAAGCTTAGGTTCTCCTCAGCAAGTTTCTCACAACAACATTGCTTTGCCTGCAAAATTTTATTACAGCGAATTTTACAAAACACTATTTCAATATTCCTTACCTACGTCACCTGTTCTGCACTATTTTATTTAAAATATTTCTGGCAAAGTTTTATTCGAAACTATATTGCACGAACAACTTCGTTCCCTACGTTCGTAGGTGGCAGTAGGGTGAACGCTACAAATATAGGAGGGACGGGTATGGGCGCATGTTTTATATTATTGAGGCTCCAACGGCCGACGACAGGACGGTTTACCTTGTTTACACACGGAACCCCGAATAGGTATGTTTACTATGTTCCTATCTACGTTTTACAGAATTTTAAATTCACGCACAGAAAATATTTTGCTTCCAACCGCCTTTACTATGTAATCGATTTAGTTATACACGATTAAGTTCTATATACATTACAGTTTTTATTTTTATTGCAGGTAAAAACGTCCGATGATTGTGAATATGGCCAATTTGATGATAGTTAACGTTTATAAACGATTTTTGTAGTGTGGAGGTAGTATTTAAATACTTTTGTATTATAATGAAATCCTTCTAAACATCCTTTCAGTTAAAAGGCTCACAAAAATCACTGTTGAAATCTAATAGCGCCCTTAACAGCCTAGCCTTTTAAGGGGGATGCGCTGGTGGTAGCCCGCGAAATTCTTTTTTTTTTTTGGGATTTTTGCAATTCGCAGGTCCGTGTCAGGTTGTATCTTGATCAAAATATGATACGCGGCAATAAAACATATGTATTTATATAATTTTAACCATGAAAATTATTAATACATCTCTCTACGTTAGACTTCGTGCAGAGTCGTTAGATTTCGTTCGATCGACGAATCTGCACGAAATCTAACTTAGAGAGATGTAGGTAGGTATTGATGATTTTCATGGTTAAAATTGCCGCGTATTATATTTTGATCATGATACAACCTGATACGGACCTGCGAATTGCAAAAAACCCAAAAAAAAAAGAATTTTGCGGGCTACCACAGCGCATCCTCCTTGACTAAAAGGCGCCGTTCAACTAGACCGAACTGAACTGAATTATATTCAATAATAGGTTCAATTAGAACGGTTCCGCGGCCGCGGCCGCCGAGCACTACTTCCAAAGGCTAGGCTGTTAATTAAGCTAGCTGGCTGTGACATATCTACCGTATTATATTTTACTACAAAGATTATGACGTCTACAAACGTTCTATATGCCTTTAAATTATTTCCCAAACATACTCAGCTATGAGAAGTATTGTATACAAAAACCTCAATATCATGACACATCTACTTACACAAATGACAACCCGCCCGATCCAATATCAAGCTAAACATTTGCATTTGCGAGAGCGACGGTCGTGCCCGAATATCCTTTCATATAACATTGAATAAAAACAAAAACATTGTTTGGACAAAAGCGGCATCCCTTGATTATATTTGAACAAAATATTCTCCTTGTACCGTGTACACAGTATAATAAGTCTCTTGGGCGAACAAATGGAGCCGAAAGGAAAACCATCGTGTCTTAGGGATACTTACGCTTTACGTGATCCGAGTGGATATGTATGGAATGGAATGGACAAAGGGAAAAATCTCTTAAGCTACCAAGGTGTAAAAGTACCGATTCCCAAATGGTTCAGTTATTTTGTCGTATTGCGCGAGAGGGAATCAACTGCATACAGAAATTGAATGTCGATGGGCAAATGGAAGCATAAAAAGCGAATGTTGACGGAATATATACCATGCGAGCCTGTGAGGGGAGATACCTCTGATACGGCTTTTAGCACTAATCAAATTCTTCCAAAAATGTAGTGATATTTTTCCGTCTCGGACCCTATTTTGGTACTTACGGCTAAAAGCAGACGATGAGTTAGGTACAGTATGTTATTTATTTCTTTACAAGGAAATAATTCATTGTTTCAATTAAATAACTACTTATATTTTTATATACCTAATGACTTTTTTTTATGGAGGAACACCGACTCCCAAGTCACAAGTATAAACCTAGTTTGGGACCCAGGGGACCTATGTTTAAGACACCATTTCTGCATGTTGTAAATGAATGTCATGTCTGAAACAACGCTGTCACTTTTTTGAAATAAAAGAATTTATTATTAAAAAAATATATGTCAGTACTTACGACCTTCTCTACTTAAAATACCAGAATGTATTTCCAAAATAAATAACAAATTCGCCATCAGTAAGCTCAGATTTCAAAACACATTCAAAAGTTGCTCAAGAGAAGTTGTGCGAAATCGATACAGTTTTTTTCAATTCCATTCAATTACCTGTTAATGAATGCGCCTGACTGTCTTCTAACAGAACCAGATGGAGAAGGATCGTGAAGCGGGCAAATGGTACATCTGCGATTGGACAAGTTCATCGTGACCACGACCGCTCTGTCAAGAGCGAAGCGAAGAAGAAGAATTCAATTATCGTCGATAATACAAAATCGAATTAAACGGTTTTTGAAGTAAATGCTAATTCATTGAACCAGTACGATTAAAAATACCAAAATTTACATAAACTCTGACGTCGTCAACACCCACAAAAGCAGGTCTTAAAGAAATATTCTCGTTACAACATTACCTTAATGTCAACGAATTGGGAAACAAAACCACTATGGACGCAAATTTGATTCGTAATTTCCAACAAATGACACTGGAAAGAATTTATTTAATCCATGTTGTTCCAAAAACTGATGCTGCGAGTGTACAGTTTCGCGAAGAAATTCCGCTTCAAGTGTCTCCTTGGATTGCGATGGTGTTTAGCAAAAATGGTCCCTGTTCAGGAACACATAAAGTTGATTATCTTTTATTGTTATTTAAACATGTATTCAGCGAGCTGCTGAAGGAGTTTCTGTTCTAAAACAGGAAGCATAAAGTATAAAATTATATGGAGGGGTTTGTTTTGTAAAATTGAGAGTAGCGCACCGCCCGTCGTGATGGGACCGCCGAATATTGCGACCCTTATTTATGTCCACTTGAAGTTTGCCGTAACTACAGCCACATCGAGGCACAACATTTTTTTGCAAAACACGCATCGCTAGGACGCAGGCAATCTGGTTAAATTGGATTGCGTGATCTCCCCGCGCATAATTAAGCATTCATGAATAATTAATTCGGTTACATTTGAGGATTTGTTAATTTTGCGACATGTGCATGGCTTTTTACTGAGCCAGTTTATTTTGCTGGTTAGATGAAAATCTAATAAATGAAGGCAAGGTAAATGTGTTTAGGTAGCTACGTACATTTTTAAACTAAGTAAGTAGGTACCTACCAGCATCCAATACCTACTGGGGGTATCAGAAAGATGTGGTCTAATGGTATTTTGTGGTACAGACAATCAAACTGAACAACCATCGGACCAATATCGGAATTGCGAAAAAATTATCACCTGCCCCATAGAAAACTTCAATATCTACTCAACGCAAATGTATAGGACGGCTGATTATTTTTTCACGATTACGATGTTGGTCCCATGGAGAAAGTTATGTATAACAAGAACTTACCTAGCAGAGACTTAACAAAATCCAAATCCAATAACTGGGTTGCCAATACATAGGATAAACACGGAGAAAACAATATTACATTCTTGAAAAATAATACGACGAAACAAAATATTTTCCCACAAGCTAAGCCTCTTATTCTCTCGAAGGCATCGGGTGGAAATCCAGCAAAACAATAGGGAACGAAAATTATCCCGGCAAAGCCCAAAGCAATAGAGCCCCACACTCATACATTTCACATGGATTTCTGAATAACATGACAGTGTATATTTTCCTCTTCCTCTATGTTTTGTATTCTGTTCTTTCGCTGCTGAAGTTTCGTTGGAATTTAGTAGGCTGTGGCAAATAACAATATTAAGACGTCTGATACTTCACATTGATAAAGTCTTGGGAAATAAGGATAGAATGTGGCGTTTCTCTATGATATATTATGCGGACATATAAAAAACCATGCATAATGGTAACTAATAATGTTATTTTATTTGCTTGTCCATATTGAGTTTCTCTCAAAGTTTTCTCAAATATATTTGAAGGTACATTTGCTTATATAGCAACATCTTTCGGTAGGCTCTGCACGGTAGGTAGAGCAATCTTAAAGGGTTTTTAGGTAAGACGGGCCGGGATTGCGGTAAACTTCGACTTCCGTCTCGGTTTGATTACCATTCGCCCCTCGAGATGCCTGCCAACCAAAGATGTAAGAAGCTTAAGTCATCTTAAGAGATTTGAGACTCAAATAATTTTGAATTTGGGCCTTCATGTCTAGGGTTTAATTGCTTTTCTGCTTTGTTCTGTTTGCATTTTCAGTCTAGGAAACTGATTGTGCAAAATGAATGAATGTGAATGTGAATTTGGTAAAAAAAATGTTCACGCGATTTACTTTGGAGGCCTTATGATTTAGCATAAAATTGACGTTTTAAATTGATTAGTTTCTTATTTATTTTATCTACATGTAGAGGCACACAAACCTACACATTTTTTTTATAGGAGTTAATGTCTTCATTTTGTCGTTTTAGTAAAATATACTTGGATATTTTTGTGGCGTTTCATTGATTCTGCTTGATATCTATCAAACAGAATCAAAACGCTTTGCAAGGTATCAACCTTACTGTGTCTTTGTAGACATCCAACTGAAAGGCTTCCATTTTCCGGGATGCAAGTAACGTATACATAACTTTTCCACTTCGCTGAATTTCATCAAAGTCAGTTCGATATTTTATTTAGTCGTACGTAAGAACGAAAACAAAAGACAGACAAATGAGCAGAAACTGGGATGAAGAGCAAACTTAGTTAGCCATAATATTAGTATGAATCTTAATAATCGTAGTTACTACTTACTTACTTATTAAAAATAAATGCGAAAGTTTGGATGGATTTTTGCTACTCAATCATGCCAGACCGTCTGAACAGATTTGGATGAAATTTAGCACAGACATAGATAATATAGTCTGGAATGGCATAAAGGCTACTTTTTATCCCGGAAAAATGTACGGTTCCGTGGGGTAATTTCCGACATCCACGCGGGCAAAGCCGCTGGCAAAAGCTAATATTTATCTATATGTGGTACAAATCACTCCATACAACTAAACCTAAAGATATGCAAAATTTAATTAAGTAAAACTGACCCTGCATTATCCCAGCGGTGGGTCTCAGTAGAGATGTTAATTACAGGAAAATCCTCCCCTACATTTGCTTGTCAGCTCCTATACTTCGCACATCCTCTTCCTTACAATGAATGTAGGTATTATCTAAAGCGTGAAGGATTAAAACGTAGGTATCTGTCTGATATTTGACGCTACGTGTGTCGTCGGGGGAACGATATACTCTGCTTTGTTCCGGCTTTATAAACTTCGACAACATTCACGTTTCTTGTAAGAAAGTGATTCATTTGTTTCGGAGGATAATATTTCGAAAGACTTAGGGTGTTTCTCCACCAGAGATGTGCTACGCACCTATGCTGCGTGAATGTAACAGCTAAGCTATGAAACTATGTGACCGTTTCCACTGATGCTAAGCTATGTAGCGGAGCGAGAAGATGTGAGCTATGAAAATGCGCCGCCGCGAGGTAGCTGTGCGAGGAAGATGCGTAGCTCGAGCTGTGCGACGTATCGAAAATACGGCAGGCACGGGGAACAAGGCACCACTCGCGATCATCCATAGCACGCATCCATAGCACACATCCATAGCACGCGTCCACAACACCCATATTTTTATATTAAAAACGTAGCTTAGTTGAATCCACCAGCGCTAAACTATGTGGACCAATGAATATGATTGGTGGATATCAAAAGCATCCATAGCAACGTTACAGCAAACTTACAATGTTGGACGAGTTTTTCTTCTAGCTTAATAAGAACCTTGACTGCTAAAGCTACAAGTATCAGCGGGATATTTGGGTAACACACTTACGTAGCAATAGCTATCATTTTGACAGTTCAACAAAATTCATTGCGTTGTTTACCTTGTTAAGCAGACAAATTTTTCGAACATATAAAGCAATGGGTTAGAAATATCGCAAATAGGGTGCTGGTTGAGCAAAATGTTGGTGTTGGACCAATTAAAAATCCATAATAATACAATTTGTCAAGTTAACAGAGTTAAAGGAAAAGTTAATGCGGCAATTATCTACTTATTAGTAAATAGTCAAAGAGGAGCTCGTGGCTAAGTAATAACAGCCGTACGGGTCGATCCATCAGGTTAAGCTATGCTTGCCGGGGTTAGCCCGTAGATGGGTGACCATCTTTACATACCGAGACTCCTCTGTGCCCCGCGACTGTCATTCGTGGATCTTTGACAGTCAAGGGGTATCGTATAACAACAAGCAGTAATAATAGACAGTCGCTTCATGTAAAATACTGGTATTCAGCTGCATCTGGTTAGACTGGAAACCGACCCCAACATAGTTGGGAAAAGGCTAGGCAGATTGATTTTAGTGGATAGTCAATACCAAAATGTTAAAAAAAGAATGTAAAGAACCTATTGATGTTGCTAGGGGTAAAAGCTCATCAGCATTCCAATCGCCAGAGAGCCTGACACCAAACGATCAGTCATGGATTATTTCAAAATTTACAATCCAAAAACAAAATAAATGCCTACCTGCAACCAACCACATTTTCCTTGTACAGAAAACAGAAATCTCCATCTAAGTAATTTATAACTTGTACAATTATTTATAAACGTCGAGTTAGACTTCAGAATTGATTATAAACCGATATATCGCATTATTTACGAGACAAATGATAGATTATGCGCCCACGCACCAAGTTAAGTAACTGTTCCCTGGTGTGATTCATGCAGCGACTTCTAGGAAATACCTACCTACATAAAATTAAATTAAATGATGTCATAATACAATTTATGTAATGATGAAATAGTATTTACAAAATGACAAACATTTGCAGATTTTTCTAGCTTCATTATCAATTTATCACCGCTATGGAATAAAGTGGATAAATATATACCAGCCTATGTATGGAAGACTTAATTAAGTACCTAGCAGAAAAGGTAGCTTGGACATAAATAACAGAAAAAAAATTGTTGAAATTAGATCTTCCTAAAATTATCAATTTTTTTTTTCAAATTAAAAAAAAAAATTGAAACTTTTCTCAAAATTCTCAAAATTACTTACTTACAAAAATTATATTCAAACGTCATTTAAAATTTGAAAACAGCAGCTAGATATTATTCTTGTTACAAACCCACAGCCTCCTTATTTATTTATTTAATACTTCAAGCACACAAATGTACAGCCTTATATGGCTAGTGGCTACCTACAAGGTTAGTAGCATAAAAAGCGCAACTAAATTCATCAATTTGTTGCTTTGCCTTATATTACTGGGTGTAGTTTTA
The DNA here is from genome assembly GCA_946251885.1 of Cosmia pyralina. NCBI lineage: Eukaryota > Metazoa > Arthropoda > Insecta > Lepidoptera > Noctuidae > Cosmia > Cosmia pyralina. The sequence continues at coordinate 17,261,730 of OX276351.1, forward strand.
ATCACCGTTATTCTCTTAAGCGGTCATTGTACTCATCATTATGAACAACTTTTATTATGGGAATTAATTAATTAAAATTAATTACCCAAAATCTCGAAACAAAAATCAGCTGTTCTCTACATTTTGACGAGATATGCGAACATAAATGTAGGGAACAGCTGATTTTTTTTGGCGATTTCAGGTTTGGTCCCATACTAAAAGTTGTTCATAATGATGAGTACAATGACCCCTTAACTCACTGTATGCTGATTGTCATAAAGCTAAGGTTTCGTAAAAGAGTGGTGGCCGCCACAGTGACGTCATACATGAAAATGATGGCAGCGAGGTTTGAGTTTACGGTGTCAAAAAACGGATAACACCAACTTAGTACCATATAACATTTCAGTGACGTCATTCGCCGGTAAATTGCAGACGCTATGTGGCGGCCATCTTTCTTATAGGAAACCGTAGCTTAAGACACACTGGCCACCCGTAGTCGTAATCATAACAAAACATGTCGAATGCACCAAATAAATAATGGCAGGGCTACATTGTTCAGTAAGTGCACTCGGCCGTCTGTATCTACACTAGATAAATAAAGGTAATGCATACCGCAGTAAACTTGCTATACTAGATATCGACGGGGTAGTAAGGTGTGTACTGCGCTTAATCTTAAGGTTAGGTTTCACTGCGCGAGCGGAGAATGATAGGTTTGAAAAAACACTGCTGAGAAGTTTCACTGACGTGTGACTACTTAGGTATTTTTTTATGTTTTTCTTTGTTTTTGTAAACCAACAAAGGGATAACAAAAACTTAATGAGCCATGATTTGGCATACCAAAGCAGTGTAAGTCGACGTTCGCACGGACGTAAAAATATCGCGGTGGAATTTTATCGCGCACTGGATATTCAACTCTGGGTGTTGAGACGAGCTTCGAAAATCCAACGTAACAACAACAGAGTGCATCCCAGCGCGTTGAAAAAACACACTGTTGGATTTTCAACTCTCGGCGCTGAGCAGAGCGTTGAAAATCCAGTGCACGAAAAAAAATCGCCGCGATAGTTTTACGTCCGAGCGGATGTTGGCTAATTGGCTCATTGAGTGTCGTCGATAGTAGGTACCTATTATTATACAATAATATACTATCGACAAACCGATAAATAATAAGCCAAAGTAATTATGTATATGCACCTACCTTTTTAGCAAATAAATAAAAATGTATCTTGTCAGAGTAAATCCAAAGTAATTCGTTTCGGTTTGCAGGAAAATCCTACTGTTGCCTGACATCGAATCACCGAGTGAATTGTAACATAAAAAATTGGTTATTTGTGTGTGCCAGTGGAATCGCAGCTTAAAGTAAAGATGAGTAAATAAGTGCTGGGCTCTTAACAGGTAGCCCACTATTACACAGTGGACACTCTATGTAGGTATTTATTTACTTAATTCCTACGTGTAACCTACAACATACTTGTAATTGCTCCGGCTAAATGATAACTAGAACTTACTGTATATTATGATAAGGGTTAAATTCCCAAGTGGGCTTAGTTAAAATATTCTTTTTGCTTACGAAATTATGAACGTATTTTCTTGTTTTGACTACAACTTTATAATTTACTAATACTAAACTACAAGAGTTATTAACCTGCTGCATCTTGTAAAAACCAAAATGAAAGCCCACTTCATTTAGCAGAAAACAATTTAATACAACAACATTTTTATTTATGCGCCATTCAGACACTAATTGTTCTACCGTTGTGCGCCAACTTTGTTCGTTAAGTTAATTATTACTATATTTACCTTTGGCATTTATTTATTTATAATAAGCACACCAACAGCACGGTCACTTACAATTCAAAATAAAATAACATATAAAAATGGCATTTTAGTAACCATGCAAATAACAGGTATGCATGACATTCACATACGAAACATTAGAGACAACGGAGAACAGAAAAAAGTTTGTCTAGTAAAACTAAATCCAGAATACATACCGATTAGAGCTATATAGACGTGCACTCTTCGCACTGTTTATATAGTGAACGTCTGTATGAAGCAAAACTCATGGAGATAATATCAATGGGGTAATCTGTCAAGTTGGACCTTTCCTTATATTGCCTTGCCATACGTGTTAGTGGGCTATTAAATGTGGTATTTAAGGTGGATGTAGGCAATTCAAAAATACGATGATGACGCTTACTACGTTGGCTAGACCTATAGTTGAAATGGTTTACCAATTCTGCATCTATAGAACCGTTTATTATTTTATGAAGTATCAGTAAGTCAGAATGGTTACGTCTTTCTTTTAAGCTAATCATCTTGAATACATTTAAGGGGATGCATCGATAAATTTTGTGTTTTTATAATTCCTATTATATGGATTCATTTGGAGTTTCCACATGTATTATTTGACTATATTGTCTACAACTGTATTTAAACCGAAACATGATTACATAAATTTTTTTCGGCAGAATTTTTTTTTAAAGTAGCTCCGTTTATTTTCGGTTTTATACGTTCTATATGTAAAAATTGGCTTTAAATCGAAGGTATTTAAATATGTTAGGAAATACTAAGCTAAAAATTAACTTAAGTACGAATAGCATTTTGTCATAAATCTACATTTAAAGGAAGCGCGTTTAGTTCCAGTGCGCGTGAGAGCCTTCTATCTCACGCGCCAAACTACACAGCCATTTCACTTACACACCGAGCTAAACTTCACTTCGATATCCTCTTAACTCCATACGACTAAATATGTACCCCATAAAGCTTGCATATAATAAGAAATTAGACTTTCTGAATAATAATTCCAACTGAAAGCTACAGTAAACGTTCATTGGTATTTAAGTCAGCCTTTTCTAGCAATTTATTGTGCGCTTAGCTTCTAATGGCTAGCTTGTAAAGCGCAACATTCTTTAATTTATGTTAGAGACTCTCTGGCTGTTTAAATTTTGTTGTAATACTAGATAAATATTATTTTGAAAATATGACTCTATATATAAAATAAATACTTAATTACATACGTACAGGGCTATTTTAAATTGGCTGGCTAAACTCAGCAGACGCGATGGATATCATTATCTAGACACGATAAAATAAACATTTTAAAAAAATGTTTTTTTTTTTTTAGGGAGGTCAACGACCGCTGTTGAGAAAAACTGTTTTATCGTGTTTAGTTAACAATATCCATCACTTCTGTGAATATTACACAAAAAAAAAAACAAATTTTCTAAACTGATGCCTACTTCAAGTGTCTACAAAAACTGCGGTCGATGTACCCACAAAAAAATCATCAAATTAATTTATTTTTTGTTCAACCATGATTACTCATCGCGTCTGTGGAGTTTAGCTAACTAATTTAAAATAACCCTATACAACATTATTTTTAGTAGGTATATGCGAAACCTGAATATAATTTGTTCAGAATAAATAACTGAATTTTTTTACAGAAATATTGTTTTTATTAAATAGTATACACATCATTTCCATTTAACTGTAAACATAACCTAAAAATAACAAAATTATACAGGGTGTCCCGTAAATAATGGATAACCTCTTAAGGGGTCATTGTACTCATCATTATGAACAACTTTTACTATGGGACCAAACCTGAAATCACGAAAAAAAAATCAGTTGTTCCCTACATTTATGTTCGCGTAACTCGTCTAAATGTAGGGAACAGCAGATTTTTTTCGCGATTTCAGGTTTGTCCTAAAGTAAAAGTTGTTTATAATGATGAGTACAACAACCCCTTAAAAGGTTATCCTTTATTTACGGGACACCCTGTATACTAACGTAACTAAAACTATTAAAAAACTAAAATATGGCGTCGAAAAATTCCTCCGCATCGCTGTCGACTGGTAAAGTTCCCAAGAGACTGGCGGCATTGCCACGTTGTATGGTAATGCTAAGCCGCTGGCCAAGGTAACTGAATCGATTCCAATAATTTTTATACCGTGTTATATTTTGCCCCAAAAATCTTTAAAAAAGGTTACAATATGGACACCGCGCGACGAACACAAGTCACTGCAGATCATAGCGGCACTAGGCATGGGCGCACAGCGGGCGCCGCGTGGTGATCATGTTTTTGTACGGACAACTAGGTAACATAACAAGCTTATAACTTTGTGATTTTTCATGATAAAGTTTTGAAATTTTGTACATAGATTCTTTACATAAAAATACTAGACACGTGTTTCGGGTTTCGCATATACTAAAACTGATGTTGTATAAATCTTAATTGTTAATGTAACCACTAGGCACACAGGTGTGAAATGAAAATTCGTTTTTAATTACTTATACAGTAAATACTTATTTAAAATGTCAAAATGTTATTGTATACTTAATTGTTAATGAAGAAACTGAAAATTTCAGCAAAATAGAAAAAGGATTCCCGTATTTTTAGCAACATCCGCAATCTCAACTCACTTTCAATCTGTCAAAAATTGTATAGTTTTAGGTACAGTAAGTGTGGGTTACTTTGACTCTAGGGCATTACTTTGGCCCAAATCGAGACTGATGTTTACTGTCATTAAATCCGCACAAGGTTCCGCAAGTACGCGTCTATATCACCATCTAATAGTTACCGAAGGACATACGACGTTCGGTTGTGTGGTCGTGACAGTTCGGGCAGTTTATACAGTTGTCTCGATTTGGGCCAAAGTTATGCCCTAGAGTCAAAGTAACCCGCCCTTACGGTACCTACTAGAATTGGCCTTAAGGTGTTAGGTACCTACTGAGAATTACTTCCGGGTTGTCACTGAAAACCAACGCTGGGGCTCTGTCTCGCATAGGGTCGCAGCATTATGCTGAGCGATGGCCGTTTTGCATGGATGTCACGCATATTTTCCCCCGACTTCTTCTTTTTTGTGTTTGTGTTCTTTCTTTGCATCATGTTTACCGCAAATAAACCTGTTCTTTCTTATTTTTTCCTTCTTAAGTTTAACATCAGATATTCTACAATTTTCAATTTACTAAGAAGAGTTTATTCCTGACTTACAAATTGATTTACCTACCTACTACTAACCCAGCTTCCATTATTAACAAATACCTTTATATTACCGTGAAGACTTGGAAACATGCCCGTAACATATGGCGCATGTCTGCTGCAAGTAATTACTGAGCTGGGCAGTCATATAGGTACTTACCTACCCACCTAGCGACTAGGTAAGTGCTGAGACAAAGGGGCAAACATTAGGTAGATACCTCCTTAGGTAGACGACAGATATAGCTTATGATACACGTTAGTATATTAGAGTGTCTAAAGCTAAGAGTACCTATTATAGGTACCTACTTATACAGGGTATACCAGAAAGGTGTGGTCAAATTTAAGGTGTGGTATAGACCATCAAACTAAACAACTTTCTCCATGGGACTAACATCGTAATCGAGAAAAAATTATCAGCTGTCCCGTAGGTACAAAGCTTCAATACCTACCCGACCCAAATGTATGGGACGCCTGATATTTTTTTTATGTGTGTAGGTATATCTAAGGAACACATAAATAAGAAGGTATTCATGTTTCTTGAGTGCTTATTTACTATAAGAAGAATTATTTTATTATTTATGAATAAAATATTGTATAAATAACATGTGCACTTGCATCTGGATTTGATAATTATCTGAATAGGTAATGTAGGTGTGTTAAATAATTATATACCTATAATTAAAGCATCTAAAAAACTTTGTAAATCTTTTAAAATCAGTATCATTACTTAAGACTCTATATTCATGACAGATATTATTATAAATGATGAAGTGAATTGTAGAAAGGTCATGGGGTTAGATAATTACAAGACCATGCGAATCATTAAACACAAACATTGCTATCTTATACGGATATAGGTAACTGTATTTTTTTCCTTAATATAATTATGATAATACAATTATCAAACTAGCGTTAGGCGTTAAATATGAAATTTTAAATCATTATTTTATTGCTTTATAGTTGCCGACCGAATGTGTTCAAATCTGTAATTAATCTTAGCAATTGTAAACAATAAGATATTATGTATCTTATCAAATGAGGTCAATTAGCGTCAAAGCAATTTGATAAGGGCAAATTACGTAGCAATTTTTGTCACATATTTTTATTTGACTATTACTAAGTTAAATCTAAACAAGAATTCAACGAAACCGTAAAGTACTGGATTGAAAATAAATTGCAGCCAAACTTACCATAATGCTTAATAATAAAAGAGGAGAACCACACGAAAAACTGTTCAGCATTGTTCTAGTCTCATAAGCTAGACAGAACAATACAAACTGGTGTAAACAAATCATGTATCTTACTTACCTCATCGCGTGATACCGGTACTAAGTTTGGTTGAATATTAATTACACGCTCAAATTAATTACATAACAAATTCTTTACCAAATACGACACAGTTAGACTGACACGTCGACGAAACATTTTATAAAGAATTCATATTTAAAGGGACGCCAGCAAAAAAAATGGGGAAAGTTAACCCTATTGTGCCACCCTCATCTAAAAACTGGGCCAATAGGGGACGGTTATGGGCCGACAATGGATTTTTTCCTACCAATCGATATGATTTCACAAAATGGCCGCTTTTGGCCGCTTCATTGTTTTGGGTTCGGATCGACGGCTATGCTCTGACGTCACAAGCTATTAATAACAATGGGGCAGGATTTCTTTTTTTGGTTAGTCGCGTTTGAGTTCCGTAAACAGCTAACTTTAAAGATTTTTGAGAAGGAATGAGTTAATATTTTTGCCACATTTTTGCTCAAACACACATCACATTTTTGTTCTGAATTCTTGATACCCATTAACAGTTACCTAGTTAGTTCTGCCAATTTTATTTATAATAGCAAGTTATAAGTACTTACCTGCTGTTTCCTAATATTATTACTTTAAAGATATCTGAACTTTAGATTTAGCCCAAATGTTTTTCATGTAAATTAATAGTCATAGGTACATGTCATGTCTGTTTTTTTCCCTTCAGCAAATAAATAATTTGCCTAGAGTATAAAATTTACTATTGTTAATAGATTAAATTCGGCGTGAGAGCCTGGTGATCTGTCACACAGAGTATCATATTGGATGCCAGTCTCTCACAAAGGATCATATTTTTGATTTTTGAAACAACGTTAAGATTCTTGTCACTATTTATAAAATAAATCTATGTGAACCTTTGTGAAGAGAGAAATAAATAAAGATTACTATTACTATATATAATAAATTCTGGTTGTATCTAAGCAAAAGTTACAAAATAGTCAAAATATAAATAAACAGCTAAAGGTATAAGTACCTACTCCTATAAGTAGGAACCCGTTTGTCCTATTTTGCCGTAATAGGGTTAGTTCCGACCCCTTGTGTTTTTCGTCCTTTCAGCGTACCCTAATATTGTACCCTTTCTTATTATAATTTATTTGGGTTATAGGTGCCTGTTTTTAGCTTTGTAAACAAAACTACGACTGCACCTATTGCTTTTTATCTCACCCAACAGCAACTATAGGTAATTTTATAGACTTGCTAAATAGATAGTAAGTACCTAAGTGTGTAAGCAATATCACGAAAGTAAACTGTAAAACACAATAAAAAAATATTGGTAGCGGGTAGGTACGAGTAAGTAGGTACTCATGGTACCTATTTGGGTATAACACGTTGAAATCTCACATGAGATGGAGAGGGTTAAACTACTTAGTACTTACCTATTTGGTAGCATTATCACATTGTTTCAGGAACGCATTGAATTTGAAAGTAGGTACAGTGGGCTGCATCTTAATACCTATAAAATCTTAATACAACTGGGGTACCCAATTGATGCAGCCCACTGTGTTGTGATGTTTTTTAAACTCAGAATATTCCACATTACCTTTTTTTATGTTAGGCTACACTGTCTCACGGCTGAGCTATGCTGCTCTTGCTGAGCCTCCCCCAAATCCTTCCAAGCATCCTTTTCCAGGGCCACCTCGATCTCCATTATCTACATTTGAAAAAAAAAAAATTTTGTTACATGTGCAAAACGTCAGAATGTGACCTTTCCTATTTATACCGACTTTTTTTGACATTTTAAACGACAGCACTTTTTTCAAAAGACCGCATGTTTTAAAATTGCAAGCTGAGTATTTTTGGTCTTTAACCTTGCTTACTTTTAGTCTGAGCGCATTTTTTGCTGTGGTTTTCTCAATCACTATTCGTGGTATCAGACTTTTAGTTATGATCAGAAAGATCATGGAGGTAGTTAGTGTAGATACCTACTACTTAGGTAAATGGATAAAAAAATAATATATTTGAATAAAGGTAAGTAGGTATATACCTAAACAATATAGGTAGATGAGCATATTCCTAATTAAAATTATTAGGAATCTATCCACATAATTTGAAAAAATAACAGGAAAATTGCATAATGAATAAATAATAATAGGTATGTGGCAGTATACCTAATAGTGTTAGTTTGAAACGTTACTTAAGAATAAGTTATTGACACGCTAAATATGCTGCAATAACGAGGCTTTTAATATGTATAATGAACATAAGTCTCGAATATCGGAATAAAAAGTATCCTACCTCCTAGCCCAGGTCAAATTTCATCCAAATCCATCCAGCCGTTTTAGCGTGAAAGCGTAACAAACAAACAAATAAACAAACAAACTCACTATCGCATTTATTATAAGTAATGGGGATGTAGGTTATTATTTTACACACCATCACACCAAAAGTAACCTACACCTCATCCATCATACACCAACTACTTCTAAAAAACACTACCTTCAAAAAAAAAAATAGGGTGTAATGTTAATTTAACATGAATCTTACGCTATTGATTACATCGAATATCGAAAGTATGAAAATCATGCTAAAACCAGTTTAACTCTGCAAAATATTCTCCTATCCGATAAAAAACCATAAAATGCACGACTGAAATCCACTCAAAAGTGTATGTGATATTTATCAAGTGAAAGTAAATTGTCTTAGAAAAGGCAAAGAACCCACTAGCCACCGAGAAATATATTAAGTGAATACTGCAACCAAACAACAATCGATTTCACAACATAAGCTACTTTGTCTAGGTATAGGTATTGCATCGATAATGAAGAAAGTAGGTAAATTATTGCACAATGTGTATATTACCACAAGCACCTTAAAAAAAAAAAATGGTAAAACCTCTGATGTTCAACTTGTAATTACTCCTAACTGTCCATTTCAATGTCAATACCAACAACAAAAAACCAAATAAGATAACATCTGCCCCGTATTGTTGTAATACATCTGAAGTTCCCCGGTCAAGGTAGGTCGCGCCATCTATCCGATCTTGAGAAATTCTGCAAAGCTTACTATACATACACTTGTGTCAGTGTGAGTTCTCGTATTTTGTTACGTAAACACGCTTTCACACACACCACTTGAATATAAGGCCGTGTATTTACTTGCCACATGTGTCGCTGTGTGCGTTCGCAACGTAGGCACTGCGCATGTGTGCCTCGTCCGTACGCAAGTTTACAGTCGCCATTTTCTTCGTGTGCGTTTCGTATAGCAACGAGGAAGTTATCGCACACCAGCAAAAAACTTTTTCCCGACGATACTCGTAGCGACATCTGGTTCTCCGCCGCGGAACTAACACGTGACGGAGCTTTTGCAAAAAGCTGGTAGTGACTTTTCTAACAAGACTTTATTAAATAAATGTTTTTATTTATATTGACTAATCCCATTAGAATAATTTGCAATTAGTACGAGAGGCAAGTTGTCTTGTAAGAATGTAGGTATTTATTTCTTTATTTCAATAATAAGCAAACTTGCCATAGGTATACCCATAGATATATGAAAGAAGGAGATATGCCCGGTAGTTGAAAATGTATCAGAACCCGATGTCGCTAGGTTGGCCCCACCACCGCGCCACTACTACACATGTAGTTCACTAAAAGCAATAGATACAAAGTCGCGCACACACTTGCAATTCATAAATCAGAACATACTACACAATCAATTATAAACCTTAACTCGTCACACACAGCGTGCATTTACCATGCACCGTACAACTTACTCACACAAAAACATCTGGCGCTATTATTGTGTTGTGCAAAAAGCAATTTATTTTACATATACGCTAGTGATTGACTAAATCGGAAAGTTATCGATACTTCCATTTATTACTGTACAAGAAAAATTTGGGGTCCTGAAAATAAAATAAAAAATGATATGTCCAGAAAGTATTATATATTTTAAATTAAAAAAAAATGTATATTAAAAAAAAAAACACGAATCAATAAATTAAAACAATCCGGTTAAGTTGGTTTAGGCTGTGAAACCATAGGAATTGTTGAACCCTGTTATGATGTGTTTACTCACTGACCTGTAAAGTGGAGGTATTTGTTCAGTACTTGACGTACTCTTAATTTTGGGATTGCCCATTCAAAAAGCCAGCGAGTTTTCTTTAGAGGCTGGAACATTTCTGCCTTAAAGTGAATTGAGCATATGGTGCTACATTTTGTTGGGAACCAGTTAGGTGGCCTTCCTGTGGCATCAATCCATTATTTTTTTGTATTTGTATCTTTTGGGAAGCTAAAAAGGTACTTTATGAACTTATTTATCATTTACATAATAAGTATCTTAAGCTATAGTCTATAGTCTATAGGAACTAGTTGGCCGCTGAGACAGGGGTGAGGCGGCGGTTCGCAACGCACGTACTGAGTAATGCGCCCCCGCTCCTCCATCCCACCGCTCACATACCTAAGGCGCGATCAACTAGTTCCGCGCGGTCTATACTTCTTAACCTCACGATGAGTAAGCAGGTAGCAGGCAACAGGCGAATAGGCTTTTGTTATTAAAAAAAAACCCTTAGTTAAGAAATAGTTAAATATATGAAAACAAACACATGCCATACTCATGCATAACAAATAAATAGCATGAATATGTTGACTTATTTTAAGCAAAAATCACTAATATTTTATCTGAACCATACCGATTACTACAACGCATTCGAATCTTGTGGTGCATAGTTAAAGACTTTAGCGGAAGTAAAATACCAAAACCAAAAAAAAGTAAGGAAATAGCACGAAGATGCGATAATTTAAACCCTAAAACACTCCACCTAAACATTAATAAACTTACTTTACGACCGTTGGTTATGCATTTCTCAACTAGGTAAAATAATCAAAAACAGTAAAAAAGATTATTTTACATTCTCAAAGGTTTTCCAACCGTACTTAAACGTCATCTTTTCAAGTGTTCCAACCGGGCTAAAACGGTTGACAAATTGAAAAATAAACTATAATAGCAATATAATATTCGCTGGGCAATCGACATTATTATCGATAGCCTACTTTAGTGGATCTTAACCTCATCACTATCTCGCCGCAAGACACAGCGGCTGTACTATGCGACGCTCCGCGTAAATAAAGTATCGTTTTGTTATTTTTACATTGCTTGTCCAGTCGCTTAGCGACATACTTAAGGTAGTGGTTAAGGAGCAATGTATTTGCTGCAAAAATAGTACAGCCGCTGCGATATTTGAAAACAAAAATAACGTAGTAAAAGCAAGAAATATTTTACGATTTGTTGTTTTTTATGATTTTAAAGATAAATACAGTAAAATACTTTTAATTACATATGGTAAGTGATTCCGTGAGATACGAAGTTTTTAATATCACTTCGGTTTTTGCAGGAAACCACTGAAGAACACGGCATTTTTATAATTTATCGTGACCACGGTCGAAAGCGTACTAGTTCGCGGAGACGGCCATTTGGCGAGTAAAGGCACAGCGTGCGCATAACGCGTGGACACAGGCACGCCCCCATGCCACTTCTCCTGTTTTTTATATTTCTATGGGTATACCTATCCATTGTATTACATCCATGTAGATAAAAACCTTCTATTAAATTTTAAGAAATAAAAAAAAATAAAAAAAAAGATCGGAATGATTGATGCCAAACTGCTTTAAACGCAGACAAGAAGAAATAGTTTTAAATAGATTTCGATTAAGATAACTTCACTTTATATTTATTTATTTTAGTAGAGCCATTATGGAGATTATGTAGTAATTTTGTTGAACTTATCGCAAGTATAAATAAAGATAAATAGGCCAGTATTTCACAATAATTAACTACTTTATTTTGCATAAAGTTTGAGGGACAATACTTATAAGTTTATCACGGAAACTTGTTTTAATTCTCGATTTCCATACATAACATTTACGCTTATAATAGCAGCCATTGATGTCTCAATTTGGTAAAAAGCAATGATTGATTCATTATTTGATCTTGTTTATATAAATGTCAAGGTTAAAGAATATAGATATAATATCAGAAGCAGTATTCTTAAAATCATCTGCGAATAAAAGTTACAAAATTTTCACTAGCGTTCATCTTCACGTACGGCGTCCTTAAGCTTAAAATAGACATCTTTATCAAAGACTTCCTTTACGTACGGCCGGATTGAATTCGATTTGGATAATTATTACAAAGGCGTGTACTAATTTATAATTCAAGGATGACGGCGGATACGTAATTAATTACAATAAAACTGCACCAACGTAATAACAGTTAATAGGCAGGCTCCGAAATTAATTAAAACAAAAGATAATTAATTCTCGCGGTTATTCCATTTGTAATTACGTAACTAATTAAAAGTTTTTATATCGTTCAAGATTATCGCCTTCATCTACTCTGGCTAGTAACTACGCAATACATCAGAATTTATTTACAAATATCAGAAAAGTTTTTCCTCCACATTCGAGCCCGATTGCTATCGCGTGCTGGTTGACAACACGTCACACCAGCGGTGTCGCGTCATATGGCCATTATGTCATTGCATAATAATACACGCGACGAACTCGGTCAATGGCCTATGAAACATTTGATTACATCACGCAATTTTCGTAGCAAAACTTCGTGTAAAACATCTCAAAATTACGTTCCATTCTTAATGAAGTTTAGCTAAGTTCAATCTTAGTTATTTCTAGTGGCGTGCCAAGGATAGGTACTGCGTGGAATGAATCCTGAATTAACATTTTTGCTGTGCAAGGACGGGCTCGGCCGCCTTCGCCGATTTGTATCGTGCGGAGATTAGTAAAGTTCATTGACGTTTCGCGTAGACGATACGAGGGGATTAGGGGCCCGCGTGTTGGGCCTGCGCTATGTTCGCCGCGCCAGAGTGAGAGCGGGGCCTAGCAAATTGTCGCGCTCGTCTCGTGGTAGCAGGTGCCCATAATTGGCATTTGTCGGCCGCCTGTTTGAACTTTTGAAGGTCGAAAAATAAACATTTGGCGAGACTGACTTTTCTGTGTTCTTTTTAACACAGATATCAAATTCAGATTTCGTTTTGGCAGTTCGAAATTTTGCTATAAATAAATTCATAACACTAAAAACGAAATTTTTGAAATTCGAATACTTTCTACATTGAAATCGAAAGTTTAACAATACATAGAAATACTTAATGAAGATTCATGATCGATTGAGATATTCAATTTTATGATAGAAAAATAAATCACTTCGAAAACTAATATTTTACTGAAGATTTTTTAACATCGATTTTTCGTAGCACTCTCCCTTATGCACGCTCGCGCGCTGGTGTGAATATACACACATCAAAAGTGTCTAGGGATCAAGCATTTTTATGCGGATTTCTTGAGATTGAGATGTGGCTTTGTAATAAATTTATGATTTTATAAATTTATATGGATCCTTTTTGGTGCATTTCATAATTTGAATCAGGAACTGTGAATCAAATTCGAGTAAAAGATGAAAATCAGCTGTCAATATTTTCCCTATAAAAACATACAACGCATTGAAGACATTATTAGTGCTACTGTTTCCCTACTACTGATTAAAACCAACGTTATTATGGAGCGGCGACGTCATTTAAGCAGGGAAGAAATGCTCAGAGCCGTGGGAATGATAGAAGCTGGTTCCCGGCAACGTACTGTGGCTTTAGCTCTGAATACAAGTCAGAGTGTTATCAGTCGACTTTGGACACGTTACCGAAGCACTGGTACCGTGGCTGAGCGCCATGGAGGACGGTATCGCTGCACCACACGGAGACAAGACCGATACATTCAAATCTTAACTCTAAGAGCTCCAACTATAACCGCCATGATGTTAGCCGTGAGGCTTCATCACTCTTCAGGGAACTTAATTAGCGACCAAACAGTCAGAAACCGCTTGCATGAAGTGAACCTTCATTCCCGAAGACCGCTACGGGTACCACCTATAGCAATGCACAATCGTAGGATTCGATATCAATGGGCTCTTGAACACAGAAATTGGGCAGAAGAACAATGGCGTTTCGTGTGCTTTTCTGATGAGTCTCGTTTTGGTATGAGACCGAATACAAGACGTATACGACACTGGAGAACCCCTGGACGCCAACAGCGATTAAAATCCTGCCAGGAAGTCCATCCTTATAGTGGTGGAACCATCATGGTATGGGCGGGTATTTGGATCGGCGGAAGAACTGAGTTGATTTGGATCAGAGGCAACCTCAACGCTCAAATTTATGCTGAGACGATTGTATCAGACGTCATCGTTCCTCTACAAGTGCAAATCGGTCCCTTATTTCAGTTAATGCATGATAATGCACGACCGCACACCGCAAGAGTTGTAAGACAGACTCTCGCCGCAGCTAACATCAATGTCCTGCCCTGGCCTGCTCAGTCGCCAGACTTGAACCCGATTGAGCATGCATGGGATATGCTACAGAGAAGAGCTCTGCCGAATATGGAGGGTATCCAGTCGCAAGAAGACCTTTTTTTGTTGTTGCAACGAACATGGGCGGCCATTCCACAGCGTGATTTGGATGAACTCATTTTGAGTATGCCAAACCGATGTTCTTGTGTTGTTAGTGTTCGCGGTAGAAACACGGATTATTAATTGTTTAAGTTACCCAATAAAATTTTAAAGAAAACTGTTATTTCAGTCTTTTTTTCGAACTTTAATGTTAGTGGTTCAAATGTCAAAAATCCCTTTATTAGGAAAATGGCAAATTTCTTTATTAATGCAAAGGTGACTTGGTTTATCGTTACTGTGACAAACGAAAACACTTTATTTGATGAATCCTTAAAGAAAATTTTAATTAATATCAATCAGGAGAAAAGTTATTGCAAAAATATATGTTGATCCCTAGACACTTTTGATGTGTGTAGTTCTCAACGGGATTTAAAGTTTCATAAACTACACTTTAGCATTCATGTATTTTTACACCAAAGTGTTGAGTTCCAGAATGGTATTTTAAAATGAAACCTTTTAAAATATTTTTTGGCGTTCACTCAGCGAACCATTAGAGCATAACATTCTTTTGTTTTTGTTCAGTAAAATCGTTATTCAAATGTTTGAAATAAACGCGTCGTGGTTTAATGTAGGTGAATCATCTAGTCAGACAACAAATCTCGAATACTCAAGCAGCCTAAAAAAATTTCGTACATTTCTGCTAAAGAACTGGTTAGTTTTAAGGCTTCAAAGGACTGAGTTGAAAAGCAAAAAAAGTTGTCCAATTAAGCAAAACAGGCTGACTAACGAAACTTACGTAATCCGTCCTTGAAAGAACTAGGATGAATTGTTTGGCAACATCTGGAAAGTAGGACGTTACGTATCCGGAGCTATATGGGGGGCTGGCTGCTCTACATACGCGTACGTTGGAGAACTTTAATCAAAACAAATTTACAAAAACAGATACCACCAGTTCGCTCAATGATAATGAGTTGTTCGCGACACGCTTAGTTTGCCCTCATCTTATTAAAACAATGCCAATTTGTATTCTAGTGGGTAAAAATAAACGACGTTGACGCTCTGAAAACATATTTTTTTCTTCGAGATTTTTTTGCGGCTGGCTGTATCAATTTCTGTGGAATAATTTAAAGAATACCTATATTATTTATTCTGAGACAGAAGCAGATTCTTATAGTAAAACTATGATTGACGTAGCTTTACAAAACATTAAAGAGCCTGTGCGAAGTTCTTGGTAATTAAAAATAATATAAAATAGGTAAGGCGTTAGCTTACAAATTAATGTTTTAATAATAATAGGCCAGGGTATTGTACTCTTTGTGAACAATAGTATCTATCATTGTTAATACCTAGGTATACGTAATAATTTAGTACACAACGTGAAGGCTGGGTACATAACAAAAAACCACAGTGAAAATTTAACCTTATCCCACCGGAATAAGATGAAAATTCCAACTATCCAAGGAGCAACATCCGAAGATTTTCTTCTCCATTTATAAGGTGACCCAAGCAACGGGAAGGCATTAGTCAAGAATCAAACACGGTGATAGACATTAGAGTATATGGACCACGCTTACCGCCCACATCGAACAAAACGGTTTTAATAATAAAATTCATTGATTACGCCTCACTGCAAGCGGAAATTAAGCACCGTTTCGAATCGGCATCCATCCCTATCATTTGTTATGATGATAGACAGAGATGTAGGATCCAAAATCGAGCCGGTCTCGTATCCGTTAGTAATGATTCGAAGGTATCGATCGCCTCGCGGTCCTTTTTGAGGTCTGTTCTGGATTTCCCGTGGGAATTTTAAAATTTCCCGGGATTTTTTGAGGCGTAAAAAAAGGTTTAGAATAAAAAAATACAAATAGGATCAACAGAGCCCAAAAATATGGTTTAGCATGACGATAACAAGGTTTCCCTAAAGTTTTGAAACCAAACGTCGACTTTTAACCCGAAATACGCTTTTGCTATTTTAAAAATAAAAATACAAAACTCAATAGAATTACTTACAGGCTAGCTAAACTATAAAAATAACAAGGCCAATCCGTTTTGTAAACCCATTGCTCAATAAGCACTATACCTCCGTCAAAAAATGCGCCACGATAATCCTTTGGGAGCATGCTGCCCTGGCGATAACCTCTCATTCGTCGCTTAGGTCACTCGTGGGAAATATCAGAGTGGCACCTACAGTTTGAACCCGAGACCAAAGCTAAGATACAGTCAGCGTCAAAAATATCCGGACGAACAGACTGTTCAAAAAAATCTCAACGACTAAGAAAATTAAACTTTATCTCAATTGGATAAAGTTCTTGTCAGAATGACAGTTGTCGTATACTGTCTTCGTTCTAAAACATTCCTTGTGTCATTGAGTTAATATTTCATTTTCAGTTAGCAATATCAAATATTAGTATCAGTGGCAAGAAATATTAAATCACAATTTTCGAGCTTCCAAAATATTGAGATGTATCAGCCTGCATTTAAGCAATTATGGGCCGATTTTTCAATCTTCAGATAATTATGTATTACCTATCTCAGAAATAAAAATTGCGAGGTTTAGCATAGGTTTTTGCAGAAGATTTTATGTCAAACCTCCATATACCCCCCATAGGTATTCCCTCCATATATTCATAAAAAAATAAAAAGCTCTACAAATCTATTTTAGTTAAAATAGTGATTTGTCTTCTACTTTCAAACTCAAATCATAATTCGAAAGAAATTGTTAAAACACTATTTTAACTAAAATATGTTTGTAGAGCGTTTTAGTTTTTTTATGAATAAGGGGGTTACTCTTTAGATAAAACTGAGATTAATAATCAGCCTTAAAGCAACAAAAATGCAACGAGTTAAAGATAGACTTAAAATCAAATTAAGGAACTTCACAATGTTACATAAATTATCATATTCCATTCGTTAAATCATTCTTTATCCTTTATATACCATTATAGCACTACGTAGATAGTTATAAATTTGTTGTCTATACATCAAAGTATGTCATAATTTTCGATAACACAAGACTAATGATATCACGGAGCTGAACACCAATTTAATTCCTCGCTGGTGGAGCTGCGATAAAAACGAATAAATTTCCCATATGTCAGGTTATTTCACATGCACACTATCTATTATGTATGATACATATGACAGATAGGGAAGCCCGCTATCAAAGAGTTACTTAATTACCTATTTAAGAATCTCTGTCTGTATTCTATACATATTCAGTAGGTCTCTATATAATAATATAAAAACTCATTAATCTGTAGGAAGTTAAAGGCCACACAAGCGGTTTACGTAATGATTGCTATCTCGCTCCTGCGTCAAGCGATCGGATATTGGGAAAAAGAGATAGATAGAAAGAAGGCTTGCGCGTCCTTCGAAAGGCTTTGCCGAGGAAACTGGTTTCGATTAAATGCTGCGGGACGTTGCTTTAATTTCGGAAAATTTTATTAATTTTTTTGACTTAAGTAGTTACTCTGGTCTCTGAAAGTACAAAAAAAATGTTTTAATAAAAAAATAATCCAAGAATATCTAGATAGTGAGTAAGTTCATTTACTTTTAGAGAAAGTCATTCATTAAATAAAAACTCGGTGAAAGAGATTGAAATTAAGACATCATCGCACAAAACTGAAATTCAGAATCTGAAAATAATTCAACATTTCGTTATTAAGCTGAAAAAAATATTTTTGACAGTTTTCAAGCTCATTCAAACAAATGTGTATTTGTTGTTTTCTCTGAAATATAAATTGTTTCTCACTGTAATAATTGTGATACTGTTAAATTTGATTTAAGTTCTCGTAAAAGTAAATTTTGTGAGACCACTAAATTTTTCATTTTTTATAACAACGAAAAAGATAAGATATCACTTGGGCCGGATGAATAATAATATTTTACAAATAAATCTATTAAAAAAAAAAAAAAACTGCACGCAATCTGACGCCTACGGAACAAAATAATTCGCCAAGAAAAACAGCGCTACGAAAACATTCCGCTACGTCCCGTAGCATTCGGTGTAGTTTGGAAAAGCCTCCGAGGATTTCGGATAGATGGCGTTAGGCTCCGCGTAATGGCTTCCTTCCTTTTTTTCCCGCCAACTATACCCTCCCTCACATATTTTGCTTATTTTAATTTGCCAACAGTAAAACTACTAATATTTAGCATTTTTTGACAAAAAAAAATGCAAATTGAAAGATCCGAATGAGCTCTCCAACAAGAATTTGGTCTGAATAAATTTGAATACTTATTTTCATACATGGTATTCGAATGAAGCTTATCTCAGCGCTTGTTATTTATTAGTACAGCAAAGTAAAAATAAATGCTGGACAAGTTTAAAATTTAAAGTTTATCTTATACAAAGATAAGGAAATGCAATTTTAAGTTCTTTACTGAAGCTTAAAGAATTTCAACCTCCATTCCCTCAGGCTTTCGGTGTACTGTCCTTCCATTATTTTAATAATTATATGCCATCAGAATTCTTTTACACTGCTTATTAGAATAGTTGCATAATCTTATAAAGTTTCCTAGATGTTTATAAGTCTTTAAAATCATCTTAAGAAAAAGATAACATCGCTTCTGTAAGATCGCTTATAAGCGGGATTCTATTTCAAAATGGCCGGTCTAGAGTCGGCTCTATACATTTTATTAATGGCTTGTTATTTTTATTAATAACTTCTCCTAATGATCGGGAAGATTTATTGGGATGTTTCCAGATCAAACAGTGTTGCATAACGAAGGAAGGGCGGGCGTTCAGTCGCCATATTTATAGTGACGCTCACCGCCGCCGTCGGCTCACGCATGCGCGGAAACTAACACCCTTATTTGTTGGTAAACATGGCCCCTTGTGTGGTCGATAATGTCTTGTGCACCTCATGGAAAATAATTCAGAGCTTGATCACGGAAATGGGCAGAGGGCGTTGATTTCGCGACGCAGAGCTTCCCTTATGAAATTATTTCGAGCCATTAGGCTTGAATTATCGCACCATAAGCATTTAGATGTAATGAGAAATGGGGCGAGGAGAGTAATTAGTGAGGATTTCTATATAAGCTGGTGTTTAAAATTAAAATATGCATAGAAAATCGCTGAATGATAACCGAAGCATTTTTCTGATATTATAAAATAACTTAACGTTTGTGCTATGTTCAATGCGGGCGCCAGCTGTTCTATTATATAAAACAGTGACGGAAACAACGTAAATAATCATAAAAATCATACCCATTAACATACACGCATTATGAACGGCCATTCACGTGGAAAAAACCACTTCACTTACACCCTGAAGTAGCGTTGATTGAACGTGTCAATACTCCACTTATTACAACAAACTTATTTTTGCTGCTCCTGAAATACCTAACCACTCCTAGCTTTATGAAAAAGTTGCTGAAAATTGTTTAATCTAACTGTAAAGGTAAGTTTGTCGCTAAACATAGGTTATCTACAATCAGTAATTTGTTAACATCGCCTAGGGGCACGTGCACATAGTACATTAGGTCTATATCACGTTTACATTATGTACCTGTCACATTCAAGTCAATTATATATGTATGTGATTGAGATTAGGAAACGATTTGAGTGGTTTCAAGCGGATGTAATTTTTACTAAATTGTTTTGATAAAATATTGACTTACTGGTTTTAGCCCGCTGCTTCACTAGTGTGGATGTCGGAAATTATCCCACGGAAACGTATTACCGTGATAAAAAGTATCCTATGTCCTTATCCAGGTCATAGTCTACCCATGTGCCAAATTTCATTCAAATCCGTTCAGCTGTTTTAAGCGTGAAAGCGTAAATAAACAAATACGTAAACAAACAAACACATTGCATTTATAATATTTTGCATTTATTAATTTAGTTAGGATTAGGATTCCATATATCTATGGTATATTATATATATTATGTAAATAGTGCTTTTACATACCTTCATTAATCGATACTTTATCTATATTGATAATCTATATCGATATTTTTGCACTTACCTATTCAAGATCATCTACATAATTCCTTATCATACAAAATGTACTCGTAAATGCATATTAATGTGGCATACCTACCTACCTACTGTACCTATGTAAATTAAAAAGCCTTATCAAAAGCGTCCCCTTCTCATTTAAAATTCCAATTATACATAAGCCTCATTATGTCTAATACTTCACTATGGTAGGCAAAAAAATAATATCAAGACTATTTTAGAACATTTTTTTTAGGTAATATATTAGTAGATATGTATTAGGGCGTGACTATCGAGATGGCGACTAATAGAGAAGTATGGATAAAAGGGACATGTTGCGCCGACCCCAAATAGATTGGGATAAGGGCAGGAGAATGATGACATTAGTATGTCTTACTTATTTAATCTGTTCTGTGTTTTCTATAATACATAAACAGCCTAATAATGTTCCCATTGCTTGGACACAGGCCTCCTGGTTTGTAAATTTCATATTTCTGTAAGCATTTTCTATACAGTTTTGGTCGGCACATTCTATTTATTTTAAACTTATTCCACCTACTGTCATCTATAAAAATTTATTCAGGATTTAACATACCCATAAAATGAAAAATATACCTAGGGTAACTGCTATAGTAATTGGCCACTCATAAAAAAAAAGCGGCCAAGTGCGAGTCGGACTCGCAAATGAAGGGTTCCGTAGCAGCAAGTAACATAATATAGGTAAAAGTTCTTGTAGTTCGTTGTAACTTTGATCGATGTTTTAATAATTGAGTTGATTGAATAAAAGGTAAATTGCGGTTTACGATTTATGACGTATTAAAAAAAAACGACTTACTAGATCTCGTTCAAACTAATTTTCGGTGGAAGTTTACATGGTAATGTACATTATATATTTTTTTAGTTTTATCATTCTCTTATTTTACAAGTTACATGACAAACATTTTACCACTTTGGAAGTGTCTCTCGCGCAAACTATTATCATTTTTGAAGACCTGTCCATAGATACCCCACAAGTATGGGTTTGATGTAAACAAAAATTTGAGTTTCAGTTGAGTATGGGGAACCCCCAATATTTATTGGTTTTTTTTTCTAGTTTTGTGTGAAAATCTTAACGCGGTTCACAGAATACATCTACTTACCAAGTTTCAACAGAATAGTTCTCATAGTTTCGGGAAAAAGTGGCTGTGACATATGGACGGATAGACAGACAGACATGACGAATCTATAAGGTTTCCGTTTTTTGCCATTTGGCTACGGAACCCTAAAAAGAGGTAGAAACAAGAAGAAGAAGCAAGCTCATGAATGAAAAGGACGAAAAATATTGTTTTGGTCCTTTTCATTCATGAGCTTGCATGCATTACCTTGTTTCTACCTCTTTTTTAATGAGTGGCCAATTACTAAAGCGTGGCTAATTACTATAACAGTTACCCTATTTAGTATTTATATAACCACAAGTACAGATACCTACACTTGAAGCGAAAATACACCCACTTATTTCAATACCTGCACCTCTTCAATACACAAGATCGGTCATATAAACCTCTATACGCTCCATATAGCACTCTACGTAGGTCCTACCTACGCACATGCTATTTACGTTTACAAAATAAACTTAACATTCAACGGCTGATAATAACACTTCCAAATACCTATACATATTTCAAATAGATAGCGAACCGGCGCCAGCGCTTCACCCTTCTATCACAATGTTATCCGCACCTCTATATAAACTCGATTAAATGTATGTCCGTATGTGTGTTTATGGCTCTAAAACTGTTGGACTAATACGGATGATTTTAAATAGGGTGTTTTTTGGTAGATTACGTTTGTTTGGTAAGTTAAAGTTCAAGATCATCATTATTTCAGCCGAAAGACGTCCATTGCTGGACATACGCTTCCCCAAGCGCCACAATACCGGTCAAATTAAAGAACAAGTTGAATGAATGAATGATTGAATGAAATGCAGCGACCCCAGGATAGTATAGGAATATTTTGTCTCAAATCTCAAAGCCAAAATAGGACCGTGATGCCATGTGTTACTTTTCAGTTAAGAAAATATTGCGTTTTAAAATCAGAAAATCTTTGAAAAGTTTTTTATAAATCATAATTGGTACTTATTACAAGTCGCGTGCATTTACAGGCAACACCAAAGCAGGAGCTAGTTTACCGATAAAATAAAAAAGCTACCATTGATACAAACTAATGGAGCCCCGACACGCATTAAGTGCTCGTTTTAAGTTATAACTTAAACTTTTTCCAACGAAAACTTTACTTTACTTAAAGCATTATCTTTTGTAAACTAAAAAGCGTCAATGTTGTACTGTTTGACTGTGAAGTTATCTTCAAATGTACTCTTTTGTCTTTATGTATGTACCTTATCTGTTATGTATTGAGGCGTTTATGTAGCTGTATTAGGTACATAATTCTTAACTTATTAGGGTGTTTGTAACTAAATAGATAGTGATTGGTGAAACTCAAGTATATAGGTTGACCCGTAATTAGTGACCGATACTTAAACACATGGTTGTACCTACTCATGATATCAAACAACTTTTACTATGGGACCAAATCTGAATTCGCGGAAAGACAGCTGCTCCCTACATTTTGACGAGTTATGCGAACATACATGTAGGGAACAGCTGATTTATTTTTCGCGATTTCAGGTTTGGTCCCATAGTAAAAATTGTTTGTTATCTTGAGTACAATCATGTGTTTAAGTATCGGTCACTAATTACCAGTCACCCTATATACTCTGGTAAAACACAATATTCAGAAGTGATAAAAAAAAGATACCTAACTTTAGCACCTGTTTACAAGAATCCGTAAACAAAAACGCGGAAACAAAACTAAAAGTAAAAACCTACATAATGTAAAAGTTTACGCAAAACGCGATATAAAAAATGAACAAAAACATAATGACAGAAAGGGACAAACTTTCTTGTCGAAGCTATCTACCTACCGACTTATCTACCCACCAAATTAACCTTCTCACACAAGTTTCGCTTCCCGAGGCATTCTGCAACAAACAAACATCGCGCCGACGTCCCCTTTTTCCCCCAACGTGGGGCGAAGTAGGGTAAAACTCCCTTACCCAAGCGTACACAGTATTTCTTGATTACCTACCACAGGTCCTACGCTGCACCAAGCTAAAGATCTGCATGCGAATTTCCAAATTTACTAAATCTCGATTCGATATTCGAAAATGATATCGATTCTAGGAACGAGTGCTCCAAACGAGACGACAGTTTGATGGTACCGGAGACGTTCGCCGTTCGATTTACGTTATCGTTTTCGAAATGCATTTAGTGAGGGACGTGATCTGTTTGTGTGTAGTTTGTTTAATTTATTTTGTCCTTTGTTCTTGGAAATTAAGAAAATTGGAGGCAACAGTGGCGCGGGAAATGGGATGCAAATGTATGGTGGTAAGGTGGGAACGCGGGCCCATACATTCAAATCATATCATTTGTGACGCCGCTGACGCCGACAATATACCAAATATCATGATAAATCGCGATGGAAAAAAAGATTGGATGAATATTTATAACAAGAATCGGTAATCCAGCTGAGACAGAAAACGATGCCGACATGATTTGGATACTTAGATGGAAATGAAGCTTGAGTAAACAATATCAGAATAATTACTTATTTTAAGTAACTATGCCTTCAGTAAACATAAATATAACTAAACAAATAACAACCACAATATAACTAACTAACTATAATATAACTTAACTTGAGAAAGTATAGAGCTTTAAATGTACATAAATGTTAGCACCTTGACTTAGGTATGTTAATCCGACGGAGGATACTCAGGCAGATAATAATATTTTACGTTCCACTATAAATTGTAATTATGATCCAATTTCATATCCAAGGACCTGTCTAGTACTCTACTACTTTAATAAAGATTCTTAATTAGTGAGCTCGAACGAGTATGCAAAATAATTTGTTATCTTTACTTAATATTATACTAACTACATGTATTGAAGAAATTATTATTTTTACTTGTAACTATAATGCATTACTCGTCTCACGGCGGGTTGTCGAGTAATCAACATGTAAATCGATGATGTTTTAATTAAAATTTGCATAAATATTTAACTAATTTCAGAATGTTTTAATCACGAATGAATGTGATAATCAACGCTGATGGAGCATTAATTACGTTATTGATTACCTTAAATCAGTGCTCCGCCCTTTCTTTACCTACCGACCTTTAAATACCTACGTAGATACCGAAAGGTACCTAATTATTCAAATGAAGCATTAAAGTTACCAATCTAACTTGGTTCGTCTATGTTTGGTATTTATCTACGTGTACCTATCTATAGGTATTATCTACTTGGTACAAGTTTAGAGATAACCTTAATTCACATTAACTTAATACCTACCTAGTCTTTCGCAAACCTTTCTTAAGACAGCATTAAATACAGTCTATAAAACATAGTTTTCCCATTCAAAAAATATTTCGTAGCACGTAGCAATAGCTACGACATTGTGATGTTTTGTAAAAGACATTGCTACGCTTTTCGTAGACTTCAATACATTAATCGCGAATAGTCTTCACATGTAAGCTAAAGTCATTGCGGTTTACATAACAATATAATACTAAATGCAATTCCCGGAAATTAAAAACTTAACACAGAACATTTAACCACTACATAATGCCCAATTTAAATGTAACATTATTTGCATACAGCCTTTTCTCGATCTTGTCTTGTATCTCGAATTACGTGGGAACCATCAACTCTTTACTTTATGTATTTAAGTAGGTACAGGAATATAATATTTCGCGTAAATTCCGACTTTTTTGACACCCGCTGTGTGGGTGGATAACCTTCCATAAATAATTTTCAGCTGTACATGCGGTCAAATTAATAAAATTTTATTATTGGTACCTATATAAACGTCTTGCATATAGGTAAGTAAGTAGGTATTGATGACGTGGTTTTATGCAGTTCAAATAGAAGGTAGGTAAACAAAGTTTTGATTCATGCAATGAATCTATTTTAATTTTGGCTACCGCGCTGATATAAAATCAAAGATTATGGTTACAATAACGCAACGCATTATAGTTTTCCAAGTTTCTACCTACTACACTGAAGTGACACTCGTCCTTGATAGCCGGTGGAACTTCGGGCCGCATTTTCAGCGGTTGGCTCTCCGATTGATGGGCACTGCGAATGCACTCTCGCGTTTGCTGCCTAATCTGGGGGGGGCCAAGTACTTCCTGCCGGAGGCTTTATGTCGGGATCGTACGGTCCATGGCGCTCTATGGAGCGCCTGTATGGGCGGACAACCTGACGGCCGCAACATTGCAACACTGAGACCTCAGAGAGCAATGGCCGTCAGGGTGATAAGAGGATACCGTACGGTCTCCTTCGAGGCGGTAAGCCTCTTGGCCGGATCACCACCCTGGGATCTTGACGCCAAAAACCTAGCGTCACTATATCGGTGGCGCCGGGACGCGCTGGAGCTGGGCGAGCACCTGATGCCTTGTCATGTCGAGGTGTACAGGGCTGAGCTCCGCCAGACCCTAGTGGTGGAATGGGAGCAGCAACTTGCGCAACCCAGCGCAGGGCACGCTACCATAGCGGCGGTAAGACCCGTTGTGAGGGAGTGGCTGGAGAGACGGCATGGCGCCCTTACTTTCCGGGTGACACAGGTGCTGTCCGGACATGGGTGCTTCGAAAAGTACCTGTGCCGCATAGGCCGGGACCGACACCCGGTTGTCACCACTACAGCTGCCTCGACGACACGGCGTAGCACACTCATGAGGAATGCTCTGCTTTGGCAGTGCAGTGCCGTGACCTTGTCGCGGCGGTTGGTGCTGCGGACTCCCTCTCGCTTCCGGAAATGGTCCAGTCCATGGTCGGAGGTGAGAGCGCGTGGGACGCCGTCACCTCCTTTTGCGAGGAAGTGATGGTCGCGAAAGAGGCGGCGGAAAGGGAGAGGGAGGATGGAGGATACAACTTCCCTTCCAATCCGTAGCAGACGCACCGAGTGCTGGAGGGCGCGGAATGGTCTCCAGCCGCCTAGAGTGAGGCCTGCAGGCAAAAGACTGAGGTAGTTTGTTGCCTGAACAGCGAAAGGCCCGAGACTTCGGCGCGCCGTGTTCCGCGCGCGCCTCTCTAGAAGGATTATGACCGTATAAGGCCGCTGAGGGTGACGGGGTCCGCATGAATTCATGCGAGCTAACACCTAGCCGGGGGAGCGTGACGAAATGCGCAAGCACTCCAGTACCTCGGCTAAATGTAGCAGGAGAACATCGTGTGGTTTTAGTTAGTAAAAGTCTGACAGACCCCACCTCCTGCCCCAGGGTGAAGGACATCCATGAGGATTTCCACAAGACAAAAAAAAAAAGAAAGTGGATTGGCCATGTTTATCGAAGGACCGATGGCCGCTGGAGCAGACGAGACCTGAAATGGAGACCACGTATCGGAAAGCGTAGTGTGGGACGCCCCTAACTAATGGACCGACGACCTTAAGAAGGTGGCTGGGACAGACTGGATGCGGAAGGTGGAGGACAAGGTGTTGTGGCGCACCCTGGGAGAGGCCTATTTCCAGCGTGGGCTGCGATAGGCTGAATACATTGATTGATTTACCGACTACATAAATATTCTGAGTATTGTTTTCCGTTGAGTTACAGGTGCATCATGTTACTTACATATGCCAACAAGGGCTCAAAAAATAAAACCGATCTAAAAACGCAATATTTTATCAAAAAACTCAAATTAAAACATCAAACTAATGTTTTAATCTCTAGCCGCATCGCTAAAATCGATACAACGATTTTTCAACTACAAAAATGTTCCGTAACGATTAGGCCATAAATTATTGTAAATATAATTGCGTATATAATAAGCATAAAAGATTAAGAGCCTCCATAGAAAAACGAGAAATGAATGTTTTTTTTTATACGGGAGTGAGAGAACCTGTCTATACCTACCCACATATATTTATAGATAGGTGCAAGTTATTGACGTTTTAATTCCGAAGCCCCGTAAGTCAAAAATAGTGGCTAATATATTCAAGTTAATCGTAGGACGTCGACATCTAATAATTTAAAATTAGAATTTTAGAAGATAGGTATTACATAATTCCCAACAAAAAGTGAGGTGGGAACTCGAAAAACCTAACGTGTTTTTGAAAAATGCTGAGTTCTCATGATTAAGCAATTTTCAATTCAACTAAAGTCGAGATCTTTTTAATCCATAAACACCTGATTCCTTTGATTAAAACGAACATCGAATCTTCGCCAATAAGGGAACGGGTCTTAGAAGCATTGCCTGAACTGAACTGAACAACTGTTTTCAGCGTTTTTTACAGAACCAGTTGGGAAAAAGCTAGCCTAGCATTGATAAACAAAACTTATAATCGATTTGGACACTTGACTTACTTGTATTTCTAGATGTTGCTGTTAAAAGTTGAGCAAATAACTCAGGTTGCTAAATAAAATATAGAGTTTGCAAAATATTTACAAGAATTGCACTCAAACAAATGAACACAAAACAAGGAAATTCTGCAAATTGTTCTCCTCCTACCTAAAAGTTAAACATTTGTCTGGAACTTAAACAACAGTCCTTATAAAGGGTATATTAATCCGGACATAAAGCCCCATCCACACAGAATGTGGCGGGTATTAAGTGCGTCCAGACGGCACGGGCGGCTGCGTCAGCATCGGAACCCTTACGAATTTCAACCCGACGGCGGAACCGCTAAACAAGTCTGAGTAGCTCTCCAGTTTGTTATGAGAGGAACAAGGCATGAGAGGGTTGCGATTTTGCGAAAAGAGCGAGTGTGGAGCCAAGTAGCGTGAAGAAGTAGGTTTTATTCTGTTTTTTTTTTTTTATTATTTAAATAGGTATATCTTTAATATTTCGAAGCTGGCTACGTAAAACAGTCGTACGGGTCGATCCATCATGTTAAGCTACGCTTGACGGGGTTGGTCAATGGATGGGTGACCATCTTTACATAGCGAGACTCCTCCTTGCCTCGGAAAGCACGTTAAGCCGTTGGTCCCGGCTGTCATTCGTGGATCTTTGACAGTCGTTACGGGTCGTCAGAAGCCCGTAAGTCCAAGGGGTAGGTATCGTATTACCTAGTTAGTGGTTTGTGGAGGTCAACTAAGCAGTCGCTCCATGTAAAATACTTTTATTCAGCTGCATCCGGTTAGACTGGAAGCTGACCTCAACATACTTGGGAAAAGGCTAGGCAGATTGATTGTTCTTTAATATTTCGAAACATCTGATTTCGGATCCGGTTTGTAAGTGAATCTTTTCGTGTGCCATGAATTTCAAGTTGCCGTATTAGCATTATTATCATAGATATAGGTACCAATGAATACTATTAACTTAACCATATAGTATGTATACATAAAAACTCTTGAAGACTTCCCCAGTCACTCAAAAAGATAAGATAGGCTTGTTAAATTCGAAATATCTACGTGACTGATTAAATATTTACTATATACATATTTTAACCTGCGTCAGTTATTTAAACACTACGTGGGTTCGAGCATATGAAGTATCTAAGTAAGTATTTTCAAAACTGTATAATATTTTCTGAAATGAAAAGTTTGTACCGTTTTAAAGTTTTCATAGAAGCTAGAGCTTATAGCTTTACGTCCGTTCGTCTATTCCGTATAGAACGGCTTTATTCCGCAACAGGGAGGGGGCTCGCTTTGTTAGGTACCTACCTACCTAACTAAAGTACGGAAAACGTCGGTCAAAGCGTTGAACTTTAGAGGAAATTGTACAAACTACGAGTTTAGCATTTGAGGGACCAACACTTTAGTGAGATAAGCTTTTGTTGGAATTTCTGTTAGTCGTTCTGACGGTTGTTTAGTATCTCGGCTCTGTTTTTTCTGTAGTTTTTGTACTGTGAACTTTTATGATGGCACTTTATAAATGTATGAAGGTAAAAATTGTATTTTAGTAGCCAGTTATTATCTGCTCTAGATTAAGAAAGTGTTTAATATAGTGATAAATATATTTTATGTTTTTGGACCAAGAAAGCAAAGCAAGAACTTAAATTGTTTCAAAACAAACTTTAAACAGAAAACATCAAATCAACCAAATTGAATTATTGTTGTTAATATCTATAAATGCTATTATTTACAGGCGTACTCCTTACAGAACGAGTTAATTTAACAAACAGCTACCGAGCAAATTAGATTGGAGTCCCGAAACGCAGTTAACATATCCGAGCGTCAATGACTGGGTGTATTAACAAAATAATTAGTCAACAATTATTTCAGTATCGTAACGTTTTGATAACGCTCACAGACCCGTTAGGGGCATCTGTTGCCTGCCCACAGTAGGATACTCGATCTTGGCACCTATACAAACTTATCATTCCACCCCATAAACACAACATCGTTTCTTATCTCCAAAGTCTAAAGCCGAAAATTCCTTACTCAGCATTTTCAGGACCGCAAATTTTACATCGGTGTATGGTAGAATGTTGTTCTGTTCTTAAAATTAATTTGGGCCTCTTGAGACTCCACTTGGCTTTCGGACGAGATTAAATCAATCCCCAGTTAATGAATTTTGGTATGTATCTAAAAATGACTGGGAAAACATCGGCGTTGAAAGTAGCTTTCTAAATTAAAAGATTAAATTCATATTTCAAAGG
Source organism: Cosmia pyralina (assembly GCA_946251885.1). Classification (NCBI taxonomy): domain Eukaryota; kingdom Metazoa; phylum Arthropoda; class Insecta; order Lepidoptera; family Noctuidae; genus Cosmia; species Cosmia pyralina. The sequence continues at coordinate 17,291,964 of OX276351.1, forward strand.
AGAAATGAGAGAAACAACCTTTGATAAGTTGTAAAGTGGTGTGTAGTAGTGTATTTACATAAGTTTATTACTTATTTTATGTAGATTTAAATCGACGTTTATTTCGTCACTTGATTATCGAATTATATTACCTCTAGAAAAGCTTTCAGTCAAAGAAAAGATGGCGAAAAGATAGTGCGTTGTTTGTACTTTAAAATACTAACTTTACTGTCTATCTTACTTAGAGCATAGGTAAGTATTTTCTGAGATGTAATGTAAAACCTTCTCTTTGTATATAATTAATGTTGTAGAAGCTCATCCATAAGAATCACCTTCAAAACATTTGAATATTCAAAGGTTCTAAACGAGCTAAGAAAAGATCTTCTCATATTTCGCGCTTATCTCACTCGATTTCTGTGTTACTCGATTCATACAATGTAACTTGGCACATAACATCAGCATGTATGCACAGAAAATCGATTCACATGCTTTCTCGCGTTATCCGGCCTCTTGTCCCCATTATAAGTTGGGTTTATGATCCCCAAATACGAAGAGGAAATACTTGACGTAACACTACCTATACCTACACAATATATTTGGATTGAATCAACCTTGCATTTTATTGAATAGATAGATATTTATCATTGGTCTTCATGAAACATCGAGAAGTTTTCCTTGTCTAATTCGTGGGTGTTTTAATAAATTAAGCAAGCCATAAAGTTCTTGTTTGCCATCATTAATCAATTTAATGCTCATTAATAGGTAGGTATTTTTTATCTCAGGTCCTTTGTAGGTAACTTAATTATTTTATTAATACATAAATCAGTTCTCGCGATAAAAATATGTTTATTGTGACTACATAACAAGAGACGTTCACACAGTCATATATTTTAATTAAAATCATTTGTAACTTTTATACTTATAACCTTATTTATCCGAGAAAATAAGACGATATCGTTGCTTTCGTGTGTTTACGACACGTATGTCGATGCGTTAATTCGATACGTAATATAAAAACTGTGAATTTATTCGCGATCCACAGACTAAACCTTACATAAAGTAAACGTTCGTATGTCCATGTGTCAGGCAGGTGGCCCTGAAACAAGCTTGTAAGATGCTATCTGATCATTTTCGTTTCACGCTGAGAGGCTTTTAACGGAATTTCAATTTCGCAATGCATTTAAATTCAAGATTATCTGATGCGTTTCAATTTCCTTCCTAATAAGTTCAATTTATTTACAGAAGATATTATAAAGTTATTAGAATATGGAGAGTAGATTTTAAAAAGGACCGATTCCTAATTGCTCTTAAATTCCACTCTTCATTTCCGATCCCTTATTTGAAGAAATTAAAACCAAATTGAAACATGAGATGATGTGGGGCCGTGAAATCACAGCTATTCAAAATATTACAAAAAAGTTCAAAAACCGTCGGCCATTTTTAAATCATGTTCCATCGGCATTCGATTTTTAAATATGGTGTGGAGTGCACCGAACCCCAATTCGATAGTCTGATACAATCGTCCAAATTAGAGAGACCTCGTGAGCTGCCCTTTTTGCCTTTTCGAGATCTGTAGGTCAAAGGCCTGCGCGAGGGGTGAAAGATCTGGTAAGGTTGGTCGTCTGGCGGCCTGGCTTAGCCCTTGGGAGTGGGGACGGAACGGTACTGGCAACACGCGAGGGCTTGTCGATGTCAACATCTATCATACATTTTATGGTTGAGAGGCTTGGAAGCGGACCGCTTACATGCGAGTCTATCCACTATTTGCCTTGTTTTAGTATTACAATTCTAAGGTCTTACAGTATTGAATTTAGTTTAGTTTAATTTTAGCAGTTCTACAGAATATCAATGCACGCTACGATAACACAAAGCCAGGAATGGAATAAATTATTCAGAATTTAGGAACGTGTAAAATTTTGAGATGTTTGTGCACATTGCATATTTTATCTGGGATTATTTTGAAACAAAGGTTTTAATATCTTCAACATTTTTGTTCATATTAGTTTTAATATTATTATTTGAGGTTCTTTTAAAATAAATTGAGTTCCAAAAGATCAGATGATCTAATTCTGTCTGACGAACGACATTGACTTTAACAAGACAGCTGCCTTGGTCCCGATCTGTGAAATTAGATTGTTTATAAAGTTCGTCTCATATCTGGATTAGTCACGTTCGGGGACTTAACTGCTTTATTAAAACTTCAATACTTAACGTCGAAACTGTTCCGGGGAAACGGGAATACGTAATCTTGATTTCATATCCAATTCGCATATTATCACAAATCCTACCTAAGATCGGTGGTTGGATCGTGAATACTCGAACGCTGCCGTGCATGTCAAACCCGCAAATACTGTCATATTTTACAAGACTTTTATTGAGAAAAAATGACTCAACATGTAACAACCTTCAAGGAAAAATCCGCTTCAATTCTGTGGCACAAAGAACCATAGTTGTTTGAAATGTCAGCAGTCGTTGTAGCATTTTGTGTCTCAGTACACATATCAGCGAATTCGGTAGGTAAAACTTTGAATCCCCGTCCAATTTTGAGAGAGTCCATTTGCATCTCTCCTTGCATTAACTAACGGACTCGCGTCGAAGTTCCCTCTTCGCGAAACTTCTTTTCTGCTTCAACTGATTTGGTAATGTGGCCATTTCACGGAACGAGGATTAAACAAATTTCATAATATAAACTTCTTTTGTAATAAAACTCTTTGGAACAAACCTGAATTTGTAAGTTTGCAAATAACAAAAAAGGCCAGAGTTAATAAAGGATTGCGTTAATTTTTTCTTGTTTATTTTTTTATATCAGCGTAAAAACAATTTTCATCATGTAACGTAGTAGGTAGATATTTCCTTCCAAATAAGGGAAATCTTGAATGCTCGCATATCTATTTGATGTAGGCAGGTACGTTCCATTTCCATTTTACGACTTCTCATTATTTAACCATAAAATAAAATTAACTCGGATCGATTTAGTGGTATTTTGAAAACGGGATGATATGTATAACTTTGTGTTTATAGCGTGGTGTAATAAACATGGCCATCATTAAAATGTTCCTAACTCGCGTTGTATTTGCCCGTTGTAAGTAACTGCGACAATTGCCTTATCGGCACCCCCACAGTCCTATTTTGTGACCAATTGCCGCTGTCTTGGTGTAATCAACGCTTTATTGCACCAAAAAAGAAAAGCCAACGAGATAATAACAGTAGAACATGTGTAATAACTGAAAATGTTTGTCGCTACGTGTCACGCCTAGATATGTGATGTTTGACACAACGGTTAGCACGTTCCACAAATATTGTGCTACAGACAGGGCAAATACGAGGCAAATGTGTGTGCTTTAGTATGGCACAAACATTGGGGCATAATGCTACGGTAAATTGTGCACGTCGATATGAAATTACGGGTCGTTACGGCGATTGTCTCTGGCGGCACGAGCACGGCACGTTCGCGACTTATCGCTTGTTCAGTTTCTCGCACAATCCAACCGTTTTCTGTTATTGGTATGTATTTTGATCAGAATTTTGGGCGATGCTGAGCTCCTATTCCAAAATAACCATGAGAAAAACTTGGGAATTCCCGATACAATCATGAAAATCCTGTTCAGCATTTTCAGTTTTGTTTTCAGGCAAATTGTTAGCACATATTGTGTGTTTATTTAAAGAGGATTGGCCTATTTGTAAAACCATTTGAAACGATCAAAACAATGTTTTGTTTGTTACAGACAATCACGGTTAAATAGAGCACATCTGCAAATCACAATTGAAATTGAGAAGACAATTGTTGCTACGGTTATAAGTATGTCATTGTTTCTTTGAACCTACGCTAGTAGGCATTTGATTATGACGCGGTGCGAACATGGCATCAAGTTATTGGCTAAACTGTGTGTACAACATGCTTAATCAATCTACAAAATTTTGACGACTGGCGTTTTGGAGATTGTTAAAATACAGCTCCAAAGAAAATACGTAATGATGAAAAGAAATAGCAATTTGAAGGTTGTGCTCACCTCGTATTGTACCACTCTCACTGACCACAATAATAAATCAATGATCATATAAAAGAAAGCAATTAAAAAGGCTTTCTTAGACAAAGACGCACATTATCACAATGAGGAACGACCACCTTCACTATATCACCTGTAATTTTGAACTGATGTGTACCTTACCAGTAACGCATTGTTGCAACGCGGAAGAGTTTGACTTTTTTGTTTATGCTCCAAATTTTTATGGAACCCACTAAAACACCAACAAAAACGGACAATGCACTTTCAGTTTCTTTATAAAAATCGAACAATGGCCATCCAAAGGACGGGGTAAGGTGTTTTTTGATTGTAGAAACAATGGTTTGTTACGCAACTTTTGTTCTGATGAATGTCCGATTTTTTCGTAGTTGCATGTTATAGAATATTGTCAGTCATTCTCAGAACATTACTGGTGTGTTACAGTGCAAAAAGTGGACCATCGTGAAGTTTTCAAATAACCAAATGTGTCCCTGAGACGTTATCGTAGAAGAGTAAAACAGACGCAGCTAGTCGTAAATATAAGTGAATTTCAATACGCAGTCACGACTTCGAAGCGTGACGGACAATTGGATTCAGAGGTAAATGTAACAATATAATACAACAAGCGATTCCTAGTAAAGAACAAAAATGGATATAATATCCGATGATTTACTAAGCAATATTCGGTATTCTTTCGCTGCAAAGAATAAGAATCGAAATAAACAAGGATTTGCGGAATGTTAACACGAAAATTATGTTGAGGAAGACATTTTAGGAATCTAGTCAGAATCAATGTTATTTGCTCGTGTTGTCGTGTATTTGTTTGTGGCTGTGAGATTCAAGGTTGGTGTTCGGAACCGGGGCACAATCGACTGTCGTATAAATTACACATTTCACTGACATACGCGTTCGCTGTCGATTTCTAGGATACATTTTTATATGGTTGTGAGTTGGCGGGTTGCGACTGTGATCTTGCTTTCTATGTCCAGTCAACAAAAGAGATATCTAGGCAGGGTATACTAACATATTTGTATGTGAATTGCTTCATGTTTAATTTTATTGTATGTATTTTCTTTATAATCGACTTTTTCCTTTGACTAGGTATATGTGGAGGCTTGTTATTAGCTATTTTTTTTATATATTACATTCTCTGTATTATTGGTTTGTTAGTCTGTAAGCCTTCTTTAAAATAAATAAATAAAATAAATAATAAATATATATAACTTTGTTTTTGCAATACTCATATATATACATTGTAACACACCGACACAAAATTGTATATTTTCACGAAATTTAACATGGAGCAATTCACATACACATATGTTAGTATACCTTGCCTAGATATCTCTTTTGTTGACTGTACCTACCTATAAGACAATTTTTACGTAGGTTTAGGAAATAGGAATCTAATATAAGTCGTCGTTCAAATCTAGTATTAGGTGATTATTTATTTAAACAACATATCTTATAGTAGATGCCTTTTTGCTCTCCTATTATTTACTAAATCACGGATATGAATATTATAAAATTATACCATAATTATCTAAATTAGAATAGAATTTATGAATGCGTCTATCTATACTTATACGTTAGCCCGTTCTAACTAATGTTATTTAATGCCTATTTATACACCTCATTTATAAGCTTATTGGTGTATTATTTACCAATAAACTCGACAGTTTATTACTGGCCCAAGTCTAAACAGTTATAAATTATTTAAACGAAGTCGTTTAATCGTGACCTGCGACTCTGCTGATAGGAAAGTTTATCGGTATCAAGTGCTTCTAATAAATTGATCAAAGTATCTGCCAATACTATTAATTGCTACTTATGTACCTACTATCGGCCAAACTTCCGCAAGCTCACCTTTAAGGCGTACATCGCACGGCACACGACACGATCGCCCGATGTATGCGTTTTGACCAATAGAGTGCACGTTTGTTTTTGATTTCATTTGTTGCTAATGTTTGTTGTTTTTTTTTACACACCCTGTACTCACACGCATGTGTATTGTCTTTAATTGGGCGAAACCAGGAAGGGGAGTAGTCTGTCACTAGCTGCGCTTCCGCAAAAATATTTTCTAATCTGAGCATGCTTAAGTTTTGCCGATAGTACCTATCTAGCTAAGTAAACAGTCTAATGAATTAAGTTGTATGCAAGCAAAGTTGTGGCTTAATTACTTAAGTAGGTATTTGAACTCCGTACGCACTACACACATTCATTGTCATTTCCCAATTCAATTCTATTTGCATATTTAAAGGAATTTTCTCCAATTTCAATTCATGGTTGTACTAAGCCTAATTAAGAGTTTCAGTGTAATTGTTGGGGCTCAATCACACTTAGAAGTTTTGCTCATTTCTCTTGAGAAAATAAATGCGATTCGTTCCCTTAATTCTGTTATTTGCAGAGGAATCTTCTATCCATTTCCTTTTGAATTTCCGCGTTCATTTTATTTTACGGATGGAAGAAAAATATCAGTTGAAAACTTTTCATATTTTCAGTCGTGTAGAAAAACTATTCTTTGAAAAATTAAAAAAACTTCTAGGCTTTATTAGTTAACTACGTAGTTAAATACGTATTCGTGTAAGTTTATATGAAAAGGAAATACATAAAGTAATTCTCACTGCAATTCAGCTCTGAAAGTTTTCGTAGCAACCAAAATACCAGGACTTATGGGGTTGACGAAGGGTAAGCAACCTACCATAACGGTGATGTCACGAATGTGACACCCGAGGGGTTCATGGGATCGTACACTGTTTGTAAATGACGATATTAGGTCCCATGTAAAAGAAACCGACCCTATTGCCATTTATCGGGTAGTATTTGAACTCATTTACCTTTTTAAAATCCAACTAAGTATGTAACAAGAATTCAGAAACAATTGAAGATCTGCCATTCATTTATGGAAATTCAGTGTATCCATATAATCGTATGGGGACAAAACAATAGTTAATTAACTGAGCTCTACCCAAGTTGCCGACTGTGTAACTAAACCTTTAGGTATCGATCCCCGAACAAATTAGGATTGCCCTCATGTCCATGAGAGCACGACATTTTCCTTATTTCGGTGAGAACCGGGTTTAATTTGTCGTTTATACGAAGTCGATGCACGGATCGGGTACCTGTCTAAGTTGTGATACCCAATAGGGGCTTGAGAGCTACCTACATAAATATGATTTTAGTGTCGCTCTTGTAATTACAATTTAGCTGATTACGATTTGTGGTAGGACCTCAAATGTTTGTTTTCGTCGCAAAATGAATTGACATGGGATTTTTATTGTAGGTAGGTTTATTTAGATAAGATACGGTTTTGTTTGCATTTTGCCTATATACCTACCTACTTATGTAGGTGCAGGTAGGTGGGTGGGTACATTACCTTATCGAAAAATTAAAATCACTAATTTATGTCAGCCATTTGACTGCACACTAAATAATATCGAACAGACAGGTGCAGATGGCGGAATCGATTTAAAAATAAAGCAAATTTATTTTTTATTAAATTTAGGTAAGTTAGGTAACTAAATAACATTGAACAGGATTCAGCAAAAAGGGAATAATTAAGTATAATACTTGGGTGAAGTTGGGTGGACCGATTTCGGAGGTGTAACAAAGAATTAGTTTCAGTATCAAAACTACAAAACTATGACAAACGACTTGGCAGTTTTAGAAATTCAATAATGGTAATTCATTCTCCATATTATTTTAGTTATTGACCAATCTTTGAAATACGTAATTAGTAACAGGTAGATATGTAGATGGATGAAATTGTATTTAGAAATAATTTCAAGACCTTAATCAAGTAACCTCTTATGCAAATACTTTCTATATCTTGTGCATGGACCAATAAAATTCACTTATCTATCTTTTTTTTGTATTTGGTACTTACCTACCTACTTATATTCATTTAAACTTTATCCCGGCATTTCACAATCTTTTAATAGACCGGGATTGAGTTAAGGCGAGTATTAATACCAACTAGCGCCACCATTGAGAAAAAATCATAAGTCTGGAGATATGGAACATTTTGAAATTTCCTATGTTCATTTTTAGTCAGATGAGGTAGGTCAGGTGAGGTCAAAAATATCAACACTAAACCTCCTAGGTTCGAAGCCTTAGTAGTTAAAAACAAAACCAAAAACTAACGTTTTTGGCGTTAACTGCTAAGGTTTTTGATACAAAACATTCTACCTCATCTGAGTAAAAATGTGAACACAGGAAATTTCAAAGTGTTCCATATCTCCAGACATGTGATTTTTTTCTCAATGGTGGCGCTAGGTGGCATTACTACTCGCCTTAATATACAGCAATATCAAAATAAAATCGGATGAGACTGGCTCTTAGCAACCTTAAGTACTTAAATCACATTTTTATAATTACACTTGATATAAAAAAGGGATAAAAATATGCTAAGAAGTCGTCGGGAGTCAATTTTATATACAACGTTATACAAACGGAAATATGAAAGGTTGTTTACTACACTCGTGGCCTGCCTTTTAATTTATAGTTGACTAATTGGCGTACCCAAATTGTTGGCAATAAATTCAAGCCAAAATGTGTTCCAATGTTTGTAAACCACATCACAAAGTCCACTGAACTAATTTTAATAAGCGTTACGTTTGAAGAATTTTGATTACATTATATTCAGTCTATATACCGGTCTTATGTAAGTCTGTTTGTGTATTCGTGGTACGATGGTCAACCACTTTAAAATTCTGAACCCATTTGAGATTTGGTTTTATTATATAGGTAATTTGAAGTTGAGTAGGTCAAGTTCAATGTACATGTTAACTTTTTAAAGTCAACGCCTATCTAAGTACCTAAAAGATATATGACTTACATTTGTGTGCTCCTTTTCGAGGTTTTCATTATTTGTATTTCATATGCTTTCACAGACCTATGTTAACAGATGCATCATATTTATAACTTCTTCAACTTTTATATAGTAAACAAAATATCTTCAAATACACGAGGAGCAACGAAGTATCATCCGAGTAGCTTCGATCGTAGCAGTGTGCCAAATTGGATAACTGCCAATACGAATATCAGTAGGTAAGGGAAGAACATCATACCATTCGTTCACTTCCGCCACGTAATAAAAAAAATAGTATTTTCGGAATCACAAATTGGTTTGAACCTAATTTTGTTGTAACTTTTGCTGTTAAATAGGTCACAGAGCTTGTTACCGGGAGGTGAAGTTAAAAATAGAAACAGATATATTATGATTTACATAATAATTTATACAGCAACAATTTCAAAGTGTTTCAGATGCTATAAACATTATGTATTACGACGCAACAAGTTGATGAAAAAGAATATTTGTAGTTATGTATTAGATTTAAACATGGACGTATAAAAAAAGTTTTTTATACGTCCATAGGTATAAACAACTTTTCCTTAAAAACAGAGATTAATAATAATAATAATAACTTGGGAGCGACCTGAACAAAATGTGACAGACGTATGCCGCCCGGATGATGCCGCTACGAGTGAATTTTGGCGCAGCATATGGTCGGTACCCGTCTGTCACTCTGAGGCTGACTGGATGCAGGATGTCGAGCGAGTGTGTGAAACTATACCAGAAATGGGAAAAGTCGCAATTACACCATTAGACGTAGCCAGAGCAGTCCGTCCGTTACCGAATTGGAAATCACCGGGACCGGACGGACTGCACAATTTTTGGTTGAAATGGCTAAGTAGTTCACACACTTGCCTGGCATCTCAGTTCCAATCATCCTTAGAGTCTGGGTCGCTACCGCCGTTTCTAACAACAGGCGTTACCCACCTGCTCCATAAGTCAGGTAGTCCCGTGGAACCCAAGAATTATAGACCGATCACGTGTTTGTCGACGGTCTATAAACTTCTTACATCCATTTTGAGAGCGAAAATTAATACGCACATTGACAGTAACACGATTATGTCTACCTCTCAAAATGGATGTAGGAACGGGTCTCGCGGTACTAAGGAGCTACTCCTCATCGACATGGCCATTAGCCAACAGGTTCGTCGATCCCGCAAGGATCTGTCGACATGCTGGATAGATTATAAGAAGGCCTATGACTCGGTGCCACATACATGGCTCATAAAGGTGTTGGAGTTGTACAAGATTGATGCGACTCTACGCTCCTTCCTTGAGTCGTGTATGGGGCAATGGAGGACGATCCTTCGCTATCCTGGATGTCGACAGATCCAAGGGAATGATGATCCTGTATGGATTAAACGGGGAATATTTCAGGGCGACAGTTTGAGTCCACTTTGGTTCTGCTTAGCCCTGAATCCTCTAAGCACACTGTTGGAGGATTCAGGTCTAGGCTATCGGTTGAAGAGAGGTGGTCAGGTGATATCTCACCTCCTCTACATGGATGATTTGAAACTCTTTGCCCACAACAAATTGCGGCTGATGGAGCTACTTAAGGTTACTGAAACTTTCAGTAGCGCCATCAGGATGGAATTTGGTGTGGACAAATGTGCAATCATGCATGTAAAACGAGGTGAGGTTATGGAATCCGATGGAATTCAACTTTCGGATTCCATACATCTTAGATCCCTCTCCTCATCCGAAAGCTATAAGTATTTGGGTATGTCGGAAGCGTTAGGCATCAACGTTGCTGACATGAAGCAATCGTTGAAGGAGCGCTTCTTTGGTCGCCTGAAGAAGGTATTAACCAGTCTTCTTTCAGGCGGAAACAAGGTGCGCGCTTTCAACGGTTGGGTCATGCCGGTTTTGATGTACTCTTTCGGCATACTCAGATGGACTCAGACTGAACTCGACGCCCTGGATAGAAGGGTCCGTACACTGCTGACTGCAAACCGGATGCATCACCCACGATCATCGGTGATGAGACTGTACATCCCGCGGAAGTGCGGGGGTCGAGGCTTTTTAAATGCAAAGACCCTCCACAACCGCGAGGTGTGCAGCCTCAGAGAATATTTTTTAAAAGTCGAAGTGGGTATGCACCGTGATGTGGTTGCAGTGGACAAGGGGCTCACCCCGCTGTCCATGGCTAAAGAGAACTGGCGCAAACCTGTAGTACTTACTACCGATGACCGCAAGAAGGTATGGCAAAGCAAGGAGCTCCACGGGCGCTTCTATCGGGCTCTTCATGAGCCCGGTGTAGATTTCTTAGCGTCCGTATCCTGGCTACGCTTCGGTGACCTTTTCGGGGAAACTGAAGGTTTCGTCTGTGCAATTATGGACGAAGTTATCTTGACGAATAACTATCGGAAACATATTATGAAGGATGGGACGGTTGACGTGTGTCGGGCATGCCACCGTCCGGGTGAGTCCATCAGACATATTATCTCCGGTTGTTCTCGTCTGGCTAACGGCGAGTACTTGCACAGGCATAACCAAGTAGCTAGGATTATCCACCAGCAACTTGCTTTGAAATATAAACTAGTCGATTCTGAGGTACCATACTACAAGTATGTGCCCGACCCAGTTCTCGAAAATGACCATGTCACTTTGTACTGGGATCGGTCTATCATTACTGACAGGACTATTGTCGCCAATAAGCCTGATATAGTAGTGATAGATCGGTTAGTGCGCCAAGCAATGATAGTCGATGTTACCATTCCACATGACGAGAACCTCGTGAAAGCTGAGAAAGAGAAACAAATAAAATATCTCGACTTAGCTCGCGAGGTTGTTGATATGTGGAATGTGAGCTCGGCTGTCATTGTGCCGATTGTCGTAACGGCCAATGGCCTGATGGCCGAAAGCCTCGAACAACATCTCTCGAGGCTATCATTAGGCGGTTGGATCAAGGGCCTGATTCAGAAGGCAGTACTCCTTGATACGGCTCGCATTGTGAGAAGGTTCCTGTCTCTGCAGCCCTAACCACCGGTAGCTTGGACCCTGCTCCCGACACCGGCGGACCTCTATTTTTTTATATTTTTAAATGTTTTTTTATATCCTTTTTTTAAGAAATATTTAAAAATGTAAATAGATAAGAAATTAAATAAATAAACGAAATAATAATAATAATAATATGTTTGGACATATCACACAACGCCATCTAGCCCCAAGCTAAGCAACCTAATGCTTGTGTTATGGTAACGAGATGGCTGATAAACTACTTATATACATTTTTTTTTTTTTTTTTTTTTTTTTTTTTTTTTTGTAAATACATACATATTATAGATAGAAAAACACCCAGACTCGGAACAAATACTTGTAGGTCGTACAAATATTTGTTCCGTGCGGGAATCGAACCCGCGACATGCTGCGCAGCAGTCAATCGCTCAACCACTGCGCCAACCGTGTCGTCAAAATTAATAACTAAAAATTAATAACTACAAAGAAACGATTCCTATAGCTAGTACACCACAAAATTCTGAAAACAACATTGAAATAACGTTTCCCAAGATTAAGATGCACATAATCTGGTTCAGAAACGATTATAGAATGAAGTGGTTATGAGTTTAGCGTACAAATACCTACATAATAATGTTGTTAGGCTCATGTGATGTGTATGAAATAAGGTGTATTAGCTGAAACTGGCGATTATCTTTAGTTTAGATAGTTGCACCCGAGTACAAATCCGTGGCGATTGGTTTAACCACTGCGACTGCGGACCGCGGAAGTCTGAATCTAAGAATATTCATATGTTATTTAATTCTTTGTTCGTAACTTTTTTGACAGTAACTGTGGCGGTAATTTTATGAAGGGAAAGAAATCGATTGACTTAATTTTCGTTATTGATTGTTGATCATTTTTTATATCTATCTATATAAATAAAAAGAGAAGTCCTGACTGACTGACTCATCAACGCCCAGCCCAAACCCGACCTAGAAAGCTGAAATATTGCACAGAGGTTCCCTTTATAATGTAGACAAGGAATAAGGATGGATTTCTTGGTAGGACGTTCCCGTGGGATATTTGTCGACATCCACGTGGTCAAAGCCCCAAGGGAAATGTTAGTCTAATATAATTTATTAACAGATTATGTCAATTGTTTGGCTGTCTGAAAATAAAGTTATTTAAAAATGATACTTGAATTAATTTTGTGTAGTGAAAATAAAATAGAATCCGGGTCACTAGATAAAAAAGTTATCTTCCCACTAATACCAAAGTAGGTCCTTATCTTGTCTCTATTGGAATTTACTTATAATACTTACATAGTTCAGCGTGATATGTGCAGTTCCAATTTATTTTTAACTAGTTCGTTTATTGTGTGTTCTAGGTCATCAATTTATTCTTTATTTCTTCTTATTTTCAAAATTTGCTTATGACGTACCTAAAGAAGTCAATGTCAATTTTTTTATTGGAAAACATCAGTTGCAGAAAAATTGGAATTGAATATTGTAGTCGAGTTTTATAATTATTTGATTGAGCCTAAATACATAAAAACAATTTCATACATCATGCAAGTTTCATAGCTTTAGCTCCAATAAAAGTTGGAGACTACCTACTTAGTTTATTTTTATTTTTATAATAATTGAAATATTATTAATGGCTTTAAAACTACTCACATTCGAAACGTGACGGTGAAGGTTAAAAAAAAAATACTGTGCTTTTTTAACCTGCTGAAAATCATGCAAATCCTTTTAAAAATAAAACTAAATACATAGGTACCTACCTAAATCCGCAAAAAAAACACAATCACAATTTTCCCATAAGTACTTAACCCTGAAATTGATTGGTCAAAGTTCAACTCCAAAGCTTCCGTAGCCACATAACCCCATAACTAATTGGCCCATAGCCAACACAGAGCTGTTCTTCTAAGTTTTAATATAGAAACAACTGGCATTAACAAGGTGGCTTGTTACTCTATTTTCATGCTGAAAGCCCCTTTGTTTTCAGTTTCTAACAAGCTCGGCTTTCAGGATTGGATCTTGTTAGCGTTAGATGGTTAGTTATTTATGACTATATGCTATTTAACCGACTGTGGATGTTCTTTGTGTAGTTATGACGTTTATGAGTTGGGATTTGGACGAAGTTTGGTTGGTTCTGTGTTTTTAAGTGTGAGAGTTTTTTGAAGCTGACTTTTGTAGCCTTATCGGTAACAAAAAAGTTTGTTATTAAAATATTTTTGTTGGATAATTTTGAAAAACCATGTCATTTAAATAAATGAGGCTGGTATGATTTCTGATAATAATGCGATACAGACTTCCCCTACCTAAATAACAATCAAAATTCAGATTCAAACACGAATTAAATAACTATTAGAAACCAGAATCTAATCTTTGATAGACCAATAATTTACAAAGAACTAATGTCATCTAGAACCATTATTCTAGACTAGCCGTTGCCCACGGCTTCAGCCGCGTGGATGTCGGAAATTATCCCACGGGAACCTACTACGGGGATAAAAAGTATTTGATGTGTTAATCCAGATTATAAACTATCTGTGTGCCAAATTTCATCCAAATCCGTTTAGCCGTTTTTGCGTGATTGAGTAACAAAGATCCAAACATCTTTAGAAACTTTCACATTTATAATATTAGTAGTATTTCGAGATAAATGTTGATATTATACCTATAATAAGCGAAATTAATACTGTCATAACTAAGCAATATTCATATAATACCTATGTCTATTTCAACTCTACATATTTAGTAGATCGTATCGGATTGAATACTTACCAACAAGAATAAATGAAAATCCGTTCATACATAACTTTCTCCTTTATTTGCCCGTTAAGTTGAATCACGGATACAGTTATATTTTAAAATCTGTATCGTATATTCAAATAAATTCCATGAATGTCCCTTGTAAAGTTAACTTTATAATTTAGCACGCATTTCGCTTTAGTAATGGTGGAAATATATTGTCTGAAGTGAAGTTTTGTACATTATTACAATTTATGTGTTCCCTGTACCTGTATTGGCAGAATAAATAAGTGCCACACCGACTTAGTTGCTTAAATTAAGACATGAAATGTTCATGAAATATTTGACGCAGCAGTAGGTGAACATAAAAGTGAAGTTTTAATAAAAAATCTTGTTTAGCATTCCTTATTTCAATCAATATTTAATATACTCAACTGACAATGCGTAGTCCCAAACTTACAAAATTGACACATTTTCTTGATGAGTGCAGCAATTTAATAAAGCAGAAAATGTATGTAAGAAACTTGTAAAATTGTCAGATTGTCAGATTGTCGCCTGTAGGTTTTATTAAATAGTCTCAGGATGTTTTGTAAACATTAGCTGAAAGCTCTCTAAGATTGAAATTGTTATACGGGTAAAGTTACTTGACAACTCTACTTTGTTCCCCTCAAATCTTACAAAAACAGCAGAAAACATCAAAGAAAATAAGTAACACAACATGAATCAAACTATTTATTCAGCTGAATATCCTTGGTATCGTAACAATAATTGGAAAAAGCTTTCACCCCGGGGCACCCTACCGCAGGGGATGTGTGTAGCATGCGAATGTCGCAGTAGCAGTACCGATGCTGATCCCACTTGCATTTCCTGCACTGTTTTAAAGTAGAGACTGCAAAAAAGAAAATAAAAGAAAATTAAATCATTTTCTTTTTAATTTTTATATCAAGCTTCAGTCAATAGCTACTGATTACTTGGCAATTTTTAAGAGAAACATAAATTCCCTTTAAAAAGGAAAAAGAAAACTTACTTCATTTTATTTTTCCTTTTCTCTTAAAAAATGCCCAGATAATAGTAGCTATAGATAAAAGCTTAACACCAGGCGACCCAAAATTAGGTATGCCCGATTGCCAGCTACCTATAACAGCTAAGTATAAAAAAATGGTTACTAGAAACCATTAAAGATGAACGTTGTAATGGGTTTAAAAAACTTCTGTTGTACTTATTGTCATCTTGTAAATTCTGATCATTGTAAATACAGAAATTTGGGCATAGCCTCTGCTAAAAATATGGCATGTACATAATACACACGGTCAACATGCTAGTCACGTGGGTAAATTTGTAGTACCAGCCACCGTAGGTACCTATCCACCTAGTGCTAACCGTTGCTTGAAGGCAGTTAGTACAGTCAGCGTCAAAAATATTGGCACGAACAGACTGTACAAAATGATGTCAACAACTAATTCAAACTCAAACTTAAACTCAAAGCATTTATTTCAATTAAACCAATTACAGGCACTTTTGAATTGTCAAAGAGTCGGTCAGTTAGTCAGAAAGTTGAAGCTAGATGCCCACTCCAAAACGTAGATCTCAATGGAGAAGAACGGGCAAGAAACTCCACGGACACTCTTTTAAATCAAGATAAGTAATACAACATCCTGGGTACATCACTAAGAAAATTAAACTTAAGAACGCTGTTACAAATGGGTAGTCAAATCATTACTTTTTTACACAAAAGTATGTTAAATAAAATGCTTTGCATTCTTAAAATGTTTTTTGCCTAAATTATTGATAGATGTGCATGTTACTATTCTGAACTATAAATATAATTTTAGATAGGTACAGATTCTCAATAAATGTACCGGAGTGAAAATTTTTACTTCGGTACATTTATTGAGAAAACGTAGGTACCATGCACATCTATCAACAATTCGGCCAAAAAACATTTCAAGAATGCAAAGCATTTTAGTTAATTAACACACTTTTGTGTAAAAAGTAATGATTTGACTACCCATTTGTAACAGCGTCCGTAATCGGATAAAGTTCTTGTCAGAATGACAGTTGTCGTGTACTGTCTTCGTTCTGAAACATTCCTTGTGTCATTGAGTTAATATTTTATTTTAATAAATGTTTAGATCATTTTGAACATTCTGTTCGTCCCAATATTATTGACGCTGACTGTACCAGCTTTAAATAGCAACCATACTTGTAATGTTCCTACATGCTAAAACAATCGTGCATATAATTCATAATTAAGTACAAGGAAGCTCTTATAAGTAGCTACATGCAAATAAAATTGCGAATCACGTTCGAACCACACAAAGCAGCTTAAAACGCGACGACCTGGGAGGTTTAGTAATCAAGATATAATAATATGCTAACAAAATCCAAGGCGATCTACCTACAAGAAACAAGTTCACCCTTTTCCATATATCTACCTACCTACTTTACAATACAGTGCTACAACATTATTCCAGAGTAAAAATAAGATAAAAATTTCCGTCACTTTTCAAAGTGTCTGACAAGGAGACAAGAAAATCTGTCAGAGTAAATAAATGTCGCGTAGGCGTGCACTATGCCCAATCCTGAGATTACAAAATAACACGACATGCATCCCTATGTGGATTATCTACTCCACCGATTAAACTGTGAACGTGTTTGTGGGCGTGGGCTCCAATCATTAGATACTAGTTTTATTTACCAAATCTGACGTTTAGTAAAAACGTCAATTCGTGACAGGAGAACCAACAAAATGTCGAAGTTACTGCCGCGGCTATAAACATTTAAATTGAGTTTTTTTTCTATCAAAATACTTATTCTGTCGGTGGACGCAAACGTAGTTTTATTCCAATTATCCGATGAGTGGGTAGAGGTGTTTTCTTAATGAGTGGATGCGATTGAACTGGCCGTTTTTATTTTTAACTATCTAAGTACATAACTATAATACAGCCGGATGTAGGTTGATCCATCAGGTTAAGCTGCGCTTGCTTGGTCCGCGGATGGGTGACCACTTTACATACCGAGACTTCTCCGTGCCTGGGAAAGCACGTTAACCCGTTGGTCCCGGCTGTCATTCATGGATCTTTGACAGTCGTTACGGGTCGTCAGAAGCCCGAAAGTCTGGGGTATCGTATTACCCAGTAATTGGGTTGTGGAGGTCAGATAGGCAGTCGCTCCATATAAAATGCTGGTATTCAGCAGCATCCGGTTAGACTGGAAGCTGACCCTAACATAGTTGGGAAAAGGCTATAGGTAGATTGATTTGATCTAAGTACCTACATAACTATTAGTTCTATTAATAAGTAAGATGTATGGATTAATGTTGAAAGTTTGGATGCAACACTTTCTTCTTCTTTCTACGCCTCTTTTGTATATTTATGTTAAACATCATTGCTTATTTAGATTGTGCAACGATTTGAGATGACTATATTAAGCTGTACCTCACTATCTACCTAGGGAGAATAATTAATGGCTAACCATTTTCATATATGTTAAACATGACTGTGTTTCCAATTATAAAGCAGTAGTCAGACTGATTTTAATATACCTAACTTTATAAAGACTTCTTATCACATTTATTTAATGAGGTTCAAATCTAAAGAAGTAGCAATTCGGTTTTCATAAGAGTGTTAGTTATGATTTCTAAATTGGTTTCATTATGTAAATATAGATTGTCTAGATCATATCAAAGAACCGATTATCCTCCAATTTATACCTACGTAGCGATGCCATAAAATTAATTTGGAAATAATCTGTTGATTTGTTTGTTTTTGCTAGCGCTACCAAAGCCACTCTCGGGGCGCAATCTCGACGCCCCATCTTGCGAGATAACATTATACCTACTCAGTTTAAATATAAGATACAACAAACTAAAAAAAAAACGCCTAATGAACGTCGAATTTTATTCACCATTCCTGTTTTGAAAATTCAAAAATACTCGAAAGTATGGCGGTGTCACGCTGTCCCATAACATTGAACATTTTATTCGAACATTTACAGGTTTTTGGCGTTACATGTAATGCACAAATGGTGTTAATATTACATTTTATGCATTTAGAGAGTCGGTTGTGGCTGATTAAAAATTTGTCGTGTAATTCTTTTTTCTTCGATGTTATTTCTGAGCCGTGAGAAGGCTCTACGGCTTTTGGCAAGTAAATTAACTTTAGTTAAGCGCCTTAACTCCGCGCTTATTTGTTTTTTTCTTCGTTTATTACTTTGCGATCTTTTAATCTTGATGAAATTGCCTAAAAGAATATTACATTACTGATTTGTATTTGGCCGGTAAATAAGGGTTTTACTTTAGGTAGGTAGGTTATATTTATACCTACTCTTTCCAGATACCTACTTAGCTTATACCTGAACCGGAATTCCTAATCCACGAAGAGCACTATGTGAAAACCGAAGACAAACTTCCAGTATCAATAATGCACGGCCACTTACACAATATTCTATCAGGAACACAAGACGAAGATCGAAAAACACCAGTCCCCGCTCCGAGGGAAGTCATAACGCAATAACAAAAATATTTACCAAACCTCCAAGCGAATAAAAAGATGTCCCTTAATGCGAGCCCAGATGCACTCCACCTATTATTTGTTTCCACAAAAAAGGTTACCTCCGAAGAAATATGAATATAGGTAATATAATGCAAATTCCGACTGCGGGTCGCCCGAGTCCTGACACTCTTTCGTTTTCTTCTATTTATCCGAGGGCACCTCTGGGAACAATGTTATTAAAGAAAGATAAGTGAGGCGAGAGGGATCCTATCTTATCGACCTTTCGTATTTCGATCTAAAGAATTTGTGTGTAAATAGGTAAATAAGGGTCGACCTCACATAAGGAAACGAGGCTCCGAGTCGGTGATCCTTTCACATTCAACTCGATAAACTCAATATACTACCTAGTTACTCAAAACCGAAGTAGAATGAGATCTTCAGCGATTAAGCAATAAAATTTGGTAGAGCTCATTGCGTTTTTCGTTTCGAGCGTCGGTTAATCGAAAAGCGCTGACGTTTGAACGGCATATCTAATTTCCTGCACTAATTCAACCGCAACGATTACTCACGTGGATCAATCAGACCCGACTAGTTCAATTAAAAATTTAAAACAGTCTCGTGCAATGTTAATACATAGAAACTAAAAGTTAGCACATTCGTATGAGTCACGAGATCGTAGTACGCATCAGAGTTATAACCATCGCGTCACAGATTACGACACGCTCGTAAAATTCGTCCGTCCATTGAGTAAAACAATAAAACGCGATTTGGATCAAACGGTGTCACTAGCCTGGTGAAGTTCAAGTGCGCTATTAAGTTGCACAACAGGCAATAAACATTTGAAATAAAAATGTAAATATTCGCGTCGTAAAGTGTGTATCATTTGTAATAATAGCGTTTGCGAGATGGTTATTTTTATCCGGGTATCGGTCGGGTCGTAAATGCCGTAGACTAGAAGCAGACGGGTTTTACGGTGCGGCTCGAGACTGCCGATGAACAGGTGATGAGGTGTCTTCACTTTATGGTCTGCAAGAGCGCTGCATCTTTCACAAGCTATTGCATTATGGCAGCTCAACTAGAACGATAAATACTTACCTACACTGAGTTTGTGGTACCTACCTACCTTGTTATGAAGACTAAACAGGTGTATAAACAGTGGATAATATAAGCAATAATGTTGTGCGGAGAGTGCGTAACAATGACCTAGCACATACTAAACTTGAACTAAATAGATTGTGTACAGAATGTAGGTAGGATAGTACCTATAAACGTGGATGCCTTGAAATAAAATAACTTCTTTCAATAGGGGGCAGTACTAGGTACTGTAGGTTACCTAACTGGTTTTAGGTGTTAAGTGTTAGTGGCCGATTGATTGTTAACCTTTATTTTACCTTGTTTCAGATAAACAAGGAATTTGGATGACACATAAATGGATGCCTTCAACTTGAGTCAACAGAAAAAAAATGAGGTAGGTAAGTTATTAATACTGTTATACCTATTTACCTACCTGTACTGACCTTTAAAATCTATAGAGATGTATACCTAAGATGAAAGATATTCATACCTACTCGTAGTATAGCCAGGAAAATGAAGTGTTGAGTAGATTTCCATTTCGTGCGACATTCAGAAAATGTCAATTGTAGCAAGACAATCAATTTGCTTAGCCATCACGTTCTCTGACTTTACTTATTTACTTTATCATATTTATTCTTAATTCTCACACTTTTTGAATGCACAATTTCCATTCATTTACCAAAGAAAATTATACAAAGTGTTTCAACAAAATTGCCAGGTTATTTTGCTTCTAATATTCCACCATAATTCCCGATTTAATGATTCAAAAACACCAGAGTTGGGAGTTACAACGTCAGCATAAAGTTAATAATATAGGGGTCGACCAACCGGAGGCTGGCTGCTGTTCGACCATATTGGACAAAAATGACAATGTAAGACATTCCCAGAGCCTATCACGAGATTCTTTTCGTAAATTCCCGTAGGATAGGTTTGGGCCCAATTTAATCTACCTAGAGAAAAAAGCATTTTTGTGTTTTTCCCTTTACTTAATAAACAGCATGATTTGTATTTTCATAATAAAAAGTGAAAGAAAATTATCAATTCTTAATCCAAAATAAAATAAAAACTTCAGCTCTTCAAAATTTTAATAAACACAGTAGGAATGTTGTAATAACTTTTATCAAAGGCAGCCGTTCCCAAAATTAAGCTTGTACAAAAAGGCCCTTCACAACATCGGGACGAAAGTACATAGAAGAATTTCCAACAATATCTGCAAAGGATTATGGAGCTCTATCCCAACATTACGTGCCTAAATTGAAGAGGTAGGCCATTGTAGAAACTAAGGCAGCTCTGTAAGGAGAATGTGCTTCGTTAGGAAAATGTTGGGGCCTACCTAATTTGGGTAGGTTATGTTACCTACACGTTAAGTACCTACCCTTTAGCCGGTTAGTAGTTTGAGTTAACTTACGGAACGGGAAAACGCGCGTACACTCGCTAACACAACGATTATCCGAGTTTAGTTTGGCAGGCCGTTTTAATAAAAGATTTGTACGTAGAGGTAATGTGAGTTTGCGTGGACAGGAAATTTTTGCCTGAAAATTAAGTTAAAAATTACAAAATGTTATTAAGTAAATAGTTTACACGTTAATCTGCTAATGTTTAAACCAGATTGAGCCCAAAAAGTTGAGAGGCCGTTGAAGTCGTATATTTTCTAAAAAGAATAAAAAAAAATATTTCTGTCTATAGAAGAACATTTTGCAAAACCACATAATTTATGTGATGTTATGATAATAAATTGGTTAATGACCGAGTAATAGCACAATAAATGCATGACGATTAACGATAAACACGTGTCGGTATCGTAAAACTGTTTTGAATTCAACTGCGCCCGTCTAGATTCTGTCTGTCTAGGCACGGGCCGAATGACTATTTTATTGGCGATTCAAAGCTACGTCATCTCATTTTACGGTGGCGCCTACTTTACGAAATCACATAAAACCAAACACGTCATTGAGACTACTATAATGTTCTATTAGGGGCAATTTAAACAGCTCCTTACAATTTTACGATTTCGACGGCGGTTTATGGCTTGGCACGCGCTTGAGTTTGCTCGTAAAAACCTACGGTCACCTGTTGTGTGTTATCCTTCCTACAATGTGTCAATAAAATTTTGTCAATGGACGACGTTTTAATGTGCCAATTATGGTTCGATGTTTCATTCACAAGTTCCAGTTTTACGACTCGGTTTGTGGCGCTATGCTCCATTCCCGTAGAAAAGTTCCCATCGCACTACGGGCTTTCAAGCGTGAATTGATAAAGCCTCGCCTAAATTTTACCAAAAATATTTTTTTCTTTTTGACAAACACTTCCTCAATAGATTAACTTTTTCTTTTCATCTTGCCGCCTGATGGAATGACTTTGATCAAGGAAATAATTCCAGAGCGTAACCATATTCGTTAGCGACTGTACCTACAATAATAAAAGTATAAGTATGAGCAGCTCCTTCACATCAGTAGGTATTTTACGGGACCATATTTTGGACGCAACTGTACAGAAGTAGGTTGACGGATTCAGTTATATTTACATTGGCATTTCTTACAATTTTAACTTAATTTTATTTTTTTATCTTTATTGCTATTATTTCTTGTTTTCACGTGTTTTTTTTTTAGTGTTCTGACGCTTGCAAACAACATTGGATAACATATATGCTAATATATTACGTACTGATGTAGGTACTTACCTATAATACCTACCCCGTTTACATGTAATTTTATTTATAGAGGATAGTTTTCACAAGATATAGGTCATAGTGATATTTTTATGATCAAAACCACTGTCTGGTTAGATGGGAATCCATTTTTCAGGTTTTTACTGTGGAAGAGCATGTTTATTTCATAACATAATTTAGTACAGCAAAAAGAAGAATAGGTTCTCCAGTTTTACTATGTGTAACAGGATTTATTGTGATTCCGTCGGCATAACAATTGGTATAGAATAGGTACCTACATATACTTACTGTAACAATCACGTAGCTCAGCATTATTTCCTGAAAAAAATATAACATTCAGCAAGAAAAGGAAAATTCAGCAGATTTCTTATAAATACACGTAGTCCTACGCCATCACCCATAACTCAAATGACTGCATACGTCAGGAATATAAAGGAGGAACTTTAGCCAAGCCCCACCTAAAATAGCATGGCCGTTCGTTCGGCGAACACCCGCCTAACGCCGATTGGCGGGAACTCAAATAAACCAGTTTACCCGCTCTTACTCTGACCAATCAGCGCGAGGAATATTTAAAAGGCAATTTAGAAGACATCTTGGGAGGTATCCTTATCTCTGTCATTACGTATGCGAGTGAACGTGACGGGGCACACGCCAATGTAGTGGTGAGTTGTTGTGATGTCTCGCGTTTCGCATAGATGGCGTTAGTTGTTACGTAGTTTGACTGTTTCACGTTAGATGGCGTGGTGATCTGGTGTAATCATATGGGAGTCAGCTGTTGGTAATGGGATTGTGATGGAACCCGGGCTTGGAAGAAGTTTTCTAGAAATAGATCTAAATTCCCAATTCTGATGGTTTTATAGTATAAAATACTTATCGTTTGTCTTTATTCTAATAAAAATTGTGTTTGAAATGTAGAGTTCTTAGATTAAATTAATATAAATACCTATAGGAGAGCAGTGGTGGCCTAGTGTTAACGGCCGCGACTTACGAGTTGTAGGTCGTAGGTTCGTACCCAGACCCGTGCTTTACTTTGTGTCAAATATTTCACCACTACTGTTCTAAAACGATGAAGGAAAACATCGTGAGGAAACCAGCATGTCCTAGACCCAAAAATTCGAAGACATGTGACATCTACCAACCTGCACTGTGGGCCCGCGTTTACCGTTTACCCGCCCACTTCCTCTCACCGAGAGGAGGCCTGTGTTGTGTCCCAGCAGTGGGAATATTATAGGCTGATTATGTATGTATCATAGGTAGGAACAAAGAAGCATTGGGGCAGACCTTGTCCAGTTTTGGGATGTTAACTGTTTCTAACATTGAAATTAAGAAAACAATGGGTTATAACTTGGTATAGTTCGATTCAAACTTAATGGTGGCTCGGAAGCTAGCTACGAGTGCAGGTAATAGTACGATTTAAATGTAATGGAACTAAATCTTAAAAAAATCTTAAGCGAGCTTAACTAAATGGAACCTACACGGTCTGCACTCGCAGCTAACTTCCGAGCCGCCATTAACTTTAAATTGAACTATACCTACCTACCTTGGTTAAACTGCAAGGTACCTACTATCGGCCAAACTTCCGCATGCTCACCTTCAAGGTAAAAAACGAACTCAGCGGGAATCAGAAGGTGACAGAGTCAATTACTTCCACATGCGAAAAAAAGAGAGCGCAACAACGCACTGGAACCAAAATAAAAGCGCCAAATTAAATAAAAATTGTTTAAAACTAAATTCAGCTATGTATCAAAAATAGTTTCTGCCAGAGTTTTCAATTACTTAATACGCAAACTTTGAATGCAATTATGCAATTAAATTGCTCAAGATTTTAGAATTACAGAGAAAACTATAAAAAAGCAGAGGTCTTTTCGGAATTAAATTCTATAGAGGAAATTTAACCCAATTGCGTTTTCCCTCAGTCAGAGTAATGATCAACTAGGTAATAACATATACAACGTGCCATTGTAATCTCAACATTAACTTGACACGCATACACCTACGGTTCCATGTTTTTGTTTTCTAGAGATATTTTAATTTCATTAAACGTTATTATTTATTGATTTATTTACAATTTTCTAAAATAGCATCTTGGATCCTGTAGCGCAGAGATTAAATTAAAATGAACGAGATAAAAAGGTCACGCTACTCGAGTTTTTTTCTGGGGGTTTTGCAAAAAATTCATTCATGAAGCTGCTCACAGCTGGGTTAGAACAATAGACAAAAAATCAGTCAACGAACTTTTACCAGCTGACATAAAACAATAGTTTCTTGAATAAGTCGTTTGCATAGAGTGATTCTAATTTTTATTATTATTTTTATTACTAAGCATTTTATCTTGTTATAATTTTTATGATTACTGTGTCTTTAATTAATGTTGTTATAGCGGCAGCACGTTGTATATTCTCCAAAAAGTAAATCCATATAATGCTGTAAAATTAAAATAAAGGGTTACGAAAAAAACCCCAATTTATTTTGGTATCGCCTTGGCTCACAACTCGATCGCCTGATGCATATGTTTTGACCAATAGGATGCACGTTTGTTTTTGTTTTGATTTGTTGATAATGTTTGTTGTTATTTATGTTTTGTTAGACGCCCTGTACTCAAACAAATGCATAATGGTGCCGATTCTGTTGTGCACAAACTAAACTTAATTTAGGCTATTACTAACTTTTTCTCTCTATTATGACAAGAAAGGGACGGAAGTAAATTAGAGCTGTCAAATTAGTTAGAACTAATTTTTCCATAGACATTTAGACGACACGTAAAAACATGTCGACTAAAAACACGGTGAAGCGCAAGGCGTGAACTAGTTTGACATCTCCAACTTAGTTCATAGCTATAGCCGTCCTTTTCTCGCGCTGCCTGTTAGTAAAAGATAGCGATTCTCTAATTTTAGTTTAGTGCGTTCACAAGAGTATCGGCACCATTGTCTCTATTTGGGTGAAACCAGGAAGGGATGGGGTCTGTCACTAGCTGCGCTTCCACAGAAACATTTTCTAAACTGAGCATGCTTATGTTTTTCCGATAGTACCTACCTGCCATCACGAACAGCTAAGTTGGTACGTTATCACCTATCTTGTAGGTACAGTCAGTTAAACGATTGTTTAGCATATTGACTATACATAGTCCACTTAAATTGACCGAGATGGATTTAAGTCACAATAATTGTCATTCCAAGTCAAGAAATGTCTATAGTTATCTAACACGACAAATCAACGAAGTGTGGCAATCTGCTAGCAACATATTTCTCTGACTGTACAAAAAAATAATTTGCTGCATTCCTTATCTACATTTAATTTTATGAAATTGTACTTACAATATCAATACTCAATAAGTATAATAATATGACTTCTATTCGTTAGATAACGTCATACATTCATAATCAAATAATAATTAACTAAAATCAAACCTGATTTAAGTATAACTTAACCAGTAGGTATTATTATTATGATATTTACCTACCTACGAATTTACAGGAAATGATAATTCAGACTAAATCTCATAAATCTGTCTAGGTGTAAGATTTTGAATTACTTAATAACAAATTAAGTGTTGTTATGCACTAAAATAAATACTTTTAAAAGTTTAAGTGGGTTTTTTATAAGCTTTTAATTATTATGGCTAGAATGATAATTTATAAGAGTTGGGGAATCATGTTTGTAAGATTTTTTTTCCTGAGCTGGTTTTCACGTCCCAGTAGTATGTAGATATTGAATTTGAAGTAGGTAGGTGTACCTACCTAACTTTTTTTTTCTTCGGTTAGAAATCTTCATAAGGCGCTTGGGCTGGGATAAAACCGAGGAATGTGAGATTTTTACCTTACTAAATCCTCTTCGGTGGTCACACTCTGCACATGGAAGGAAGGAAGGAAGGAAGGATTTAAGGAAAACCCCGTCTGTGCAACACCTGTTAGGAGCACATCCCTCGGGAGACTGCAAAGGTCCCCAAAACCTAACTGTGCAAAAGTGCAAGGCAGAACGTGACTTACTTATACTCCATTTACAATAAAATTAGACATTTAAACAAACCTTTTTGTACAGTCCGTTCAACCGATTTTGACTTCTTTTCCGTAGGCTTAAGGATGGTATTAAAGGCAAAAAAGTGGTTAGAATACCAACTGTTTACTGCAGCTGCCACTTATCTTGCCACCAACGCAATAGAAGTCAAAATCGGTTGAACGAACTGTAAAAAAGGTTTGTTTAAATTTCTAATCTTATTGTAGATGTAGATTTTGGAGTTTGGCTCTGCTTATTTAACTGCCCTCTAGTGCTTTTGTTCCATATTCCTCCATTTCGTTGGATGTTTTCTTTGCATTGGTAAGGTAAGATCATGAAAATTTTTAAATGTTCTTTTTTTAACAATAAATAAAGTACTAAGGGCCGGTTTCTTGATCCGCAGCTAACTTAACCAATAGTTTGTTCAATTTAGCTGACATTTTGCCAAAATTTAACCATTAGTAACTATTTTAACTATTGGTTGAGTTAACTACGGACCAAGAAACCGGCCCATATGTAAGTAAATTCCATGAATGGTTTAAGTTTAAGTACTCTAGTAGGTAAGTGAAGGGAATAATTTGGTTTATGAGTTAGGTAACACCCAAAGTTAAGTAGTGGTCAAAAAAGTAAGTTTCTTGTTTTATTACTACTTAAATCAACAAAATACTTATATAACATAGCTAACGTTTTCACACAAAAGAATTCGGATTATAACTTTTATTACAATTCATTTTAAAAACACATTACCTAGGTAAGTATGACCTATTAGGAAAAAGATTTTCTCACAGAAGAACTTTAGTAAAAAAATTACTTTTGAACTCTCAACTTTTTACATTAACGTTATTAAACCATTAATAAAAGATATAATTATTAATTATATATAATTAAAACAAATCAAGTATCTTGACTTGGCTAGCAAGGTTGTCGACATGTGGGATGTGGACTCAGCAATCATTGTGCCGATAGTCGTATCAGCCAATGGTTTAATTGCCAAGAGCCTCGATCAACATCTAAGGAGGCTCTCGTTGGGCAGCTGGATTAAGGGCCTGATTCAGAGAGCGGTACTTCTGGACACGGCGCGCATTGTTAGGAGGTTCCTCTCTCTGGAGCCCTGACCGCCGGTAGCTTGGACCCTGTTCCCGATACCGGTGGGCTACTATGTTTTATATTTTTAAATGTTTTTTTTTTATTTCATGTTTTTATAAAAAATATTTAAAAATGTGAAATATATGTACATACATGAAATAAAGGATATAATTAAGTAGGTAGAGGCCTTCAAGAAGTTTTACATATTTTAATACAGCCAGTATTTATTTCTTTACTTCATTAGAATCATTTGTTCTTAACTACTACTGTAACATAACTACACATACTTACCTAAAAAAAGAAAAACAAGTACTAATTTTAAATTCCCTTGTGATCCACGCTGTGGGGTTCGTGGCTAAGTAATAACAGCCGCACGGACCACGGGTTGATCGATCAGGTTAAACTCCGCTTGCCGCGGTTGGTCCGTGGATGGGTGACCATCTTTACATACCGTGATCCCTCCGTGCCTCGGAAAGGGTCCCGCTCCCGGCTGTCATTCCTGTACAGTCCTTACGGGTTGTCAGAAGTTTGAAAGTCTGACAATCAGTATTACCCAGTAGCCTGGCTGTGACTAGTAGAGGTGAGTAGGTAAGTAGTTGCTCCATGTAAAATACTGGTATTCAGCTGCATCCGGTTAGACTGGAAGCCGACTCCAACATAGTTGAGAAAATGCTAAATAGGCAGATGATGATTCACTCTGTGCATCAGTAGGTAAGCTCAGAGATTCTGCAGTCACCGCGTGCAGTCTGGATTTTTCTCCGCCGGCGCCGCCGCGTCGTTGATTTTTTTTTACACTGTGGCACATTTTTAGCCTGGCGAACTCTATTATCTGTGTGGGTTATGAAAGTGATGAATAAAAGAATAAGAATAATATTTATTACACACACAAGATTCATGATAAGTACAAAAAAGCAGATGTACAAAACAACAAAACACGGATATCTACATAAATCTACACAGATTATGTAACCCTGTCTCCTAAACTAGGTAGTCCTGTATCTCAGGAGACAGTGTTAGGCCATACAGGGCAGTTTATCATAAAGGTATAGCTGCAGCCAGAGTTTAGCGCGAGGGAGGCCAAGTCACACATTTATGTGCCGGTGTGTAACGTGTGTGAGTGTGTGCGTGAGAGAGAAAGTATGTGTAGTGTAGGAGTATGAGTGGTGAGTATGGGGGTGTGTGTGTACCTCTAAGGGGGCAAGTGAGAGCGAGTGAGCATGCCCCTGCATGCTCACTCGCTCTCACAGGCTTGAAAAGATAAATGAGTGATCAATTATAGAGTGTGAGTTGGGTAGTGTAATGATAATAGGGATTATTCTATGAATGTAAGTAAAGACTCCGTGGATATGTAGTTTTTTTGTTGTAGCCATTCAGTCAATTTATTTTTCAGGTTGTGAGAGTTTAGATCCATTATTTTTAGTTGTTTATTGACTAAAAAAAAAAAAAAGAATGATTGAAAAAAAAAAATGAATGAATGATCTTAGTTTGCAATGATTTGTTATTAACCTATTTATAACCTCACTTAAGTTAGAACAATAATACCTAGGGTTGACGCCTGGGTAAAAAAAAAGAAATTCTATTTAGTCCATCAGTTAGATAATGAAAAAATATTAGACACATATTTTTTGCTTTATCATATTAATTAATACAAAATGACTTAGTTACAACGCATTAAAGTTGGGGAATGGCAGTTCGATACGTCACAACTTAACAATCTACGTATAAAATGTATCAAGGAAAAAATTTTAATAATCAGCCCTATTCAAAAGTTAAATAGGTATCCTACTTTCATTGTGATATAAAACAACTAACAGTGATTTAATAATTAAAGAAGTTGGACTGGCTCTAAATAATTCTGACATGCCGAAATTGTTGTTAAAACACGCTTAATTTTTCATGACCAACACTTTTAATAGGTACCTATAAATACTTACCTATACCTCACCTTTAAAGTCATAATAAATAAAACCTAGCTGTCAATACCTTTAATTAAAATTGTAAGAATTAGTTACGTCATTTAAAAAAAACGAATACCTATTTATAGTTAACCAGTTAATGGTAGGCTTAGCCTTGAGTTGTAAAGAGGGTCAAGTGTAAAATGCTTGTTTGATTCGGACTATAGATTTTTGGGGTGCCGATGCCGTTGTCTTACTGGAGGGTAAACTTTCTGCTCTGTGGTATGGATTATTTTGTGTTGTAGGTAACGTTTGTAGATAATGTAGAAAAATTCTGGTACATATTGAGACTACTCAGAAATATTTCTTAGAAATTAAAGCTCCATTTATTTTTAATTAAGAAAATTAGGCGCTGAGCGGATGATGGACTATTTCACCGCGACGATAGAACGTATCGGTAATCTATGCAAAAAAAAAAGCACACGAGGATAACCTATAGACTCCCAGGATTTTCATAAGATTCCGAATTGTCCGCGGACAAATTAAGTGTCTATCGTCTGCTCAGCACTTAAGATCTTCATAACTGAAGATCCTACCCATCTGCAGATATTATTTTCAAGTTTTATAGTCATGGATAGGTAAAAAATACCTACTTAATTTCCCTCTATTAATCCTGAAGATCTCATCATCTGTATTTTTTTACCCGACTACGACGAAGCCAAAGGAGAGTTATGACTTTAACAGGCTACCTATGTATTTAATTTTCATAATCATGAATATTAGAGTTGGCTAAGTAATACTTGACTAAGCTAAGTAAGACTTGTGGCTAAGTAATAACAGCCGCACGGGTCGATCCATCAGGTTTAGCTACGCTTGCCGGGGTTGGTCCATGGATGGGTGACCATCTTTACATACCGAGACTCCTCCGTGTCTCGGAAAGCACGTTAAGCCGTTGGTCCCGGCTGTCATTCGTGGATCTTTGACAGTCGTTACGGGTCGTCAGAAGCCCAAAAGTCTGACAATCAGTCTTACCAAGGGGTATCGTATTACCCAGTTAATGGGTTGTGGAGGTCAGATAGGCAGTCGCTCCATGTAAAATAACGGTATTCAGCTGCATCCGGTCAGACTGGAAGCCGACCCCAACATAGTTGGGAAAAGGCTAGGCTGATTTATTGAATATTAGAGTTACTACAAAATTATTACATTACCATCTGCCCAGATGCAGCTGAATACCAGTATTTTACATCGAGCGACGCCTATGTAACCTCTACAACCCGTTACTGCGTAATACGATACCCCTTGGCAAGACTGCGGTTGTCAAACTTTCGGGCTTCTGACGACCCGTAACGAGTGACAAAGATCCACGAATGACAGCCGGGACCAACGACTTAACGTGCTTTCCGAGGCATAGGTAGGTATAGGTATTTCTTTACCTAGACCTACCTTTACCTACTTAAGTAGTCTTTTGCTGTATCCCATCGTTTACACAATAATAAGGCTTCAGTGCTATGTTGGTTCATGCAACTAGTTTCTGAAATTTTCAGTACATTTATAATTTAAGTAAGTCCGTATGCAAAAGGACTCGGCCTACTGAAAATTATGCGACTTACCAGTTCTCTACTTACCTAAACCTCAGTTAGTCTAAAGCTTACCTTGGAGTAAAATCAACATGAAATTCACCTTCAGCTTCAGCTTTTTTGTTATTTATTTATTTCTCAGTACATGGTACATTGAGTTCTTAATATTAAAATAGTTTCATCTATACTACCGTTAATTGTAGAAAAAAGTTGAGAGGTGTCAAGGGACACCCGGATGGAACGAAGTTCCTTTCGATTAATTAGTGAAGGAATTGTAATATATTTTTTTTTTTATTTATTTTTTTTTTTTTTTTTTTTGTTATATCTGGCTTGCTTTCTATAAGAGAGAGAGAGAGAGAGACAGACAGAGAAACATGCACACGTCGCACAGCTTACAATAGCTTACTATAGCAAAAAGTGTCGTTACAACTTTTCGTGAGAATTTTTTCCGTCTAGCCCCCTTTCACAACGCGCGATAAGGAACTTCGTTCCAATATTAAAATTAAAGTACAATTTTATTCTATTCAATTCAATATCCCTATTATTATATTTATTTACTAGTTTTAAATATACAATGTCAAGTTTTATTAGTAACATTTTCATTTGAAGTATTTAAGAATGAAATAAGTATCAAAATTTGCTAATTATATAATGTCAAATGCATAAAAAATAAATAATTAAAAGTCAATATAGGTATCTACACACACATAGTATCTACTGATAAAACTGTAAAGCCAAAATTTATAATTTAAAAATTCGTTAACTGAATAGAAACAATTACCTCTCATTAGAAGAATAGTACCTACCTACTGATGTAGGTACAGTCAGCAACAAAAGTCGAAACACTTCAGTTTTTTTAAATCTTAATAAGCAAGATATTAATTTAAAATCGGAACAGAAGTAAAACAATTTAAAGATCTTAGGTATTTTACGAAAAAAAGTGATAATCAAATCATTTTGTATTAATTTACATGATGTGTAAAAGTTGCAGTGTTTATCGACTTATGTTGCTAACCGTACAACTTACTAAAGTAGATACCTACCTACCTACTTATAGACTGTAGATACTATCTGTATTATTAAGTAGGTTTCTTTTTATTCCTTTTAACTTATTATATTGAAAAGATACCTACAACTTACCAAGTGTCCTATTGTTGAGGAGGACAAACCGTTCTCATTAATGCATCCCACAGGTATCGAAGCCTATTCATAATCCTCCTATAGTTAGGTAGGTACTTACCATATTTAGTGTGGCAACTCAAAAAATAAAAATCAATATACTATCATCAATATGGTAGTCAATCGGTAATAAAAACGATTCTATATCCGATTATACTCGCTTCTAGTCCGGTAAATCGATTTTTTACATATCGAATGACGAAATCGATTGCTTATAGCAACATTGTATGGGTCTTGTACCATTGAGCGGAGCTATTACTGTAGGTATAAAAAATCAAGTTCATGGTTGTATTATTTTATTGCATAACTATTAAGATATGTGTTACCTACATCAGTTTTAGGTGAATTCCTATCATATTTTCACTCAGGCGCTTCCTCAAACACTTTGTTAGAAGTTTGTGAAAGTATTTTTTTCTGAGAAAAGTATTGTTTTTTTTGTATCTCTTACCTATTTAAATCGATATTAAGGTGATTCAATACAGTTTTAAAAAGTAGGTCAGCATTTGTGTCTTTCAAGGAGAAGTTATTCAGTTTTCTATCTAACCTCGTTTTATGAAATATTCATGCATAACACATAAGCAAAAATCTAAACTAGTTTGGAATTTAAGTATTGCTGATAGATATACCTAGATAGATACATATATAGAACAGTGGTGGCCCCGACTTATGAGTTCGGACGAGACGGAGGTCGTGGGTTCAAACTCAGGCAGGCGTTTTACTTTGTGTAAATAATTGCATCACCACTGCTCTCAAAACGGTGAAGGAAAACATCGTGAGTAAACCGGCATGTCCTAGAACCAAATATTTAAAGATATGTGACATCTACCAAAAGAGAGGACGCCTGTGTTCCAGCAGTGGGAACATTAAAAGCTGATTATGTGTGTTATGTATATCAACCGAGACAGAATACTTTGTTGTAGGTCCACTGGGCTGCATAAATAGGGTAATTTTAATACAACTGTGGTACCCAATTGATACGGTCCACTGTACACGAAAAATTAGAGCAAGAAGTTAAGTTAATAAGTATTAACTGTCCTAATTTTAATTTATGATCTCCAAGTGAAGGTTCAAATCCTCGCCCAAAAATTGAAGAACTTTGTTTGACAATTTAGCCTTGCTAACCTAGAAATTTTATACCGTCTAATCAAAAGTTTTGTAACGAAATTTTTCCTTAAAGTTCCCTACAGAAATACCTACGTTGTTATATCTATCTACCTACTTATAGGTATCTTTCAGTTTCTGTTCCACGATTTTTTTGTTGTCATGTAAACACTAACAAAATGTTGAGGCTTATCACGGAGGGCATAACACGAGATGTTTTGTATCTATGGAAATAAACTCACCGATGTAAGCACTATGCACAACATCAGCTGAATTGTCAATATTGCTCTTAAAATATTACCGACTGTACTATCGTGTAAACTCGGCCCTATGTATGTAATAAGTGTGTTTTAATTTTGTATTTTTAAACTGAAATTCTACTTTATCCTTCAGAAGTTAAGGTGGGTTCTTGATTGGGTAAATTGCCATGTCGTGGCTTGCGTGTTTATCCCAAAGTCGCAAATTTGTATTCAAAAGATACCTACCATCGAAGTACGCAATAATCGTAAAACGAACAATTTAAACTCCGATTTTGTCGAGTTTCGAATATTGCTCTACCATTGAAACAGTAAATAAGTTTGTATATAGGCACTAATCTATTTATGTACTTGCTTAAACATTACTTATTTACTTTATCTGAGTGTTTTAACACCTTATGTGTTCCTATTTTGATGTTACATATCTACATAATACTGTAAGTACCTAATGTAAACTTACAGACTTTTATGAGTGCATATTAATGCTACATGCTCTGAATGTCTTTAAAGACTTCAGTATCAGGTGCTAATAATATCGAACTAATAGAACATTATTAGTTTCGTGTTATTCTAGGATAAAAACATAGGTGCTTACCTATGTTTTTATCCTAAAATAACACGAGACACACACACACAAATGCCATGTTTTCTCTCTGAGGCTCCCGCAGAAAGGCGCGACGCAACTCTAGTACAACTATTTCTATTAAAACTTCATGGAAATTCCATGAAGTTTTCATAGAAATAGTTCTACTAGAGTCTGCACCGTCGCGTCGCATCTGTCTGCGGGAGCCTTAACCCTAAGTGACCGGTAGAAAATGCCTCAGGCATTGAGTCAGTAAGTTTTTAAAAACATCGTGTTTCATTACAGGAACAAGTCGTAACAAAAATAATAAAACAACCGGAAAGACCAAACTTTATTTACCAGAAAAAAACCTTTTTATATATCATAATTATATGAAAACTACGAGCTATAACATTAAGAAGTAGGTACTTACCTACAAAAAAAACAAAACAACACCAACCACAAAAAATGTTTTATATTATACATCAAAGTTAACTAGATGTGTACTAATAGTCTTTTAATTGTATCTACCACCTTACTACGCCGTGCGAACTCAAAATTATCTCCCTCACTTTGTAGTACTGCCAACAACAGTAAATAAATTGAGACAAGTCCCCGAAAATGAGGCGAAAGTCTACCTATAAATTACAAGTGACACGATTTA
Source organism: Cosmia pyralina (assembly GCA_946251885.1). Classification (NCBI taxonomy): domain Eukaryota; kingdom Metazoa; phylum Arthropoda; class Insecta; order Lepidoptera; family Noctuidae; genus Cosmia; species Cosmia pyralina. The sequence continues at coordinate 17,327,047 of OX276351.1, forward strand.
AACAGACATCTGTGTGTTTTATTCTTTAATACAGTTATAATAAGGAATTTATTAGGATTAAATTCTTAGAATTTTAGTGGTTAATGACCTGACACAGGAAACGATGCGATCGTTATGGCTCCGTGTTTCCTTACATACATTTACATTAAATTAGCTGGAGTGGAAATGTGCAATTTGTAGCCTAAGTACCTACCTAACCTTTTCATGATACAGACTAAAATACTAAGTAGAATTTTCAATGCACACTGTATAGGTAGGTAGTAATAGTGAACAGATATTTTGCTTAAATCTATTAAATTTTTAACCGACAAGGAAAAAAAAGGTTCTCAAGTAGACACGTTTTTTTTTTGCATTAATCTACGCATACTTTTTTACAGAGTAGACCGATTTGAAAAATTGTAGTTGTTTTATTCGAGAGGGTACACCTCAAAGTTGGTCTCATATAAAATTTATCAACATTGCTTGGATAGGTAGTTTTTGAGTTAGCTTCAATAATACGTATTTTTTCCACAGTTTTTTATGTGGAAGATGTTCTTATTTCTTTTGCAGGTATTACAATTTGTGTGGGGTTGGTACCACAACTGAAAAGTGAAAAATAAAAACTTTTATAACAAAATATAAGCAACTTCCAAAAACAACACTACAAATTGAAAAATAACTTTAATTTCGGAAGTCGGTGGCAAAAAGTGAAAATAGAGCTAACCAGACACCGACTTCCGGAATTAAAGTTATTTTTCAATTTGTAGTGTTGTTCTAGGAAGTCGCTGGTATTTTTTTGTAAAAAAGTTTTCATACAATATTTTACATTGTGTAATTTATGAACTGTCATACAATTCAATTATTATCTAGGTAGTACTTACATTGTAATTTTATAATCACGCTAACTATGAGAATTTAACATTTAAAACTAGTGACAGATTTCCCTATCTACTGTCAAAAGCCAAGTCCCCAAAAGCGTTAGTGGTTAGCCGGACTACGCCACATGTCTATGCGGCAAAATTTGGATGTCCCACGAAATTAGGGACGGATGGCGACTCTACGCCCACTCTACATAATTTTATGAGGCTCGATAGCGGCTGGGTTTTAGGAGCGAGATAACTATGAGTTGGCATGGTCTCAAGCCTATCATAAAATTATGAAAATATTGAGGATTGTTACATTTGCTCTGAAAATAAAGGAGAATTTATTGTAATGCAGTCCGGAGCAGGCTTAGCAAGTCTTGCAATGCAGGCTGTGTGCGATCCAATTTGCTAGAAAAAAAAAAAGAAAATTATTTTATTAAGAGAAAACCTTCCTTCCTCACACTAATATTATAAAGGCTAAAGTTTGTGAGTGTGTGTGTGTGTGCGTGTGTGTGTTTGTATGTTTGTTACTTCTTCACGCTCAAACTTGGATGAAATTTGGTAAGTAGATAACTTATACCCCTATTAACACATAGGCTACTTTTTATCCCGGTCTACGCGGGTGAAACCGCGGGGCGCAACTAGTACAAAATAATTGTTCTGTCACTCCCAAACACTTATTGATGTTAATGGTAGACTGTATAAAAATAATTGGAAATCAATTGTATTAGTTCCTATTCAGTGGCTAGACATTTCAGAAAATGCGCAAAAAAACAAAAACCTGCCTTATTCGGTTACGATGAAGATAATATCGTACTTATTATGTTATTATCAACATTAATGGGTAAGCTTAAAGGCCATTGTTTCTACATACAATAAACTTATAAAGATACAGGAATGTACATAAGAGTGTTATGTTTATATTATTCATCGATTAAGTGTAATAATTAAGTTTTAATTGAATAGTCTGTGGGCGTAATTTATGCTTCGTTATCGTTTACTAAAAAAACGCGTCGCCGATGTCTGACAAAGACAGTAAAGTTACAAGTTTACAGATAATGTAACTTGACCTCAACGCACACGCTTACACCTTCTATATGTACCTACCGTAGTTTTTTAATTATCCTTGAGTTCATTACTTGAAAAATCCAACATTAAGCCGTAAAAAACGTTATACCTACGCCATCCCTAATAAAATATATTATTTTATTTTTAAACGCAAACTTGTGCAATGTTCGTCCCGAGTGCGGCGTAATTAAATTTCTTATTTATTTTATTAAACAACACCTTGCTTTTGAATTAAACAAATGTTTCAGCTATATAAACAGTGTGTATTATGTCCTTCCTTTTAAAATATTTGACAACACTTGGATAGCTCGGGTCGGTGAAAACTAGACCCAAAAAGGTCTATAAGGGATCTATGTAAATAAGCATTTTCTGTGCTTGTTTTCAAGCGAATGAGGACTGTATATATTTTCTAAAATACATATTTAATGAGTAGGAATTTCAATTAAGTCTGTCGTCTAAATGGGTATTTAAATATATTTATGGGAATACCTATATTGGTACCTGCTTACGCTCTTATATAGCTACCAAGTTCCCAGTGGCAATCCCCATTGACGTCTAGATTTATGGACAAAAAGTTAACAAGGGATTGTCAGTGGGGTTTTGTGGAATAACCCCAATTCATCTTATTCAATAATGCTATTACAAATAATCGTTTGCAGCGAATTCAATTAGGTATTTATTATAAAAAACCGAAATTTGTTTTCAGCTTTTTGTCATAATTGGTTTTGTGGGTAGAGCTATTACTACATGTTTGGCAGGCAGCTACTTTTTTTTTTAAAGCATTTGTTATTTCGTTTTTTCTGTATTTTCAAGTTAAATTAAATATATGTAGAGTTTTCTTCTAAAAAAATTGAAGAGAAATTTTGACCATCATTTTATTAATTGCAACTTTGAACTAGCTACATTAAAAGCTACCACCACAGAGGTATGTAGATATAGGTAGTACCTAGTACCAATTCAAACACTGCTCTACAAATACAAAGGTAGAAACTGTAGGTAGGTATCCAAACCCGTATCAACTATTTACCCAACTTAAATGAGGGTCTTATCAACGTAGATCTTGACCACACAGACCCTGACTAACCTCATCAAATTCCCATAGGTGCCAACCCAATTTGAGGAATCAAAAGGAAATATCTACGAAAACGACATACTCGTAGATAGGAGAGGGCTTTATTTATAGAAAATGTGGCTAGAAATTCGCTGAGGACGTAATATGTTAGTAGAACTAAACGTTAGGAATGTTTTTTGTATAACTATCTCTTATAAGTAGGTATTGCTACATTGTAGCAAAGGCATTAGGCAAATACAAATTATTATTTGATAATCATCACTTTTCTCTGCTTAAGGTGCATTTTCCAAGCGACTGAAGTTATTAGGGTCTTCTTTACTTGGTCAATGACTAATAGGATAGGTATTAAACTGACTCATAAAATCACAAATAAGATTTGTTGTCACACCTTTTTAGAAATCGTATCTTTGAAATGAAAGAATCGTCTACCTACACTTACACGACCGAAGAAAAATTCTTCTAAAACATAAGTTACGTGTCATGAATGCGAGTAGGTGCGTGCTGTATCCACGTGTATACTTTCATACATTGTACCTATTCATGTATACTTGTGTATACGTTGGTTCAGGAACTGAAGTGCAGTTAGGGAATACCGCACGGACTGATACCACATAAAGTAGGTTCGTGATACACGAGAAGCGAACGACGGATGTGTCGCGAGATATATCGGTTTTTACGTCGTGTTTTATTTCTCGTTGATTGATGTATGATGCCAAGAAATGATTGATGGCCCATTTTGGTTGTGTTTTCTTTAGAAGTTTAGAAATGTAGATGTGTTGTTTGTTTAACCGATTTCAAAAAAAAAAGAAATTTCTCGATTGGACCGTAAATATATATTTTTTTTTATGTGCGTTCGCGGATAACTTCGTCGTTTATGAATCGATTTTGATGATTTTTTTTTGTTGGAAAGGAAATATTCGAAGGGTAGTACCATGATAAGGAAATCCGGATCTGATGATGGCATCCCAGAGAAATCGAGGGGAACCTTAAATTTTTATAGGCACACCTATAGCGATTTGGGTATTTTTTATAGTAACTCGTGCATTTACTCTCGGAAAGCACCATTTGGTGAAGTGGAACTGATGAGGAAGACCACAGATGGCCATCGGAACTACACTATAATACGTATTTCAAGGGTTGCGATTCGATTATTGCTAAGCAATTTATGCTCGTCACAATAGGTACATATGTTAAAGTGGAGCAGATGGTGACTTCACCATCAGTTCCAGTTCTCCTGGTACCTTACTGGGAGAACTCCTCAAAAATTAACGTCCTTGTATCGGAAAAAGCAATGTTTTGTAGAAGGTGATGAGCAGTTGACATTAGGCTATTGTAATTTAGATAAATTACAGACTGCCCCACTAAAAAGTGAAAAATAAAAAACTTTTTTACAAAAAAAAAAAACAACCGACTTCCAAAAAAATACTACAAAGTGAAATAATTAACTTTAATTTTGGGAAGTAGGTGGCAAAAAGCTAAAATACAGATCCAAAGACACGGACTTCCGAAATTATATTTATTTTCACTTTGTATTATTTTTTGGAAGTCCGTTGTTTTTTTTGTAAAAAAAGTTTTTTTTATGAGGAACGTTGACTGTTATGTGGTTTATTGTTATAATTTATTTTTGTATTGGCTGTCAATGGCAGTAGCCGTTTCTCAATTATCATGTAAGATTTTTCTACATAAATTTTCTTGACCTTTCATAATTACATAGGTGCCTACCTTAACACGATGTTTAAAAATCTTTTCCAGTTTTTAAAGTCTCCAAACAAGAATAAAGTTTTGTTGAGCTTCCAAAAAAGAAAATTTCAAGTTTACAATACCTAGTTGTAACATGAGCAGTAGGTAGATTCAAACTGATTACTATATTTAAAATAAATCTAAGATCATCCAATGTAGTTATCTACACTTTACTTTTTTTCGACTCGAAATAAGCATATAAAATCCATATTAATTTATGCGTCATCAATCCAATTAAAACATAATAACAACACATCAGCGACATTATTAACCCACTAACATTACCAATAACTTATCTATCTTCGGATCTATCTCGCAGCGTCCTTGCATGTGTGTCCCATTCGTGTCAATAAAATATGTAGGAGACGCGACGTACTCGCCCTCTCTCGCCTTTCCTATAACAAGAAAGAATTTTTCTATGCATTTATTTTCTCACTGAAAATTCTTTTGAGTTTTTTATTCTTTTTACCGATAAACAAGACTAAAACATAGTCCTTTTTGTACGACATTGTACCCGAACAAGACTTTGTAGGTGTGTTTTACTTAGTCGATGACATATATTGAATTTATAGTTTGTTTTACCTGTATATGTCTCGTAGTACCTCCGTTGTGGGCTGTACAATATATTAAGACAGACCTTGTACTTTTGTGTTTACATCCGTATAAGCAACCCTGTTTTGTGAAGGTACACGCAAGTCGCTAACAAGAGAAACTTCTGAACTCATTACCACAGAATGGATGTAGGCAGACATTAAATATATTCTTGCGGAATAGGCATCTCTTCTCGAAATGGAAGTCATTTTCTATTGAATAAACGTAGATTGGTAAGAAGGTGGAAAATGAACATCGAGTTTATATTTATTCCATTAGATACACAGTGTGTAATTGAATATTTATTCTCAAAACATTCGTAAACCAATCAGACGTTAAGATAAATCGTCAGTAATTCAATGTAACAGATGTTATGACATTTCTCCAGTATATTTATGACATCAACGGTATAATTTCTTATTGTAGGGCGCCGTTTCAAATTATCTTTTAATAACAGTGAAATGTTTCAATTGATTTAAGGCAATGATACCTACGGTACGTAATGTGATATAGATTCTATTTATTTCAAGTGTAGCGCGGTTCACGAATGAGAGAGCCGTTCATTAGGTAGCTGTGGAGTGTTTGGGCGTTCATTTTATTACTCAAACTTACAAATAAATAAATCTGTCGATGTGTTTCTGCGAAATATATTTCGTAGAAGTGTTATTTTTATGTGGTCTATAAAATTGTAGTTTTATTGAGACGCTATTTACTTATCTACTAATTCCCTTTTTAACCATAGGGTTATCTAGTCAATCTTTCAAATAAAATTGCATTATTAGATACTATACGTAGGTAGGTACCTAGTACCTACATACTTAATTCAATGAATATTATCATCAATAAACTCTTTTCTGAATCCAAAATTGATTCGAATTTATTGCAATCAAAGTTCATTATTAAATACTATAAGTAGGTACCTATTTACTACCTAATACAACAATTTGAATATTATCAACAAAGCAAAACACTGTCACTAAAATTATTTCAGCATCTGAAATTGATTCGAATTTATTGCACCACACAGTCACACAAAGGCAATACAAAGACATTATTTCCATACAAAAATTATTTTAGTCATCACCCTTATTCATTTCCTTCATCAATACTCCATTATATCTTTTATACGGTACCTTTATTCCCGTACCGCGTAATGTTTGACACTAAAACGATGCTGTCTCATTAACCGAGAGGCAGTGCCCGTTGTGGTAAGTTAGTGTCGGCTTGTAGCAGTAAAATACGACACTTGATTGGCGGACAAACATTGGCCTCGCCGGCATAACTTACCTACACGCCGCCGCCCGGGGTAGGTTAGGGAGCAATGCGTATCGATTTCGCAGATGCGATATTATCTTTAATGTACCTACACGTCCCGTTAGTCGCAATAAGCATTCGGGATAATACACCGGTAGCCACCAATTACTTAATTGAATTAAGTGCTATGTTTTTTGAATGAGTTGTCGATTTCGAAACTAAACGATCCTGTTGGAGTGATTCAGAAACTTTTTACTTAGGTATTTCCGATGCGTGTTTTCGTTGAGACTTGTTTAGTCCGCTAACAGATAGTTTATGCTCTATTATTATATTTTATTCTACGGAATTGGTCTCGTTTCGAAAATAACTAGAGAAGTATTATAAAGTTGTGTGTAGGATTCGCCAAAACATTCGAGAGATTAATGCTTGTTTGTGTAATATATTTGTTTTCTTATTGACTTCCGAAACAACGCTAAAACAACCACTCGAAATAGTTTCTTCTAATAAACTGGTCCTTTTAAATCAAACAAATACGCGGGAACTAAATGAGGTTCTTGCCTCACCCTGGCAAATTAAAAAAAGAATTAAGTCACTGGCTTCACAGCACAGATAGCATATTTAAACGGATAATATTATAATTTGAGCAGAAAATGTTTAAATTAAAATAATCCGATAGGGAACCGGCGGTAATGAACCGACGCAGAAATTATCACGACGATATTTTACGAAAAAAGAGGTGGTTTTTTTGCAAAGTATTTTTACCTACATTGATAACGTGTCAAATGTACCTAATCTTAATCTGCTAAAATACCTACGTGCTTCATGTGAGTTCGGTTCGCCTCAAAACAGGTCTGATAATACGCAAAGCAGTTAGATACTAATTTTATGAGACATCCCAAGTAAACGCCTTTCGGCTTTCACAGGTAGATACGCCGACTAAATTTACATCGGCCTTCCGCCTCGAAACATATTTTTTATCTGAATCGTCGAGGAGCTATGGGGAATATGCTATAGCTATATTTATCTAGGTGCACCCCGATTCGAAAGGCACATGTAATCTTGTATATGACGAAACGCGACCTCGGTACCGAGGCTTTCACGAACAATAACAGATACTTAAATTTTACAATCGAAATTAAGATCGTTAAGGAATTAAAGAAGACTCTCATGTTAACATATTATATGATCAGATTATAAAAACCATTTCGAAAAACCTAAAAAATAAACCGTGAAACAGCTTTTTATTTCTCAAGCATACTATGACGAAATGGACTGCACGCGAACTCAAAATTAAGCTACTGGCGAAGTAGCATTTTCACACCCGTTAAGGCGAAACTCAATTTCGTATCTCGATATTCCGGTGCTAAATCTTTAATTGTACGACGTATATGAAAGATTTACAGTACGGAATGAATATGAATTTTTAATATGTCACGAGGGAAACTCCAAAAGGCGTTCTTTCACTTGAAATTATTAACACATAATAATGTAATTTTATGGTTTCTTTTAATGGAACGTGGGGCTATCGGAGTGGCTCGGGGTTCGAGATACGGCCTCAATAACGCTTGATGTTAATGGACTCGCCCGATGGAGGTGTGTTATATACTCTCGCCAGTATACTAACGTCGTAATGAGCCTCTTAGCTATATAGACAACTGACCGTACGATCTACAGATAAAGAGTATTAAATATAATATTTATCTAATTAGTCAACTGTATATCTTGCTTTTTTTCTACTTTTATTTTATGTTTTAGTGATTTTTCCTACAGTTTTGCTGATAACACAACCGTGAACGTCCAGTCATACCTAATCATAATTCAACTGCATGTGTATCTTTATGAGTATTAGCAAAGTAAGTACTTAGCCATCACAACAATAACCATGTGCATAAACAAAGTGTGTGCATATAATATTAGTCAAACCATTATATTTATTGTTGTGCGCATTTAGAATACTCTACTCTTTCGTAAATACCCGTTCGGCGCTGGTTTTGTATTTCTATTAACACTTTATGTAACGCAACTAAAATATCGATACGTTTTGTTGTTCTTTTACATCTATAATTCAGAGCTAGTGTGGGGCACCACACAAATGGATCTTGAGAAACAACCAGTTATTTTGACAACCACCGTTTCAAAATAGGTCGTAAATGCTTCATCGTACGAGCGAAAATTCTCTTAAACGCCACGCGTTACAGTGTATTTCACATTGCAATGTTTTGATAAAATATAATATTCTTTTCTTTAGTTACGCTAGACCTTAATTTTAATTTGGAATGAGCTTTTTATAGAGGACTCTCTGAAGAGAAACGATTTTTCATAAGTGATGAGGCGGCACTGATTGTGTATATTGGATAAATATTTTTAAGAAAAATCTCCGGGGTCGGGAAAAATGTGGCGTATAATAAATATTAAGCAAAAGCAACGTCGACACGTGTAACTAATCTTTCGATTATAAGTGTCCATAATGAATTAGACCCCTCTAGAGTTTAATCAGTGTGGAGGCTTGGATTTACCTGAAATATTGGTGTGTTTGGCAGGTAAATAATAAATATCCTCCATGTAGGTACTTACACGGAATTAAAAACTGGGGATAAAGGAGAGGGCGGGCAATATAATCCGTGCGTACCTATTGGCATCATTTGGGCACTTAGCTCCAGGAACGCAGATGTTTCTAATGATTTAATTTCGCCTGAATCCGTCCCTTCGTCGGGACATTGTTCCTCGAGTACCCAAATTCTGTGAGCCTAATCTACATTTTTGCTGGTGTAATCTTCAATAAGGAAACGCTCATATTTTCTCTGTCATTATGGCTGATTTCCTTGCGATTATCGCGGATGTAGCTTTGTTTATGAATACAAAGTAGAATCTAGTGTTTACTTTGGACTCTTCACAAGACAAGACTACACTGAACTATTCCTACTAAACTTCGAACAACGCGCCATAGAATTCGCTTTTCAATTGAATAATATTAGTTTTATTAATACACATAAACTCAAACTCACGTCTTCTTCTGACGAGGGTAAGCAGAAACTACAGAACGCCACCTGCTACGATAGTTACATACTCCTTTTGCATCGTTTACGTTCATACATTTGGTCATACACGCACGCCGGTTGCGTGTACTACGCACCTGTCTGTAGAATCAATAAGGTCACTATATATCTTCAAAAAGTGCTCGTGGCTAAGTAATAACAGCCGCACGGGTCGATCCATCAGGTTAAGCTACGCTTGCCGGGGTCGGTCCGTGAATGGATGACCATATTTACATAGGTATTGAGACTCCTCCGTGCCTCGAAAAGCATGTTAAGTCGTTGGTCCCGGCTGTCATTAGTGGATCTTTGACAGTCGTTACGGGTCACCAGTAGCCCGAAAGTCTGACAACCAGTCTTACCAAGGGGTATCGTATTACCCAGTTAATGGGTTGTGGAGGTCAGATAGGCAGTCGCTCCATGTAAAATACTGGTGTTCAGCTGCATCCAGTTAGACTGGAAGCCAACCCCAACATAGTTGGGAAAAGGCTAGGCAGATTGATTGGTGTCTTCAAAAGGCGTTTCCACTAACATCTGCCTTGTAAATACCTTTTGTTAGTCGCCTTTCATTCATCCTCTCAACATGACCAAACCATCCACCACCACCATAGTTTTATTAAATACTTCTATAATTCCTACAATATTTTTTTGTCTTAATTATTGTAAAGTATTCTGAAGTTATAATAATATTCATTTCAATCGTAAGTACCTACTCAAAGTCGTATACAGCCATGCTTATGAACGGATTAAATCGTGGTCATGGTATATCAATTACCTCATGCAGTCGAAGCCTACGCTTATCATTATTATATACATAATAATATAGTAAATTTAACTTCCAATTTGCATTTTAATAGCTTCGGATTCTTCACACACATATTTTGCTAGAATTTACACGGATCGGATTGTCAACCGAAAGCAATTGGAAAAACATAAAAATGCTATAAAATTTGATCGTAAAAGAATTGTAAGTCCCATGCATATTTTTTTCCACACGGTATCGAATTGAATTGGTCTCTACTTCTGATACCGCGTCGTTTAGTTAATTATTATTATAGTGGAAACTTTTAGCTGAGCAGTAAAAAAATCCCTCGGATGTGGTCAAAAACAATATGGCATCAAAATATTAGGCGCGTGGCGATTTTATGATCTTTTAAGTGTTAGGTACTTACTAAACTTGAGATATTATCGTTTGTTTTGAGTTATACGTATATTCTAGATTGACGTATTTATTTAACACTTTATCTATGTCAATGAATGAATGTATGTGCATAATATTGGCTTAATTGCTTTATTAAATGACACACTTAAGTTTTACGAGGAATGTTGTACCTATCTAATGTGTATCAAACTTTTAGATTATGTAAAAAGATAAAAGACAGGCTACCCAGTACCCGTATTTTATATTGAAAAGACAAACTCCGCTATCGGATCTCCTTGAATCTTTTTACATTTTTCTCACAAAGCATCGTGGAACGGCGAATGTAATAGAAGTTCCGCCTTGGAATAGGTGCGTTATCAAAGTAAAAGATAAAAGTTTTAAGATTTTATTTAAGAGACGGCACCCGTTCGTTCAAAGTTTGGTCGTAACGACCCCGGATTCAAGGCAGTGGTATTTCAACTGAACACATACTCCTACCTAAAGTATGTAAACTACGCAGTAGAAATTTAATCTTGGAAAATGAAAATATCAAAATTAATAAATAAAAAACAATAGTTTTTTCTTAGCATCTTCATGTTTTTGATATTAGTAGATATTATATTGTAGATTAGTAAGCCTGTATATTAGCCATGAGCTGTCATTTTATCATTTACTAGCTCTTCCCGCGCGGCTTCGCCCGCGTGGATGTCGGAAAATATCCCACGGTAACATTCTACCGGGAAATCCTTCATCAATCCTTCCTCGTCTACATTATAAAGGGAACCTCTGTGCACAGCTTTCTAGGTCCAAGGGTTTGGGCTGGGCGTTGATCATTCAGTCAGTCACGGCTTCTCTTTTTATTTATATAGATTTAATTGCTTTAGGTATTAGGATACTGACGTCACAAAATATAGTTGTGTGTAAACAAATAATAATTGAGAGGTCTTATTTCAAAAAATATAATAACGCAATGCAGAAAGCTTATACTAGTAAATTCCGAGTTAATCAAAAAAGCTAAACAAATTCAATTACAAAGCTTAAATTACATGAAAAGGGGAGATAAAATATTAATATTTTCCGTCCAATTCCTCCAAGGAAAATGAGTTGGTAAGGCTTACCTGTATAAGGTAAATTTGTAGGTAAGTATATTTGTCCGGAACTACGTCGTTTAGACGTATCAACAGCCCTCGCCTCAGTGAACGCAAACATTCAGTACGTAATACAAAGAAGGAAAGTAAAGATTGCCAACATATTGTTCATTCCCTCTGCCGAAGATATCAAACAGATATAACGGCATAAGATTTAGTCCGTGTCTTTTATGACGTCATTACGAAGGACCTAGCACTGACAGCTGTGAACGAAAATTCCGGGAAAATTCACTGAGAATGTTACTTGCACTGAAATTTCTAAGAGATCAGAGTAGCTAAGTCTATCTTATATACACCTGTTATATTTATATTTTTTTATAGTATAATTAATTTCCAGTAGCTCCATATTATTAGGCAACAAAAATTTACGCTCTATCAAAATCGTACATTAACGGTATAACAGTTAATTTGGTTACGAACAAAACTACCTCCATGTTTCATTAAACCCAATAAAAAATGCACTATAACTAAAGAAATTACTTACTGACTCTTAAACCTAGCAATTTCCATTAGTTTGATTAAGAAAAGATCCAACAACATGAAAACATGTTGGTATTTAACTTTTAACTATCCATCCACACACACATCTATAGTCATGTGTGTGTTTCCGTCTTTAACATGTGTAGGTATAAAGCAAATAGGAGAAAAATCTTCAGTGGAAATTGTACCTTAGTTTTTTTCTCCTAAGGTTTCTTTTCAAGTGGAAAACGGAGGGATTTATGACGTAATATCGCAACGATATCACGTATCGATTGGTAGCGGCTCAAAGCCGATACAACCGCTTCTATTTACGCTGTTTACCTATTTATAAACCAAGCTATCTGACTCTCTACCTGCTCGCCGCTCTGATGTTAGTTCTCGATATATTCGATATACATACACGGATATTATATTCGATATAAAAATTCGATTCGATGCGTAGATATGAGCAGTTTTCGGAAATAGGCTAGTAGAGTGGTTCTGCTGATCGTTGAGAATCGATTTTATGATTGAAATGCAAGTGCATGAGCAAACTCTCGTTCTATTTTTAAAAAGCGTGGGTTGGATTCCTTTCGCATCGTCCTGCAGAGATATTTTAAACCTTCTATCTGCGCAAACGATTCCATTCCCGTTTAAGTAGATTTTAATGAAAAATAACTACGCCTACAATTAACGCTCCCGATGCTCGTAACTGTCAAACCAATTCTAATGAAAGTAGAGTCAAAATACGATTGCGTAGCGAAGATATGAAATAAAATCGTTGAGAATAAATTAAAGAAGGCAAAATTCCTAAATTCTGCCTCTTTTAATTTATTCTCAACGATTTATTATTTATCATTTATTATTTGTTAATTTCTTAGAATTAAGAAATAATAAATGATAATACGTATCTACCAACCTGCCTAGAGTTTTTTTTTTTAAGATTGTTATCAGAGTTTTGCGAATGGATTCAGTGGTATATGACTATCTAAATGAAAATGTATTGGAGCCGAGTGCTCCGCCGTGCGGTCACTGACACGAATGCATCGATAGGATTGTTACACTCAGCCTCGCTTCAACGTGCTCCCAAACGGTCTTTAACCTCGCTTATTTTACATGAATAATCGGAATTTAGATCATGCTTGTTATATACATTTTTTGTAAACCCACTTAGTGTAGATAATATATTTAAATCATACGCTTGGTGAGAAACCGACACGCAACACAATCTCTACATCTACATTTCTTAAGTACTTAAATCTAATTATAAATAAGTTACAAACCGCATTCATCCTGAGCTTTAATTTCTACCGCCACCTGCTCATGGGGGCAATTTACTAGGGCCCAGCGCTCACGAACACTTATTTCTTCCGCTCAACTTAACTATAGTTAGACTAAATTTATCAAGTAGCAAATGTCGTGCAAACACACGCGTGCCGACGACTTTACTGTCCATAAACCGAAGTGTTAGAGCTCATCTTTCTTGTTAACGAGCGCTTTGAATTGTTTATAGTGTAAAAAAATGCCAAATCGCGTCCGAGCAGTCTTCAGATTAACGAGCAAAAATATTTACGTTCAGTGTCGTACAAGATTCGTTTAATGAGAGCGAACTATAACTTAGGTGGCGCCTGCCTTTAGCTCTATTCTTATTTACGGATGTGTGCTCCTATAATAATATTGGGTATCGCGTTCGAGACCACGCCCAAAGCCAATATTTGCACTAACATTCGCATAAGGCGAAACTAAAGGAAAATTACGCAACGCCCCATATATTATTTAAGTCGGCCGTAAAATGCTTGAGTTACCGATTCCATCGACGTTTAGTGTCGAACAATCGGCCGCAGTCGGTGAGTCAGTTGGCGCCCGAGGACGGACGTCGAACTACGCCTACAAATCGGAAAATATCCCTTACCATGTGTTACTAAATAAACATGGAGCTCGTTGCCTACATAACCAACGCCCGTCTCGCTCGTTCCTTGCACGTACGAGCCCATTATCTTTTGAAGTCACGCTCGAATCGAATTCATTATTAAACTTTATACTCATAGTAATCGTAGTCGAGAAGTACGCGGAACACACAATATTTGAATTTTGATTGGAATGATTTTATGCGAACCGTGATTCCTTCAAAGAAATGCTGCATTGTTAAATCCCCGAACAGATGGGACATCCCGCGAAGTGAGATTCGCTCGAACCCTAATTAAATATTTTAATATATTCTCTCCATCCGTTCTGGGTATTATTTCGTCTATACGTACGGCAGTTATATGGTAAGTTAAATTAAAATGCATTGGTTAATTTTCCTCAATAACATAATTTGGTAGGCATCTACACATTTACGGTCGCTACGCGAGCTTAAGGAACGTTTCGTGTTTCTCGATGTTAAGATGGCTATTCACGGAAACTTTATTTCTCAAAATTAACATAATCGGCGAAAAACTAGTAAGTACGGATAAAGTTCCGCAACCTGATCTGCCACAAATAGTCGCGTGAGAAACACCTAAAACTCCAGTAAAACAATTAAAATGCCATAAAAGCATCGGTTTCCCACCATAATCATTGAGTAATTGTGTATCGTTACTACGGGATGATAAACACGCCTCTCGTGCCGAACGTAAAAACAACTTTTGTTACCATTTTATGACAACAATTACGACCTATAAAACGTGTAGCGATTATTCTTCGTACCGATTGTTGTGGTCGCGCTGTCATCAGCCCGTGCTGAGGACTGGCTACTTACTAACACGCGGCCACTTACAAAAAACTTAACGGGAACAATATCACATCGTAAATTAAACTTTATTTTATTAACAATAAAGTTTAATTTTTATCACCGCTATAGGTGACATGTTCATCGCCTCCCTCGCTGCTGATAATACTGTGCCTACGAGCCTTGACTTTGTCAGCTGTATATTTATAATTCGTCAATCCGTTCTTACTCTGTACCATGTGTATGTTTTACGACTTTTGTGGCCTATTTGGACATTAATGTTCATTTAAAAGAGAATCGTCGCTTAACAGATGACATTTTATCGTTTTCTTCTTCAATAAAGTTATGCAAATGAGGTTTTTTCTTAAGGAATTTGTAGTAAATATTGACGAAAATTATTAGGTGTTTTGTTTTCATTCCTTATGTGTTTTAGTAACGGGATTATTTGCTCTTCATTTTACAGTCGAGGAACAAAATGGCCGAGCACATGCTAACACAATGGGGCTGGCTGTTTACAATGGTATCGTGTTAAAATTTCGCGTAGAAATGCACCCAATTTGGCGAATGGAACAAGGGGTTACAATTTGTGTTGATAGTTGTTATCTGTACCACCCATCGCAGAGTGTATTGTACTGCCTACAAAAAAGATTCCTACTGAACAAAATTTGTAATTTTTTGCAAAAAGTGCCAATAAATATTAAATACCTAGTCAAACCTATACGAAAATGAGTCTTGGTTTATACAATAAGATTCTAACCGCAGTGTGGTCCGGTTTATAAATAGATTTCTTCGATCATTCAAAAGATTTTGTAAGAGTAACATTATAGGGATTATATCAGATAGGTATATACGCATAGCAACTAGCTATAAATTAATAACATTATAGGATCACTAAACCAGCAGCAAAGTGTAGTAGCAGGGCATGAGAAAACTTTGGAATCATCGGAACTTAAGGGGAGAAATACAAGATATAATTATCTAGTAGTGAGAAGAGTTTCACATTTAAAATACCATAGTTATATTATCATATTAATGATACGTAAACTATGAGGTTTATAGCTTGTTATTAATGAATGTTATTACAACCAAATTAAATAAAGATGAAGTAGGCAGCAATGTTTTTTAAATGCTTTAAGTAGAAAGAGGTTTCATTAAACTTTTAATAAATCAAGTTAATGTGTGAAATATTTTCAATAAACATAAAACCTGTATAAACAATGTTAATAGTGGAAATCCAGACTACATGACAATAGATTTTATGTAAAATAAGCACATAATTCACGTAATTCCATCCACGGAGGTAGTACTTTTATTCTACCTCTAACTACGTAGGCGTCCAAACTTGTCTTAACATTCAAGTTTTTGTATACTATATTCCCCTGTCTAAACTAGCGTTTGTCACGACTCTGTAAACAGATAATTCTGCCACTTTATTACTACTAGAAACATGGAAAATATATATGTGATAAAAATAATACAATATTTTACATGCGTGCTACGCCGTAGCAGTTTTATACTCGGAATTTTGTTGCGACACGGCTACTTTTAAAAATATAATTTCGTCAATTTTGTATAAACAAAAAAGGCTAAAGCCCTTTCGAAACATACGGCGTGATAGCTACGAAATATCTTAAGTGTTCACCTAAAACTACGTAAAATACGAACAATGTCGGCCATTTTCGTGGCGTCGACAGGCGACTGCACCGACGTGAGGCGGTCCCAACAACAGAATATCGAACACGTCTGCCCTTTCACAAACACCGTCTGTAACGTATGACATTTAATTTAATATTCATTGCCTTATTTCATACCGCCGTATTGCGAGGCGGATTTTAAAGGGCAAATTATCACCATAAATATAAATATAGGTATGAATAGCGTATCATGTCGGATCAGGCAGATATACGTCTAATTAAATTTTCTGAAACCGCTTTAGCTAATATGCATTTTACATTGTAGTGTCTTGTAATACGTTTTATGGCAAATAAATAAAAGATGCATTGACGCTTATTTACTTCTATACATTTGCGTAAAATCAAATTTCATAGCAATCTGCGCAAATGATAAGATAAAAAGTTAATTTCTACATAAACAGAACGTGAGAGACAACATGTTTATTTTCTAACGCTACCCTGTTTCATATTCGGTTCGCGCTCCCCAGCTATATTTTGAATGAGACAGTCTCCAGACCTACGTCCGACTATCCTATACACACATGTTCCATACTGTTGAACGCTAGCTTTCATACACAACACACGTATACGTGATACGGAATCCAATTCAGTTTCCACACTTTTTCATTTTTAAAACGGCGCCGAATGATACATTTTCTTTGGAATATTTCGGATAATTTGATGTTAAGTTATAAATTCATAACAATATCTGTCTCAGCGTTTCAAAGGCACGCTAACAAAGTTTTCAACACTGAAGGCAGGAATTGGGGTTCTCGACCAATTTATTAAAGCGAAGTACGATTTACGCTCCAATTTTAAAAGAAATACCTCGTGTTAGCATCGGATTTATACGAGAAATCCGTGTATTCTACGCACATACTTAAGTTCGCGGGTAAAATAAATTAATTTTCTAACTACCTACATATTCACACGTTAAGTGTTTGTAATTTTTGGAAGGTGATTCAAGCGTTTCGTGGCTGAATTAAATATTTTATGAGTTGGTTCCGTTCGTTCACGTATATTTTACTATAAAGAACGTGTTGTTAATAATAATTAACCAATTTGATTGAACAGAATCTCAGTTTTATACTGCATAGCGGCGGGTGAATGCATGCAATTCAGATCAACATAATAAAGTTATAGATTAATGGTAAAATATGGCTCCCTTGCGTTTTGTGGATTTGGCCTTTCTAGGTGGCCATAATACCTAATTGCCTTGATATATGAATCATATTTTAATGCACACGTGATTGGCAGAAAATAGGTACTTACTTATGTAGGTATTGCATTTTAAAAGCCAGAAGTACAGGTACCTACTGAAGAAGTTAAAACTACCGAATTTATTAATATTTAAGAGAAAAGTAAAAAAAGTTTGAAAGCGCTAAGAGGGCTAGGTAACTACACGATTTTGATTATTCATATTTGACAGAAGCCCTTCGTCCCTTGAATTCAGACTTCCCAAGGGAAGCTCGCAATGAAACATACGAATTTCTTATACCTACGTTTTTAGGGTGCCGTAGCTCAAAAAGAAAAAACGGAACCCTTATAGGATCACTTCGTTGTCCGTCAGTCTGTTAAGACCCTTTTTCTCAGGAACACGTGGAGGTATCAAGTTGAAAATTAATAACAATTATGTAGATCTATGTCTACTTGCAGCTCTAAAAAAACAAGCTTCTAAGTCAACGCAGTAAGAAATTACGGCCATTTATGCGACGTATTTTGATACTCGCAAGTAAATCAAAACCTATAGGGTACTTCCCGTTGACCTAGAATCATGAAATTTGGCAAGAAGTAGGTAAGGTCTCACAGCACAAGTAAAGGGATAATCCGAAAATCGTGAACTTGTAATTTTATCGCACAAAAAAAATATTATTTTGGCCTTTCCAGTTTTTGGACTACAATGTTAACTTAGTTTTTGGGATAAATTATTTTCAACTACGGAACCCTTCATTGTGCGTGGTCCGACACGCACTTGGCTGATTTTTTTTTATAGATAGGCACCTGCTTGCAGAAAATAAGAAAAGTCTACTTCCGGAAAATTGCCTAGGTAGATATTTTATCCGAATCTTCGAGATACAGATAAAAATTTAGATTCGTTCAGCATTTTCCGATTGAATACAATTATAGGATGGGTGCGCATTGTGTAGTTTTTTGTCGTGACTCAGTACCTACCTACCTACAAACAAATGTCGATATGTGCGCCAAAAAAAAAAACGCCTTGAAATGTGAAAGCTGTTTTCTGTTTACGGGCAAAACTGGACAAAGCCCGAACAAAAACATCTAGAAAAACTCTTTCACAATAGCTCAAAATATGCGATATAAAAAACTACATTTAAAACAAGAGTCCATACTTTTTAAGAAAAAAGAAAACCCATTCTAACCGGTTGCATGAAATCAATGGAAGTGTATTTTGCTACAAATTTTTTTATCTACAACTTCCTACGTCTTCATCTTGTCCCTTCCAAGGACAGACCACCCCGTTTTTTCCCCATGAGTGTAGTAACAGGCGACTACGTGATCATATTAGGTAGGTGGACAGCTACATCTACCTCCCTACCTGCATATAGCTGTTGGACATCAAGTGGCATCGCTATTTATAGAACTACAATATCTTATCATTTTATTTGAACTAGGTTTTGACCGTGATTTCGTCCACTTCTGGAACGGCAATATTGGTTATCCAAAGCCGTGTAGTCGTTTCGGCATGATTTGTGACAAAAGAGCTTTTACATATTTGATAATTACATACCTAGATATTAATTACCTATTAGATTAATGGGGGTCTTGTGGCTAAGTAATAACAACCGCACGGATTGATCGCTCCGGTTAAGCTACGCTTGCCTCGGTCGGTCTGTAGATGGGTGACCACCTTTACAAACCCTTCCGTGCCTCGGAAAGCACGTTAAGCAGTTGGTCCCGGCTGTCATTCGTGGATCTTTAACAGTCGTCACGGGTCGTCAGAAGCCCGAAAGCCTTATCAAGGGGTCCTATCTAGGGGTACCTATCGTATACCCAGTTGCTGGGTTGTGGGGTCCGATAGGCAGTCGCTCCATGGTAAAATACTGGTATTCAGCTGGATGCCGACTCCAATATAGTTGGGAAACGGCTAGGCAGATGATATAACAAGTCAGAATCTGTAAACCTTGAAAAACCTCATAATGATAAAACCTACACACATTTAAACGCATTTATAAATGTTAAACTAAGATAAAGATAGTAACTGATGTTATCTTCCCAAAAAGCTGGGAGTAAAATGAAACGCCTGAGGGGAGGCAGTGCGAATTTGGTCCTATCAATATTATAAGGACCAACTTTTCTATAGTAGGTAAGAGAATATATGTAAGTATATGTCATATGTATAATCGATACCTAGTAAATGGAGGTACCTTTATACCTATTATAAATACATAGTTTATGATAGTTCTGCTTAATTGGAAAGTTTATTTAATGCAAGAACCTAAAGTAGCCATGTCTAGTCTAGTTTCTAGTCAGAACTCATTACAATAAACTAAGTTAATTACTGATAATGCTAATGAACTGCTATTATTTATGTGTTTATTTAGATATTTATTTATTCCTAATTGCGTATTATAAACAAGTTATAGGCGAATTTAATCGCGTGGACACACCTTTGTGTTGTATTTATTATATTTAAATCCCTGAATTATGATTACTTGTATCAATACCCATAGGTTTAACATCTTTATTATATAAAAAGAAAAGTCCTGACTGACTGACTGACTCATCAACGCCCAGCCCAAACCATTGGACCTAGAAAGCTGAAATTTAGCACAGAGGTTCTCTTTATAATGTAGACAAAGAATAAGGAAGGATTTTTGTTCCCGTGGGATATTTACTGACATCCACGTGGGTGAAGCCGCGCGGGAAATTCTAGTGTATTATATTATATTGATGATATTTTATTACTCTTTAGTGAGGGAAACGAACTTTGAATTTAATATATAATTATAGTCACATAAGTTTTATTTGGTTATATACTTATCTAAGTACCATTGGACGTCGATTTGAAAAAAAAAAAAAAAAACAAAATTACTTTTTTATTATTCTCTCTACTCTAGATTGCTAAGGTTCCATAAATACCACAATCTGGAAAACATCTTATTTCCCTTAAAACCTAATTCTAATTTATTCATACCCACCAAATAACACAAAACAAACCATCAACCCAATTACCGAAACAATTCCTTTAAATTAATTTAAAACAACAAACAGAAACACGCAGAAACAGCGACTTACCCTTAAATATAATTTGTTTGTAAGCAACACACGGGAAATGGGACGACTGGGCAGAAGTACCGACACCCGAACGGACAGGGATCATCCCTTACAAGTGTGGTGGCATAACTTTATTTTGAAATTAACATAATTAGATAATGTAGGCTTAGGGGTACAGAACCGTGCTTATTAAGTTAAGGCGTACTGATGTTATTGCGGAATTGGAGGAAAACAGGTGTTAAATGTCAAGGATAAGCTGATCTTTGTTCTGTTGGTTCCGGGGGCTTGGTCTTTTGGTCAGAATTTTTATAAGCAGTAGTATTTTGAAATATTTCGTTTAAATATGGAGTTAGGTAGGGTCTACGCCTGGCGTAGGCGGTGCTACCAAAATATTGTTTTCGTATAAGTTGGATAAAACTTACTCATTATGGAGTTTAAACCATCAAAAGTACCTATTATCATTTAATGAGTTTTAGCCAAACAGTTATCACATTGGCACAGATTTTGTTTTGTATATGTGTCGCGTATTTATTTATAACCGTCTACTGCCATATCTTACGCGCGGCTTTTGTTTTCCGGTCTCGTGGAAGATCAAAGTGCGTAATTTACGACAAGCCATCGAATTTTTTAAAGATAATTCTGTGGGACGTATATTTTATATAAATGGTTTTTGTTATTCATTAATGAAGTACAGCCGGCAGTAATAAAATAGAATAATTTAATTAGAGATTTTGGAGACTCTTCCATCTTGAAGGGGACGGAACGGTCCATTCCGGCGTTGCAAGGAAATCTATTGGTTTAATATTGGTGGTATTATAAATTTAAGAAAATCCCTTTACGTCCCCCGAAAAAAGGTGGCGTTGTGGGTATCAGGTGTCCCAAACTGATCCCTAAGAATGGTATTATCCGGAACATATTTTCCAAGCTGGGGTCGTACAGACCAGTCGGAGGGCCCACTCTGAATAAATTACTTATCTACATTGATTTTTTTATCGTATTTACATAGGATGAGTGTCAATACTCAGACTCTGCTTTTCTGAGCCTCATAGTCTTATCATACTGGTATATTTTGCAGGCTGTGAGCCTCGTCTTAGCACTTAGGTCGAGATAAACTAAAGACTTTTAAGTTCAGCTTTAACTAAAACATTCGCTTTAGAACTTTAAATGTGTAATTTTACGACCGAGATAGTTGTGCTAACTGGGCGGGCTGGGAAAATTATACAATGTAAGTAGAGGTTTGTGCGATACCTCTACTTAGGTAGGTACCTTCTTATAACTTATAGCTATATTCCATTTACAATATTATTAGACATTTAAACAAACCTTTTTTACAGTCCGTTCAACCGATTTTGAGTTCTATTGCGTTGGTGGCATGACAAGTGGCAGCTGCAGTAAACAGTTGGTATTGTAACCACTTTTTTGCCTTTAATGCCATCCTTAAGCCTACGGAATAGAAGTCTAAACCGGTTGAACAAACTATAAGAAAGGTTTGTTTAAATGTCTTATCTTATTTTAAAAATGCAGTATAAGTTGTATTAAATTGTCTAAGCTTTTCAAATGACTCACAAGTGTGACTTTAATCTTCAGGATATAACATGTACCTATATCATAAGTAGTAATAGAAATGTTTCATATATTAATATTGTTTATTATATTTCAATTATTAGGAAGGTAATCTTCACTATTTACAGAAGCAAAAAAAAAAAAATAGAACCTTTCTCGGACAAATCCTAATGGGTACCAGAATGTAAGTACTACCTATATCTACGACACGAGACCCAACCCTCTCTATTACCAACTATAGTTCTGTTCTAAGTAAAGATTTGGTAGGTACCCGTACTTTGGCTTTCAGCGAAGGTCAAAGGTCAAAGTCTTCCAGTCCTCTGGTCCTTTTAAATAGAACTAGGATCTCAGCAATAAAAATTATCAGTAATTCGTAGGCTTCCAAGTACTTAGGACTGTTTATAGAGCAAAAACGTCGCTTCTCTTCTATTATAAATTCAAATGTAGGTACACTATAAAAATTTTACAACTAAAAATTGAATTAATTGTGAATTAAAATATAATAAAACCGATCCGGATTCGTATGCGGTATCTATTCAATAATAGGTACGCAGTAAAATCACCATGGCTTTGAGCTTGCGTTGGTACTTGAATAGGATTGTCATATCGGTGTTTACAGTTGACGCCGACTTTATAAACATACATGTAAGTATGTATGAAAATAAGATCTATATTGTACTAGCTGCGCCCCGCGGTTTCACCCACGTAGACCGGGATATAAAGATACAAACACACACACACTATACACTCAGAATAGTGTGTAGATTAATTGAATAGTGAGGGAATTTAGTAGGTCCTACATAAACTGTGTGAAATACTTTTCTAAATTATCAAATTATTTACTTAAAAAAAAAAAACTATTTTTAAATTTCCTAAGAGTTATGCACTCTATTTAACGCATTTTAAGTTTTCGTCAGCCAAATTTTAAAACCATTACGTATTCACGTATTCATATGTGAACCGACATACACGAATACCTGTACCTATCACTCGAGGATGCATGGAACAGGTTATTCTACCGCGTTATCGTTTTCGTGATGCATAGGTACCTACAACTTGTACACAACTACCTACTAACTTGAACAAGCTCCAATGCCACTCCACAGAGAATTGAAGGGAGACAAAATATCCAAATTCTATTCCAAATTATCTTGAAGCGGCTTAAACTCCTAAATAAAGCAATTCAATTTCGAAATTTTCAAGATAAGTTAAAGTTACATTCTTACATGAATAAATAAAAGATAGCTAGATAGCTATTTCACCAGACAAATAAGCAATAACGTTTAGGCCTTCAATTACACTTCGCTCACCAAAGAAATCAAAATGTCGCGGCATTTCATTCAAGGGTATTTTCTTTTCAATTTCGCGATGACCTTTCGTCCGGACATCGAACCACGAACCCCCGTCTAGACATCTTAGTGCTGCGCACAGTCAGCTGATAAACGAAAACGAAATAATAAGGAGATGCCTTGCCAAATATAATATGAATACATAGGCTATGCTAGACAGATTTGGCACGGATACTAAATAGTAGGATTTACACTTCGCTCTGCCCAGGTATTGACGTCTTTGCATCAGTGTGTCGCTCGCTTTACTCAACCCTCCCGCTGCAGCCGTTCCCTGCATTTCACTACTACTCATTCTTTTATTTTACGACATGTTATCTACGCGAGATACCCTTAAATGTGCTATGTAATATGTTTAAATTGGACGGAACTCGCAAGTATGTACTTTCACACAGTGTTTGTAAAAGGGTTGATGAAAGCTATGGAATATTTTAAATGGACACTAAAAGTCCCATAGATAACGCTGTGAAGTCATTTAAATGTTCAGATAATTTATTTATTGTTTTTTTTTTGTTTCAGGTATGGAGTACCTAACTATGGTTTTAAAAACATCATTCTGACCTAATGGAGTATTTTAATACAAAGGTATTTACCTATAAAACCTCTCTTTTAACATTAGACATCAGGTTTAATAAACTACTTTTTTGTAGGAAGATTTGAGCACACAGTTCCTCACATTTCAAGTTCAAATAATGAAATCATTCAACAAAATGTTCCTCATTAAGAACCTAATTTCGCGAACATACTATTACAAAAATCTTTAACCCCAAAATGACTGGTAAATTACTTAGCGTACGTATGTAGTACCTACATAACATTTTTCGTCTGAAATACTGAAGGGCAGGTAGAGAATATCGCTTAATCGTGGCGGGAGGCCCCGACGGAGGAGGGACATTAATCGGAGGCTTTACGACGGGAATCCGAGCCGCAGACGACGGCAGCCTCTTAGCGTATTGAGCGCGTATAGCGGAACATTGCAGATAAAATATATAGAAGCTGAATAAAAATATACCTAATAAAAAAGTCGTGAGAATAATGTTCTACATTTATGTCTCTACCAAAAAGATGAATTTTGTTAACAATAGTAATAAAATTTAAATTGTAGATAGGTAGGTATTTTAATGTGGTAGTTAAAACAATTACTTAAACGACTTTTAAGTAGTAATTATAAGTGCATGTTGATTCGACAACGATTTTAATTATGTAGTATACTTACTTCATTCAATTCAAATACCTGCATAATTTTATACCGGTTAAAAGTTAATTAAAGTAATAACAATTAATATTAATTGGTTAAACAATGTATTTTTAAATCGTTTACTGTATCCGAAATTTGCTTTTATAGGTACGAATTCACACGATAAAAATCCTCGAAGCATAACCCAATTCTGCATATTCTACACCACCGCGCTTCTATATAGACAGAAAAAGTAGGGCTGGAATCGAAGGAGTTCGTCCAAACTGGAAATATAATTTTAAAGATGGCTGCCGCTCTCGACCTACCCCCTCCCCGCGCCCTCCCCAACCCGCACCCTGACGCAGCCTAAAATATTATGCACCCAAAAACCATTGTCTGTTGCCATGACAACGGGCCGCTCGATACCGGGGACTCGCAGTCGCGCAATCAAAGTTACAGTCATCTCGCTTACTCTTTAAGTAGTCAGATGCTGGGTCCGGGTTTGGACGATCGTCGTATTCGCACGGCGATGCCTGAATGCCAGCGTTCGTAGGGTTAGCATAATGTTCTCTGCGCTGTCGGTTAAGTGAGCCCAGTCTTGTTGGAAAGCTTTGGTCGAACAAGAATGTAAATGATATAAGTATATTGAACCGATCTGACCTACATCGAACTATGGATTCATATAGATTATATCAAATAGGCGATCTCAGAGCAAATATCTCGTACCTAATTTACAACACAATAGGTCGATCTGATCGTATTTTGGCTAGGTCCATGGTTGTATTATACTCACTTGCTAGATAGGATATTCTTATTGTAGGATGTAATAAATTGGTTGTAAGATTTCTTGATACGACTGTTTTGCCTTTTTATCTCGGTATGTAGGTAAGGCATTCTTGATGCATGGCTGACGTCAATTAGTAAACCACTCATGAACTTATTAAAAACTCACATCACTGAAAACTTTTGCATATTCACCAATTATCGTTTCACTTGACTATTAATCTAAGTAAGAATAAACACTAGATTCACTTTAAAGCAAACTATAGTAATAACCACAACTTTATCACATCTCATCTCCCAAAGCTACCGTGCAAATGACTTAAAACTTGGGGCAATTTCAAAAACAAATTAGAAAGTTCTATTTTCGGCGCCCCTATTGGTCGATTGCACAAATGTTACATTTTTTTCCACACCTTAGGAGTAACTTTCTCTTTTTTGTTACAGTTCTCATTCTTCCTGGTTCGTACTTACCTACCTCTAAACGCGGAAGGGTTTTTAAAAACTTTCACCCCTGAAACAATAGCATAGTGTATTCGATACTTTTTTGTACCTACTTTAGACAATAACAACGGGTGTTTTTTTTATTTTTATAAAAAGTTCTTTATGTTTAAGAGACGTTATTATTTTTAAAATATAACTTTTGTGACATCGTTAACGTTTCATTTTCATATTCTTATAGACATATTTATGTTCATCTTGCCATGTTTATATAGTTATTAGTTAGTACCTACCTACGTCATGCCATCGATGAATCATTAATATTTTGGTCGCCTAAGTACCTATTTTGATTGGGTACGCGTTTGCATAAAAATAAAAACCAATAATTCATTAAAGTTTTGTACAAAAGAATATTCTCAGAAAATTCAAAATAAAATAAGTTTATTTTTATGTCAGAACTTTCAAAGTACCCAATTAAATGATTAACAGATACTTAATCGTTACCTAAGCAGAGGAATTAAATATTTCAACACTATTTTATTTATAAACTTCAACTTACAAAACGAAAAAAAAGTTCATCTTGACATCTCGAAAGTCTCTTTACCATAAAAGCTTTACTATGTTCTACGGTTTCCAAAAAGTTCCACCTTGATTGCATAGATGGCGCTTTTGGCGACTCGTAAAAAATATACTAAGACCAGCAAAATTGGAAAGGTTAACTTGGTAAGATTGTAATAGGAGGCTGTTTTCCACGTGGTTAGTTACCTAGGTCACACATGTGATGTCGGATCACATGTGTGACCTAGGTAACTTAGAACTTAGGTAGATTTGTTCAGGCAGAAACCTAAGCTTGATGACGTCAACCTAGAAATTATCTGAAAAGTAGAACTTATATTTTTATACTTTTTATATAAAATAGCAGTAGCATTTAGTTATTTATTAAACTTGGTGCAATATAAAGGTTAGGTTTCATAAGAAAGTGGATAACGATCACAAAAAAACGGCTATCCAAATACTTACAAAGCAATTTTTGACACCTTAATGTCAAAATACTAGTGAAAATGACAGATTTTCATGACCACCGTTATTAATTACGGAACTGCTTTCCTAGGAAGCCCCCCTACTTTCAGCGCATTTAAATGAACTTTTACCACAAGAATTCAGTTTCAGTTGCTAGGTAGGTACATTATATAATTACATTTATGAATTTAAGCACCTGCTTGTACTTAAATTGGAGCCACCAAAAATGTTGTAACTTAAAAAAAATAACTTTTGCAATGTTTTTGTAAATTGTATTGTCATCCATTTATAAAACTTTTCCTACCTCGTTTACCTTCAAAATATAGAGGTCAGAGACGAAAACTGAAGTACCTATCTATAATAAAGCCTTCGATCAATTTATGCCTACCTTCATTTACAAAGAATCAAGGCTCATAGCTTCGAGCCAAGATTGTTTTAGGCAAAAATGTGTTTCCATTTTTTCATCTAAGGACCTATTCTAATTATATCATAATATTATCTCAAAAACTTTGTCATTTAAGTCTTTCTATTTATAGGTACAGTCAACAAAAGAGATATCTAGGCAGGGTATACAAAACATATTTGTGTGTGAATTGCTTCATGTTCAATTTCGTGACAATATACAATTTTTTGTTTGTGCGTTACAATGTAGGAGTATTGCAAAATCATAGTAATATATATTATATAAAATTGAACATGAAGCAATTCACATAAAAATATGTTACTCTACCCTGCCTAGATATCTCTTTTGTTGACTGTACATACCTACTAAACAGCACCGGTGTAATACTACTCTTAGTTCTCAGATAGAGATTTATCTTTTCAGGAATTCAGCACATATACCTACAATCCAACTTATTTATTTTATTTCAGCACTTTTTGTTTTTTTATAAGCAACTAATTACAAATTATTTATTTCTTAGTTTGTGGGTAGGTAGTGATTGTAGAAAGTCATACACTGTGCTAAAATCTTTTGATCTTTAAGTATTTATGCTCATAATGAATACTTATTTTTATTTTTGTTTACTCACCACAATGTTGACCACCCCGTCCATTTTCCAGCAGTTCTCTTTAACAACAATATCCCACCTTGTTATCATCAAAGTTTTTTTTTCAGGTAATATCTAGTTATTTGGAGTTAGCTTCTATAATAGCAAAAACAATTAAGTTTTAAATGATACCTATAGTCATGGATAGATACAAAAATAGCCAATTTTTTACCAATAGGTATTAGAGTATTAGTTATTTCTACATATGGCAATATTCTCTTTCACTGCTCATTCAAATGTAGATATTGGAAAAAGGTAGGTACCTATATACTACAATACCTGCTAATAAAAAAATATGGTGGAAAATTAATTTTCTTTTATTTAAATGAAAATTATTTTTCCATCATAAGTTTCCAGCAATATGATATACTCTAGAGCGTACCAACCAATATCAACCAAAGTAAATTTTCTCTCTGTCCCTAATACCTAACAGAAAATCTGCTCAACCAATGGCTACGAGGCTTTCACATAAAGACAGCTTACAAAGTAGGTATAGACTATCATAGTATGGCCAGTACATAACATCCCGGAACCATACTACCTTCACCCAAGTCACTAATATAATAATTAAAATGACTAACAACCAACACTTACCTGTGTATGAGAGTCTGACTACCCATTGTGAGCATAATGCTTGAAGATACTTATTAATATACGGAAGAGGAAGTTATATTGGGATTCGCATTTGTGTATGACATTTTATAATTATGTTCTTGTCTTTTGTCAATTAGGTGGATGTAATCTTAGTTATTGTGATTGATTTTTAACTTTTGTATGAATAGTAAGTTAAAGTAATTAGATATTGGGTTATAAACTTTTGCTTGGCTTTTTGCCTAAGTCAAAAGTAGCCATTTTGATATTGTAAGGTTTTTTAAAGGATAGTACCTACCTACGTAAAGTAAAATAATGACATTACCTACGATGAGAAATTGAATGCAATTGATAGTTAAATAAAACCATAACATGTTTTAATGATGTATTTATTTATTTTAAAGTATGAAAATAACCTGTAAAACATTATATACAAAGAAATACATAAATAAAGACCTGTTAGGTATGTACAGTTTTATAGGTAAAATGTCAATTAATGCACAATTAATGAATATACAAACAGTCGTTATACATATAGATCAAAGTTAAGACACGTGAATGATATAAACCAAGATCATCACAATAATGACCCAATTAATTGCATTATTTTCCATTTATAGTTATTTTATGATACAAAAATAAATAACGTGTAAATCGTGTGATAACTATTTGTTAAATGTGATGTGCATGAAAATTATTGTATTGTACAATTATGGAACTCTTGTTTATACAAAACAATTGACTTTATACAATATCAAAGAGATCTATTTCATTGTGGAGTCGTTTGCAGCTGCCCAAGTAATCTGGAACATAAAAAGTGACACACAAAAACAAAATGCAATGTCAATGTAAAAATAGATGTAAGTTCTTCAAGAATCTTCATGTCTTCGTCTTCTCAGCGGTCGACCAGTGTCATCTTCTGTTACGTATACTGAAGGTATACCGGAAAGAATGAGGCACTCAGGATACATTCAGTATACGTACAGAAGGCGACGCGTACTCTTCTCTCTTCTCTTCTGGTCTTCGAAGAATACTGTGGAACATGGTAAGAATAGTCTAAAAGTAATTCTAAGATTGACTGTACTTTAATATTAATTTGACTCTTACACCACCCAAATGTTAACCCTACTAGCTCACTATTTAACTGTGACGGTTCACACGTAGCCCCTTCAATATCTTAAAAGCTCACCGAGCGAAGCACTCCACGCCGGACCCCCACCTCTCCTCAGGGAACACCATCTATAAAATAAAGCAACCGATTTACAACACGCCTGGGTATTCAAACCGAAAAGGGAAACACTGATAGCACATGAATTCCGCTATCTCAACTGCCCGAGTAAAATGGAAAAAATTATGCGCTATCGTAATATCCAATGAGAAATTGTTTTATAACTTTACCCGCGTTAGATTCGCGAAAAAATATATTGTACTCCACCACCAATGAGAGTACAGGGACTTGCGAAAACATGCGATTGGCTTGCAAAAATTATTTTCGCAAACCTACGAACGGGTAGCGAGGCATCTCTTTGTTTTTTACAACCTATCCACCGAGGCAGAAATGACTGACGCCAAAGGCTTTTTGTCCACCGGCCTTTGTTGCACATAAAGGATAAATTACAAAAGACAAGTTTCGACCACCACTCGTAAAGATAACTAAAGAATTCCAAGTCTCTATGTGTGTGTCAGCCGGGGGATTCAATAGAAAAACATGAAAGGGCGTACGGGTGTATTATATTCGTAATTTACGACGCGAGCCAACATAACACCGGGCCTGCATTATTGATTCTAATGCACAAACGAATGGTTCTCTATGCACCGATATAAAATTCACAAATGCAGCAAACAGCACTGGAGCGAAGCGGGGGCGAAAGGGATACGCGAGTCGTGGCGGTCGCGGAGAAGAATGAATATAGCACGTGACTTACCGGTCCGGTCGGTCAGCTGTTCGCGTCGTCCGATAAGTAAACATTGAAGGATGACGGATGGGGTGGCGCGCGGTTTGAAGGAGCGTGTGTTCAGGGACGGCGTCGCCGGGCGTCTGCCGGTCTGGGCGTCGGGGCGCGCGTCCCGGCCCGCCATCGATTGCCGCCCTCGCCGAGTCGCCGCTCGGCGCGCGCCGAGCCACACCACGACTAATGCCGATGCAAGATTTTCATTACATACGCCATGATCGTTGTTATTTGCACCCCGTAATGTTTTTTGATAGTTTGCTTAGGCTTCGCAACCGTTTACATAACGAATATCTATTTACGTTTATATAATATTATTTAGATAGAGGCTCGTCGGCGGGCTTATTATAATATTACGTACCATGTAGGAGTACTGATAAAAAAGTCGATATTAAACAGTAGACAGGCTGCGCCACCTGTTCCTGCTCTCCCGGTGATTACCGTTCCGCTCTGCGAGCTGTGGCAGAGCTCGGGATTTTTAATACTACCATAGGTCGGCTTTATGTCGCAGCGTAATAAGTGGGTAATGTAGATTTTGGCAATTTTATAAATAGAAAATATAAAACGAAATTGCGTATTGTTGTGTATTACTTACGCGCCGTTTCTTTCTCTATTGCCTCCGGTTAGGTTGGTAATGAAAAAATAGTAAAACGTCAAGTCGCGAGGTATTCAAGTAATCGTTTAGTCGTAGGTATTTTATGAAGGATATTGTTATGGCAGTACGTTTGCGATTTTGCTTTGGAATCTTTTGTTATCCATGTTTTTACCTACGTAGACTTAAATTCCATTGTTTTACGTATTATGAGGGAATGAATAATCATTGGTAAGTGTGTATTATCCTGTGAACTTATGACTTTTTATATGGTATGAGAGAAAACCATAATATTCATGCACTACGCTTGTATTGTGAGTCTTCAGTTTTTGTTCTACTGCTTTATTTGTCATAGAAATATTATGTAGGTACCTATGATAATCATTTAAATAGCAGGTATATAATTATCGCTTCAGCCTGTAACTACAGAGCGGTATGGTCCTTAGTAAATAGGCATCTACAATTTCAGGTACTTAACCGCAATACCTTCCTACATTTCAAACTGCTGTAATCTCATGAAAATTAGGTTAGGTACTAAGATAAACGAGAATTTCAAGAAAGTTGTATTATTTTACAAATTCAAAATTGTATTATTTTGCCGGGGTTGGTCAGTGGATGGGTGACCATCTTTACATACCGGGACTCCTCCGTGCCTCGGAAAGCACGTTAAGCTGTTGGTCCCGGCTGTCATTCGTGGATCTTTGACAGTCGTTACAGGTCGTCAGAAGCCCGAAAGTCTGACAATTAGTCTTACCAAAGGATAGGTATCGTTTTACCCAGTTACTGGGTTGTGGAGGTCAGATAGGCAGTCGTTCCATGTAAAATACTGGTATTCAGCTGCATCCGGTTAGACTGGAAGCCGACCCCAACATAGTTGGGAAAAGGCTAGGCAGATTGATTGATTGTATTATTTTACAAATGGTTGTAACTAACTATGGTAGGTTCGTGTAAACTATCATTTATGTTTCTGATATTATACATAACATCAACCCTGTTTTCCCAAAGGGTCACGCAGTGGTATCTCTTTACCTACCTAGTACGGACTAGTACCTACACCCACATTTTTCCAATTTCTGATAAGTAAAGTAAGTAGGTATTATTTAAGTTATAAGTAGATCGTTTTTCACGGGTTTTTATGATTCATGAACCTATTGCAAGTAGGTAAAGGACCTAGGACTGTCCTGTATCTAAAAGATGAAGATGAAGAAAAAAAGATGTACACAATACATGACACATAAATAAAGGGAACATCAGGTACTAAGTAGGTGTACTCCTCCACTTATAGAAGACCACAGCATGCACATAAAGCTTACAACTAAGCTAACAACGTTAACATATTAATACCTACATAGGTAAAATTTGGAAAATGTCAATAAATTTTAAAGGACATAAAAAAGCAGAAAGTTTAACATTTAGAGAGAGACTCATTAAGGTAACAAGAGTCATTTAGTCACCGAACTGAGATAATAAGAAGTATGTAAAAACGCCTGCATCTACCTACTTACCTGTACTGTAATAACTACCTAAAATTAGGATTACCTCATAAAACCGTTTCCTTGAAAAAACGACTACTGTGATGGTAAAAAAGTATTTTTTTCATATATGCAACTCCAGAGGAAAATAAAAAAAAAATCAACAAATAGAGGGCCGCCGATGTCGGGAGCAGGGTCCTAGCTGATGGTTAGGGCTGCAGAGTCAGGAACCTTCTCACAATGCGAGCCGTATCAAGGAGTATTGCCTTCTGAATCAGGCCCTTGATCCAACCGCCTAACGAGAGCCTCAAGAGATGTTGGCCGAGGTTTTCGGCCATCAGGCCATTGGCCGTTAGGGTAGAACTTGGTAATACGCCCTAAGTGACAAAACGCCCTACCACTCAAGCACTCACACTAACAAAGCAACGCTGCTCGAAACTAGACGCGCGGGGAGCCACTAGTAGCCGGACAACATGGCCGACGTGTGCACGTAGTTTGCGATGTCCGTTTAAAAAATATTGCTAAATCTGGTTTTATTGGCGTGAAACAATTTGTGGTGAGTTTCCAAGAAATTCATGTATGTTGATACTTTTATATTTTGTGTTAAAATGACCCACACTATCGTAAAATAGATAAAATTACCTTTCTCTTTTTATTTTTTCGAACGTTATAACCTTGAATCTTGTGTTTTGATCTCAGTGGGGCATATTGAAAATCGAATTCGACAATAAGCCCCTAAGCTAGTTGTTTAAAACGCCCCAATATTTGGACTGTCTTAAGTACCTTGTTGCGTGTTATTATTACAGATAATGTCTCGGAAGTATGAAAGAAGGACACTACGAGCATCATGGAGTGCGGACGACTTAGACAAAGCCATGCGTAGTGTCCTAAGCAAAGTAATGGGTGTTAATGAGGCATCCAGAAACTTTGGCATACCGTCTCGAACTCTAAGAAGACACATTTTATCAGGAAAATCAAAGGGCCCTCTAGGACGCAAACCAGTATTTTCTGTAGAATATGAAAAAAAACTGGTTGCCCATATAAAGAAATTGGAAAAAGTTGGATTTGCCCCTGACAGAAAAGATGTAAAAGAAATGGCATTTCAACTAGCTAAGAAACTTAATATTAAAAACCCATTTTCAGCAAGTTCAGAATCAGCTGGAAATGTATGGTTTTCGGGGTTCATGGCTCGCAACTCAGAATTAAGCCAAAGAAAATCAGAAGGCTTGTTACTTGCTCGAGCTTATGGAGTTAATAGAAAAGATGTACAGGATTTTTTTGATTTACTAGCCAAAATCTATGAAGAAAATGATTTTGCAAATCACCCCGAAGATATTTTCAACATGGACGAGTCCGGCATACAGGTGAACAACAAGCCAGGAAGAGTAATTGCCACAAAGGGAGCCAAAGATGTCTACACACTCACTAGCTCTGAAAAGGGTGAAAACGTAACGGTCATTGCTTGTTGTAATGCTCAAGGTAACTTCCTTCCCCCTGTTTTAATCTATAAGGGTACTTACAGCAAACCACAATTTTCCGAAGGTCTTCCTCCAGGATCACAGGTATTCATGAACAAAAAGTCATCTTATATAAATACAGATCTCTTTATGCAATGGTTTGAACAAGTGTTTCTGCGTCACAAGAGTCCTCGAAAAACATTGTTAATATTAGATGGTCACAGCTCGCACAGTAACAATATTCGCCTACTGGAAGTGGCTAAAGAAAATGATGTTATTCTTTTGTGTCTAACAAGTCACACTACGCATGCTCTGCAGCCTCTTGATAGAGCCTTTTTTAGACCATTGAAGAAGTACTTTGCCCAGGAAGCGAAGACATGGATGGTCAGGAAAAAAGAGAAGAAGTTGACACGCTATGACGTATCTAAGTTAATCGGACGAGCTTGGGGCAAAGCTGCCACTGTTTCCAACGGTGTGTCAGCTTTAAAATCATGTGGAATTTATCCTTTTGATCCGAGTGCCATTCCTGATCACTATTTTTCACTATCTGATACGTTGCGAGACCAAAATTTAGTTGTTGAAGATGAGGATGAGACGTCAAGAGAGTCTCTGTCATTACTTCATGAATATGACGATAGTGAACTAAGTGCCTTTGATACAATCCATTCATCACCGCAGCAGGTCGTAAATGATTTAGAGCCCAGGACATTATCACCACCTGTCGTTGTGACTGAGTTCCAACCTGAGCCAGGTCCTTCAGGACTACATCTAACTAATCCAAATTACGAAGATAGTTTGATGGAAGTCGTAACTGAACATGCATTGCCTGTGCAAGATGCACTTGTGGCAGAAGAGTTTGATCAAATTAATCTCATATTGCCAAAAACACCACAAAAGTATCCGGTACAATGTCCTATCGAGAGTGAGGCGGGTCTGACTATTGCGAAATCTAATCTTATTGATTTGATTGAACAAACCCCTGAAAAGCAAATAGGATCTATTGAGTCTGAAGCAACACCATCCAAAGTTTTGAATGAAATCCATCCAGTGCCTAAACTTCCAGTAGTATTGTCTAAGAGAAAACAAACGGCTGTTATTTTAACTTCTGATGAAAATATAGAGAAACGGAAAGTAATTGCTGATAAAAAGAAACCAGCAGCTGGAAAATTAAAGCAGGGTAAGAACACAAAAAGAATTAAAGCAGTGAAAGAAAAAGATGGTGTAAAAAAGAAACAAAATGGGGGTATAAAGAAGCAAAAGAAAGGTCCTGTTAGAAATAAGAATAAGAAAAAAGTAAGCTGGTCATCGACTTCTGAGAGTAATGATGAAAACGAGGTTAGGGTAGATACTTCTGAAGAAGAAATCTCAGACGAACACGACGACGTTAACAGATGCGTTGAATGCACGGAAAACTATTATGACACACAATCCACTGAAGATTGGATTCAATGCCCGTCTTGTTTAACATGGTTGCATGAGTTTTGCACTATGTAT
Organism: Cosmia pyralina; assembly: GCA_946251885.1. NCBI lineage: Eukaryota > Metazoa > Arthropoda > Insecta > Lepidoptera > Noctuidae > Cosmia > Cosmia pyralina. Next base: position 17,362,944 of record OX276351.1, read on the forward strand.
AACCCAATGTGTAATCGTTGTGGACGGAAAGCTAAAAAGGAAGCTGTTAACAAAAATAGAGTGTAAGTTTTTATTGTTTAATTTTAAGATGATTGCCAAATGAAAACTTTTAAGACTGATTCAATCTAATGTTGCCGAATGTTATGTTATCGTGTTGGTTACCGATGGTTGTTTATTATTTTGTTTTTCTTTATAATAATCTATTTAGTTGTTATAGCTAGAAATTAAGTTTTATTCAAATGTTTATTTAAATAGTCTGATTTGATAAAGAGACTGACTAAGTGCCTCATATTATTTTAAGTTAGATTTAAGAGTTAGTTTTTGCCAAAACGATTGTTAATATAGTTAAAAATATGAAAAAATATATGATTAATACACTGGGGCATTTTATAATAAGAGTGAGTCGTATTAGCCAACGACCACATTACAAAACGCCCCACCTTAGATTTAAAAAAAATATTAATATTATTTTATCTTTAGTTCCTATTAAGGTTATCACTTGTGCCATTATTGTCAAAAGACTAAATATTGTTCCAAAATAAAAAGTTGGATTATATCTTGTAAGATTTATTTTTTATTACAATTTCAAAAAAAGTAGGGCGTATTACCAAGTCTTACCCTATGACACTCCAGATATCTAATAGTAGGTTTTTTACACTCAATAAAATAAAAATCAAGATCTTGAAAAAGAATCAGATTCATCACTGCAATGACCTAATGTCAACATTTACGATGTCTTCTAAAAACCGGAACTAACGTTCCATAAAATAAAACTTTATAGCTTTTAAAATTTTCATTGATAAATTTGACATTTACAGCATTTTTTTTTAATAATTTTAATGATTGTCTTCATCATCTCTGATACGATAAACGATCATAGCTGCCAGCCAATTCCTGTGTGAAGGAGTTAGTCATTGAAAAAAAGGCTTTAGATGTGTTTTTAATCGTCATCTTCATCTTCCTACCCTCATCCAAAATCCGGGATTGCCGTTACTGGCGTAGCAAGTCCTTTCCATACATCTCAATCAGCCTCATCTCACACCTGCATCGTATCAGATTCTACTTCTTACTTTCACACATCACCTACTTTAATTTCTTACAAAATTTAATAAAATAAAAAGTAATAACATCCACACTAATCGATCGATCAGGTTAAGCTACGCATGCCGCGATTGTTCCGTGGATGGGTGACCATCATAAATACCAAGACCTTCCGTGCTTCGTAACCCACTTAAGCCGTTGGTCCCGGCTGTTACTCGTGGATCTTTGTTGTTACGGGTCATCAGAAGCCCGAAAGTCTGACAACCAGTCTTACCAAGGGGTATCGTATTACCCAGCAACTGGGTTGTCCCAGGTAAAGTCAGATAAGCAGTCGCTCCATGTAAAATACTGGTATTCAGTTGTATCCGATTAGACTGGAAGCCGACCCTAACATAGTTGGGAAAAGGCTAGGCAGCAGATAATGACAAAATTAAACAAAATGAAATTTATTTTTACCAACTCCATTCAAGAAAAGACTCAATTCCTTATTTAAAGTAAAAATAATTATGTAGGTATGTAGGTAAGTACCTTAATTTTGTAGGCAGCTTTCTTTCTTTTTGCTATTTAGAGTGATCTATCGAATTTCATTCAGCCATTTCGGAACTAGGCGTCCTAGATATTCAGGCAGCCGTTACCCATAAAATATTGCTGACTAAGCGAGGAGGTGGGTAGCTAAACGACCTATCTAGATCTTGTAGCCAGGTCAACGGAAATTGGTGTTCCGGGTCGGTTAGTTGGCTGTAGGTACTTACCTACCTATTATTTCATTGGAGGACTAATTGTTGGGTACGTAGGCTTTAATTATCGTGTCTTGTGCAAAAAATTAGTGTCCTACGTAAGTATGAAGTAGGAGTACCTATTTAGATTTTCAATATCTACTGTGTAGGGTTAAAAAAATCCATAGGTTGATTGGCATATGATGTTAAGTAAACAGTATTGTACTAGGTATTAATTCCGCTTCATATGCCCCAACAAACATTGAAGTAGGTAACATCTTACTTGTCTAAATAAACAACCAATATAAAACTAACCATCGATTACCGAGTAGTTTTTTTTTTTTTAAAAAAAGAAAAGAAGCACCGAGGTTCTACTAGCATTTTTATTTGATATCATCAGTCCACTAATGTGATGGGCAACCGTCTAAATACGTAATCCTCCACAGTGTTCAGAAAGCACGTTACGTTTAGTTCGGACTGATTGCGCTAGGTGGCGCTTGCGGTTGCTACGCGCGCGTAGCACTTGTGACCAACGATAATTCCTTGGTCACAAGTGCCCTTTTTATTTCAAGAATTTGTACTGCCATTGATATTTGTATGAAGGAAAAGAGGAAAATTAATTTTCTTGCCTGCGTCTTGCTTGAATTAGGAATACTACTACTATCATTAGCTAGATGGAAGAAACAAATCCTAGGTATGTCTATTTGCCTAGGCCCATTTAAGAAATTAACGTTTATAATATAGGTATCTCTTCCAATAGGATGGTTGACTTTCTATTTAATGGCTTGGTCCTATAATTAGTTCAGCCCTTGCAGACAAAAGGTCTATCACCTAAATCTCTAGAACTCCTGAACCCATTAAGTTGCCTAAAATACTTATCGAGGTCGCACAGGCCCCTTTCCGTCCTAACGACCATATAAACACCTAAATCGTATAATAGGTATAAGCTACAACGACATAACTATATATAGGCTACTACGTTGAGATGGGCGTGGATTAATCGTTAGGTACACCAATAATTTTGTACTTACTCGAAGATTCTTGTAGGTTTCTAGATGATTTTGCTTGGAGACCTGAACGACACCGAAATCTAACCTACAAATGCTAATTGAGACCAATTTAACAAAATTGCAAACGTTTTACCTACACAAGAAACTTTTAGCTAAAATCTAGCTTGACAAAGTAGTACTAGGTAACCTTGGTTAATGTGTAGATAACCGACCACCTACCACTCGTAAACATGCTCATAAGTATTTTTAATACAGGTGTTTGAATTTAACAATTTTCTTTAGGTATACATAGCTAGCACACTTTTGTACTCAGTACATAAATGAAGTATCTATATCTATTTTACTGTGTGTAGGTACAGTAAGTGCGGGTTACTTTGACTCTAGGGCATAACTTTGGCCCAAATCGAGACAGATGTTTACTGTCATTAAATCCACACAAGGTTGCGCAATTACGCGTCTATATCACCATCTAATAGGACATACGACGTTCGGTTATGTGGTCGTGACACTTCGGGCACTTTATACAGTTGTCTCGATTTGGGCCCTAGTCAAAGTAACCCGTCCTTACGGTACTTACCCAAATAATAAAATAAATAAATGAAAAATACTCAAATAGATGACACAAAACTACTTTCATTTTAACAAAGAAACGTAAGTAGGTACTTACCAACTTACCTTCACAGCCTCAGCAAATCTCTCCTCCACAGATCCCGATAACTTACCTCTAAACGATCATCCCGACATCATCATGAAACATAAGAAGTTCAATTTTACCATTTTTTCCAGTTGAAAGTGTGCTCTTCCGCGGTCGATGGTCAAATGAATGAATAAACGGCCTCAAACCCAGCGCCCAAGGGGTGGGGTCGAAAATGGAAAAAAAATGGGGTGGGACCAGAATACCAGACACAAGACGACCCCTGCAACAAAAAATGAAGATTTATTTGCGAATACCACGTTTCGTAATAGTAGTAATGGCTGTATTATTGTGTTATGTGTTTGGATGTACGGTAGTGCAGGCCAAGTTGTATTGATTGGACTTGTTCAGCTACTAAGATTGATTACAATTCAAAATCTATAAAATGTTCTTCATAATCTAAGCAGATTATGAAGAACATTTTATAGATTTTGATTTTTGATTTTTGTGTGTACAAAAAGCTTTCTAATTAACAAGAACCCAACTAATGTAATTATGTAGGTAAGTAGGAATTTGCCTGTAGCTATAGAAATACGCAAGAATTACGTAATTAAACTGTGTAGGCACCTGTTTAGTTAAGTAAATTACAAATCAGCTGTTTGTACAACTTAATCTAAGGCCTATTACTATACCAGTGCCCCAGAAAAGGCTCTATCATTAATTATCAGATAACGGGTATGCAATTAACCATTTATAAACAGAGATACGTTAATTGCCAATACATAACAATTACTAGGTCGCCAGAGCACAGTTCTTGTACCGTGACTCACACGTCGTTGCATCTAAGTAATTCTCGAGATATTTCTAATTGTATCTCTGCGAATATAACTCGTTTTCAGCTCATATTCCCCAAAACCAATGTGCTTTTTCACGCCATATGCGATGAATAAACACAGCAGCTCCTAATCAAGTTTGTATGAATATTAACAACATTCAAAAGGGATGTCTTTGATCCCCGCGTTGTTTCGTGAGCCGGCAATGTACGCGATAAATTCACAAGATTTAATTGTCGTGTTCTCTGGTCAATAATTTTGCAATACGACTTGCATATGAACATTCATCGGCGATATATTTATGCGTCTTTAACGATATAATTATGATCGAATGTAGTCTGCGATTGAAATAAATGGCGTCCGTATGATATAAATAACAGCTGGTGGTATTGTTTTAATATCGACCTATTGACTAACGTCGTAGGTTTAGGTAGTTTTAGAAGTAGAAAATAATTTAAATTAAATCATGTGACACTGAGATTATTTAGGTAATAATAATTTCCAAAAAAAATACCCGTTAGCCCCCATGTATTGAAATTAAGCATGAGAGTCATTGAAATCTAAAAGAAAATTTAAAGAAAATATTGCGTTAAAAAAATAAAATAAAACAATTCCAATATGACAACATCTGGTCAGATAGGATCTACGATATAATTAAGGCACAAAATACGGTGAAGTCTACTTATTATAATTGAAAACGTAGTAAAACAATTTTTTTTTAATATTTGTTTGAAAAACACAAAGGAAAATCGAAAAAAATAAATAAAACACTTACCCGAGTAACAAAACATCACAGAAATTCCACTATTTCCTCAACAAAAATGGCTGGTTTCACGAATACAATAGAAGCTAGACAATTTAAAATATTTTTTTAGATCATTTCGACACGTCTTTGTCTACGAATTCAGTATTATTTTGAATTTTCTTTCCATGGTTAGGCCTAAACACAACAAAAGCGGCGGCGGCCGGCCGACGGCGGCCATCTTGTGGCGCTGCCATCGCGTCGCTCTGCACGCTCATTGGCTGAGTGACGTCAACCGCGCCATGACACTCCACCATTACTACAAACTAACCAATATCTCTTGACTATTCGCACACTGAATACTAAGCACTATGCGACCGACACACACGTCACACTACCCGCACTACTAACTTTGTAGCTTGGTACACGCGCCTATCCTTGTCGGCTCGCATTCTTGCGTTGTGAATTATCGCTTTAGAAGCTTTTAGGATGCACCCTAATCGGGCAAGGGGGAACATTTAAAATTCAAGTGACTCGACACTGATAGGTTGAGAGATTTTAATTGGCTGCTGATTTTTGTCGACCCGACTCGACTAGTGTTAAATTAGGAGATGTTTTCTAAAATAATTTAGAATTTACATCGAGGTATTAGGACAGGCTTTCAACGTGAAATTTCACGATAACAGCTAGGTATTTGTGAACGTAAGTAGCTATAGAAAGTATAAAAGGAATTCCTAATAAACTTGCAGACAAAGCAGTCCAGTAATACCTACAGTCTATGGAAAATAAAATGAAAGATGCATTCAGTATATCCAGATTTTTTCTATTTAAAAAGGTCGTATGCGTAAGCAGTACCCACTTAAGTACTTCTTGCCTTTTTATGGCCTGGTTACCAGATGCAGGTAAGTTCTCTCAGGTACCTACGTAAAGAGCTTAAAATATAACGGTGTACCTAAGCATAGGTAAGTAATGAATGAACAACATTGTAGCCCGACTTCATCTAACATAGAAAGGGTTTCCAGTGAAAGGAATTTATGTAGGTACTCTTACAAACTGCCTGTTGGTGCTACGGTGTTTAAATTATACCTACTTGTAGCGTAATATATCGGAGTTGGCTATACTTAGCTAATAAGTAGTGGGAAGGCAGAAAATTAAAGTTTATTGCCGGTAATATACCTATACTTTACGTAGCAATTTTTGTGTTTAATGTATGTGGTAAATATAGGCAAAATGTTACTAATTACCTAATCTTTAGGTGTAACATACCTATGCTAAGTACCTATTCAGTTTTCGCTAAAAGAAACTTGTGAATTTTATTATTTTAAATAGGTACAGTCATGTGCATCTAATATTTTATTGTAAATAGAATGCTTTGAGTTCTTTACACACCGTTTTCCAACTACACCATAAACTACAAAGAAACAAAAATTAAATTTGATTAAATATACTGCTACGGCTAGATCCAAGTGCTACGCCGTAGACCCAATTTTCGTAGACCCGAAACAAGGTCAAAACAGAACAAAGGTGCACTTCATTATCAACTAGGCTAAACAGGTATACCTACATTAAAACAGCCAATTTACTCAATTTATCAACCATTACACGAAAACAAATATAACCTTAAGTATAAGATAATTCTATCTCTACGATTTAATATATCGTAGCAAAGTTGTAGCATCTGTAGCATAGCATGTAAAATAAGTCATCGTAGCACTCATTATAAAGCGTCGCTGGATGTTATTTATTATAAAAAAAATCACCCGAACAAACTTAATGAAGTACTATCATATTTTTATCTTAAATAATTAAGGACCACCTGACCACTTGGACTTAACAACTATATCACCTCTTTGTGATGCCGACGGTTGTTTCTCGCTTTTTATTCCCTTTTCTAAAATTTATTGTTAAAAAATATGAAAATTTCCAATAAAAATGTAGGTGGGGCACACCATCTGTTGTTCCCCCATATTTATGTGATTAGTTCATGGATTGGTCCGGTGTACGTATAATTTTTATTTAAAATCGCCAATTTATGATTATAATCAGGTTCTGCCTCACAGGCTGTCAAAAGTTTTAATCGATTTATGTACGGCTGTGTTGCTTGTGTTGTGTGCCTTCTACTATAACTTACCTACCTACCCTTTTTTATTAGTAGGTAACTTTAAATATTTATCGCATGACTGCTTCTGAATGTAAGATTTAAAATAGTTATTTATGCAATTAAAACAGTGTTTTGCCATTTCAATTAGTGTTATCAAATTCGAGAGCATTACTTAGTACATTGGTAATTACTTCATTAATTTACTCGTTTAGATAACCCAGCTTTTACAAAACTGGTTCACATGCGTCGGTACGTCATCGGCAGAATCATTTGTGTGCCTTTATATGAAGGTACCACACGCAAAAAACTACTTGGTAAAACATAGACACAACATTGAGATGGAGACCTTTTTGATAAAAAAAATTGGTCAGCAAAAAAAAGTTTATCTCCACTCCCGGATCACCAGGTCAAATAAGTAAGTAAGTATATTCACTCTTTTCGGTATAATATAACGGTAGGTTACACAAAGAAGCGATGTCCCTACATTAAGGGGGATCTAAACCATCTGTGAGATCGAGCCAGTCGACAACTTATATGGGATGCCGTTATGGGGAGTCAAGTGGGTGAATCAACACCCGCCATGTGTACCGTGGACGTAGGTATATCAAGTATTGATTGGATGATTTGGTGGTAACTTACTACCTAAACAGAGAACTTATTTGTTAAACTCACAAAAATTATATTACATGTTTCATCTGTAAACACAAAAAAATCAGAATGTTGTCATGTTCAAGCGTGAAAGAATGCGATAACCTACTTTTTCATGAGTCTACGTAATATAATGATAACTAGAGCTAAAAATAACCCTATTTGTTTTAAAAACTACCTACGCGTTTTGATCTTATCTAACACTTCCGTAGAGCCAAACCTACTTTTTCTGTTTTCCACGGTCAAGCTCAACAACTCGCTAAGTATACAAAAATATTACGTAATTTTATAATATAAAGAAATATAACAAACAAACAACTACATAACCGCACCTAAGTTTATCAACATCTAAAATACCAACGAAAGTAACATCTTGAAGCCATACAGAGTGGCGGGGTCGATGCACTGGACTACATAAGTCTTAACACGGTGGAATAAAGTCCTCATTCGCACAGTAATGCATCACTGGATCCGAGTATCAATGTAGACGATCACAGATGCAGATATTCGTGTGACGTGTGACATGAGGCGACGTGACCTTGACCCACGAATGACGGATTCCGGCCTTGCGGGGTCGCCGAACTGTACATGTAGGTTGCTACACTATCTAGTCAACATCTACACGTTGTAACGTTTAACCTAGTATTTCGCTTATACAGAACATTACCGCGACTTTTTGTCGCACTCTATCAGTGCTTGTGTAAATTATTACACAGAACAAAAAAAGTCGTAGGTAGATAAGGTTTGTTTTCTATTACAAAATTTATTTTGAAAGTAGAATAGTGACAGCGCGTTACTCGAGCTTATCGATAAGTTATTTGACAAGAAGAAAATTATCACCCAACTAATAGAAAAGATAAGTTTCCGATAGAAAATATTACATGATAAATAGATAATGCACATAGTGTAATGTTTTATACATAAAGCTAATCCGATCGCTATCAGCCGAGTTTACAACAATTGTATAGTAAATAGATAGTTTAGTTTTTGTGTTTACAACGATAGGTGTGAGTTCTGAATAAAAAGCAGTTTGTATGACAACAGATAGCGTCGCGTGGATGCAAACCGTGGGAGGCGGGACAAGACGTTTGCTCTTTCACAAAAATATATGTTAAAACACACTCTTTGTCCGTAATTGAATGTGCCTTTACATTGAATTTTAAATGTAATACACTCTTTGTTTTCTTAAACTACCAACATAAAGGTACCTATATAAATAATACATCGAGCTGATAATAATCTTGCGGGATTATTTCATTTGCGGTTACCCTTTTATTGTGTGCGAGCAAGTTCTCTACATTACATGCATAAGGTACTGATGAACTTTTATACAAGATAAGATTTTGTTTATTTAAACAATGGGCATGTGTTTATACGGAACGTTAATCGTGATTTTGATGTCACTACCCACTTAAAAATCGCTTCATAAATAATATCAGATGCACAATCGTGTTGCTACTGCAAATGAAAATTTACAGGAGTTCAACAGAGCATGAATTCATGGATCGTCCGCCCGACCACTAAATTATTTATTAGCCTCAACAAAGGAACCATTTCGGGCGAACAAATCGCCCCCGAATACATTGCATTTGATTTAAAACACAGGTATTTGACCGAGTCACCGCCCGCTACGAGTAATGAGTTTATTTACGACAATAGAGTCGGCGGACAAGGCTCTTTATTATCATGATTAGTTGCGATCCCCGACAATTGATCGAGCGAATTTAACGTGCATAACAAACAAGACTGTTATTTATATGACGTTACTGTTATTTGTGCAATACTTTTTATTAATTTGACCATTTGTTGGCCGTTATTGTTTCAAAACTGGGTGAGCGATCGCGATCGTAGCAATACACAGTGGCATCCCAGAGCTCAATAAATCAGTGTACACTCAAAATACTCGTGTTGGTTTATTTTGGTCGAGCGATCACTGACGCCGATGCCTTGCATAATGAATGTCGTTAATCGCGTTGTAAATCCGTGGAGCGTCAACAGGCGGCCGGGTGACGATGCAGCGCTGAGCCGCCCAAATTTCTTCTCGGCCGACCGCAGGATTTGTCCCCTTGCCAAATATCCCAGCTGTGGACACAAGCGCGCTCTGAATACTGATTAAATGTACGTTATTGTTCTCGTTTTTTTTTCACTTTCGTTCTTCGGCTATCGACGTATTGAATTTTTCATGGTGTTCCTTATTGGAATTTCGTATGAGCTCCGCTGATAACCAACCGTGTTAACGTCTATCTATATGATCGAACGATACCACGGGAGGAAGTTTCGTCAATTATACCAACTCGGCGGTGGCATTAGCATACATTTCGCATCCAATTCAATGGGCCTTTATCGTCGTTTGAATTGCTTTTATTTGCTGAATAAAAATAAATGCGACTATATTTAGAGAATAATCGACTCTAGGCCGGAAAGTAGCGGACGACGGGAATAAAATAGTATTTAATCTAGCTAGATAGTAACATCACCGCACCACAGATGCAACAAACCGCTGGATGCCACCACTAACATCTGTGTAGGATTAGTTCTACGAAAACAAATCGTTACTTTGAAGTAGATTTTCGTCGTTCACAAATATAAATGTGTCATAACAATGTCAAATAAACTAGTACTTACATGACAATAGAGATACGAAATCACGTAAACCCATAGAATGGCATCGACAAAAAGCACTAAAAACACCAATTAATAGAAAATTTCAAGCGGCGTGACTGTTGTCGTAGCGCGTTTAAAATACGCGACAGTGTGGAAACATCGGGTTCACAAAATAGGTTCATCTCTCTCCCGCATGAACAGTTAGTACACGGAATGAACGAACACAGTATGTGCAATTGCCTTTATCCACAAAACGCATTCGTAATAGTAAAGTGGATCACTTTATTATAGCACAATGCACATTTTTATGAAGGGCAAAAAGGGCGAATATCAATATCGAAGCTGTTCAAATGTTATACGAGACTCACATATTATATCTATCAGTTTCGGAAAATCCACATCGTAGACGCAAGTATTGTAAATTTAGTACTGTTTACTCGTTCTAAAACTCGTACATGTTACAAAAATAAGTCTGCATTGGAAAATTGAAAGTGGAGAACGATTAAATAATAAACATCCTTATCTGAAGCCGTAAACAAAGGAAAATATTTATATTCAACGGTATTAAGCGCTTAATCCTTTTAACTTTTAATTGACGTAACATGTACCACCTGGGTTTAAAACAATAAAATGCATAAAACTCACCCCGGGTACTCGATATTAAAGAATGTAAGTACATTGGCAGCGTTTTTAAATCACGATTTTAGGAAAAAAAATGTTCAAGATTGGGATCCGAATTTACTGATACAGGGGAATGTAAGTTCAACTTGCTGAAAGTTTTAAATATCATTATCGAATGAGGTGTTACGTTGGAAAATCGGTCGTATATCTTTTCATGTGAGATTTATTTTTGTATATCGCTCTACGCGCGTTTAAGTCAGTTTTCCAGGTTAAGGGAGCTGATGTAGGACGTGCAAATAAACACGGTATTTTTACCGCCGCAAACCTTTATATAGTTGCGGTCGATTTCTCCTCTTTATCAGCTCAGAGCGGTGTTTGCTTTATCTTGAATAAAAAGAAAGATATGTGTCGACTGTCAAAGGACTTAACATCAAGTGATTGCATTGGCTATGATTTCGAAAAACATAGGGCGGCGGCCGTAGTTGCAATGTCACTGTGACATTCTATACTACAGTATTTACTTAATTATCCTCTGATTATGGTCTTCTTCACACAAAGTTTATATGCAATATGAAAATTTAACGACCGTCAAGAATAAAGATAAGCGAACATTATTACCAATGTAAATATCTACAAAGTTCACACATAATTATATACTTAACGATAATTTTATGACATTAATAAAACAATAAGGCCTTTTGGTTAACAAAAACAAACGAAATTGTGAGCCAGTGATCCATCGTGCTGACTGTTGTAATACAAATTAGGTCTTTATAGAAGTTACACGTTTGTTTGTCCTGGAGAAAATTTTTGATTCGATAAGACATCGTAAAACACTGCCCCCCGTGTCATAAAATCGAATCGAGTCTGTCATGCAAATATGGCCTTAAATGCCAGGTGTTATGTAACCTGGAACCATTTTTTTCGCATGGCCCGTGTTGCCTGCATTGTTTTATGACTATGGAAGGGTTACCAAGTTACGTAATGTTACAATAAACGTTTTGAGGGCAATAAATTTTAATAGAGCAGAAATTTATGGTCAATTTGTGGAGACATTTACAGCTGATGAACAAAAAGTTTATTTTTCATGCCCTTGTTTGTCAGGGCATAAATCTTGTATCGGTATCGGCTTTCGGCTCTCATAGTTATTTGTGTCACGATGGGTATAAACGTAACGCATTCAACCTAATAACAATAAAAACCGAAGTTGAAAAGTAATTTGAGCGCTGAAACCATATTGGAAATTGTTTTTAACTGAAGGAAAATGTTTTAGAAAGACGTAACAAATTGCTGTTTTAAAACAACTGTCGTTTTCGTTACCCACATCGGCGGTTTTACCTTGATATGAATCGGAAAAATAAGGGCATTCATATCTGGAACTTTCATTTTAAAACCGTGCCAAAACGTTTTGCTAACTTGTTACATTTTATTTGACATAACCTTGAAGTTTGGGCCTTCTAAACCTAAATATAAAGTAAAGCTGGTATTTTTCTGCTATGCGTCATAACAAGAAAGCACGTCTAACCTACCTACATTACAGTCATCTGTATCTATTCCCTAACATTCTGTTTTTATGCCAAAACTACATCCGTAAAGAAAAACAGCTACAGAATACGTTGCGAATCGAACGCTGCTAAGCCAATATATTGAAATTGCAATAGAGACGAGGCAAGTTCTTTCATTAGGGTTGGAAAATAAAAACAATACAAGTGAAAAGGGTATCGGATACTGTGCGCATATTCGCCAGAGAAAATTTCCTATTATGATCCCTTCCCTAAAGTCAACTACGTAGGTACCTATAGGTACGAACTTGTATAGCAATTGTCTACCGTCCGCTGTAGGGACGTGCCTATATCGATATTTTAATAAATCAATCATAAAATCCGTATGCTAATGTCTTAGATACATTAATAATTATTAGAAACCTTTGAATATTCTATCCATATATAATTGAAGATTCATGGTATTCAGTTATCGGTAGCGTCTATAAAAGTAACATAAAGTATCAATTTATAGCTTTCCAATTATCCGGTAATTGTCATAGTGGGTTTGATAAGGATTAATTAAGAACAGTATCGACAATTACCGGTAGCGAGTCTGTGGAGCGTCCCTACGTCCCCCGCACGCACACGCCCGGGAGCGGTACGAGCACGGAGTCACACAAACGTACAACAAACACGCTTATACAAAGCTTAAGGTACGTATTTAGAGACATAGTTTCATCCGCGACCAAGAGTGGAAATTTCAATAAAAATGCAAATTTTTCCCGAGCAATTTCCTTCTCACTACCGCTTCCTCCGTTATTGGGTCCTACCGCATTATGTTCGGGTTTGCAGTGTTATACCTAACATACCTACAGAGGTGGATTATCTATGTATACATACCTAAAGTACATACTTCAATTTCCTTGTTAATGTACGCCATCGAAATACGGTTATCTCCAGCTCTCAAGAATGAAGTGTAATCCGCCTTAAATCGACACTTAGTTAAGTTAAACGGAATGGCAAACAGTATTTACAAAACACCGAGTTGCCATTGACGTTAGTAGCCGTATTTGCTTTTTTAAAGCGCTAGCGTGGTGTTGACTAATAAACGTTTAATGGTAAACTCTGAGAGTGTCGATTACAGCTTGTTTAAACAAGGTGGAAAATTTAAGCGTCGTGTAGTTGTGCTTTTTAACCTTTCAATTGCTTTATTGAAGCTTGCAACAGTGTTAGACCAACAGGTCGACGCTAATAATATAAAACTTAATTGAATTCCAAATTGTCATACGACATACAGTTTCTAGTTAGGTGCCTATAATTGAATTCCAAATTGTCATACGACATACAGTTTCTAGTTAGGTGCCTATAATTGAATTCCAAATTGTCATACGACATACAGTTTCTAGTTAGGTGCCTATAATTGAATTCCAAATTGTCATACGACATACAGTTTCTAGTTAGGTGCCTATAATTGAATTCCAAATTGTCATACGACATACAGTTTCTAGTTAGGTGCCTATAATTGAATTCCAAATTGTCATACGACATACAGTTTCTAGTTAGGTGCCTATAATTGAATTCCAAATTGTCATACGACATACAGTTTCTAGTTAGGTGCCTATAATTTTCATTAAAGGTGATTGCGCTGTGGTAGCCGGCGATACTCATTTTTCTTGCGCTTTTTGCAATTTGCAGGTTAGTGTAAGGTTGTATTTTGATCAGAATATGATTCGCAACAGTAAGAAATAGGTATATATTTAATTACATAATATGTTTTACATAGATTTGCTCCGGATTCGTCTGAGTTCCGAAATCAGACGAATCCGGAGCAAATCTTAGAGAGATGTATTGATAATTTTTATTGTTAAAATAATGTAAATAGGTACATATTTCTTATTGTCGCAAATCAAATTTTGATCAAGATACAACTTTTCACTAACCTGCAAATTGCAAAAAACGCAAGAAAATTTGAATTTCGCAGGCTATTACAGCGGATCAACCTTAATTAATAGTTGCATATACGCCATTTATTTAAGTACCTAGTTTTAATTAAAGCCGTACTTCAACGACATCGTTATCATGTAATCTACCTAATTCGCACAATAAAAACAAGTGCGTAAAATCTGCATAAATAAGTACTGTGTTTTAAAACTTTCCGCTTAGTTGGGGCGCGGCGCAGGGGGGTTGAAAAGGGGTGGGGGCAAACGGCAAACAGGCCAGATTAAGGACGCTGGAAGCGAGGAAAGAATACACAATTAGCTTTCTGCTACCTGCTGCAGATAACGTATCCAGTTTAATATGATCCCGTTTGACACTTATCCAGCATGGCCTTTCGTTACGTTTTTATGTTGGCCGCCGGGGACGGAGGTCCTAGGATACGCTGGTCGGTTTTGAGTCGGGGATTTTAAAAACGCTCGGCGAGTTTTAGCTTCGACCGGAACCAAGGGAGCCGGATCGATCAGCGGAACTCGGATCCTCGTTGGCTTTGTTGAAAAATCAAAATTAGATACTTAGTATTCACGTGCGTATAGTGGATGAAGTAGATAGCCTTCTTATGTTAGGGGAAGATCAATGGGTCTTGTAAATGGGTACCTAGGTAAGTACAGCGGTTTTAAATTGGTTAGGTTGTCATGTTGCCACCCCATGTTTAAAGTTTAGTGTTTTAAAATGCAATGTGTTTCAAATAACTCTATAGGAACGAGATCACCTGAAAACGACACTCGTCGACGAAGAATCATCTTTGTCGGTTACATCCTTAGACTCCCTACATAAAACGTCTTCAGTAAAATTTAAATAAGGCCATATTATCATGACCGCAATGGAAAATCCAAAGTAGAATTTAAAAAAAGAAAGGTCTACATATAAACAGCAGAAAGAAGCTTTGAAGAGAAGCTTTTGCGTGTATTAATACGACAACACATAAAACAAGAAAAAACCTACTGCTACATAGGTTACGAGTTCACTGTGTACCGAAGGCTTTTGTTAAGAAAAGGCAATAATCGGTTAGACTAAGAAAAAGGATCAACAAAACACGTCGCCCGCTACAAAACGCGGCAAGCAGCGTTCGCACATAAAACCTGCTCACACACAACATCACACAGTACGGAACCCTATGTTTGCCAGTAATACTTTACAGCATGTGTACGAAAACAAACACGACACACTATGTCATAATCATTATGTACTAAACAATAAAGTCGAAAATCGAACACGAAACCGTTTAAGCGAATGCAAATAGCATGTAAATATTTTGCGTTTATTTTCAGCGTTGAAGCAACGAGATAAAATTCGCGGCCGTAAAATAATATATAGGGGGCGAAAGAGTATATTGTTCGTGGTATCATTAAGCTTGTTCACATACTACTTGGAGTCTGTGTAGCTATTATAAACACTCTTTGTTGTGCATTTATGAGTGATTAAAGCTGATGAGGAATGAGTAAGTATCTATTGAACAAAGTAAAGTTTATGTACCTAAATTGGGTTTTATGGAAGTGCTAGGTGATATTGCGTAGTTACCTATACTCATGTTAAAGACTGTTTGTAAATGAAGGGCAATGACCATGTTCATAATGTTTAGCTATTTTATTAGTACTTTGAGAAGGTAAGCTAATTGCAAACAGTTCCATTTTATTGGTCGTAACAACAAATTACTGAAACTAACAACCTCAGAAACATGATGGTTACCTGAAGCCTATAATTTATCGAACTATTAGATATCAGTGGTTAAACGTAAAAGCTATATGCCCAACAACAATGAAACACCAGAAATATAAAATAATGTAACTATAGAAAATTATCCACCGCAAAAGTAGGATGACATAGCTGCATATTAAGTACAGTAAGTACCTACCTATATATTACCTGAAAGCTAAAATTTCTTAATACCTGCTGCCATTTTGGAGCCACCCTCTGTAATAAGCCAGCCGAGGTCCACCAGGAGGATCCACAAGTGATTTAAAGAGATTGTCAGTTAATGAGCCCCTGTCCGCCACAAATTCAACCCTTTTCCGTTAAATTCTGAGCTAATCACCCTTTTAAATGAGCCCCATCTTAGGCCTAGTGGGAACAAGGCTCATGCCGAGATCTATAAACGTTACTTAGCTCGTGATTTAACTTAGACATGTTCTCATCCCTATCTTGCACTCATTCAAACCAATTACTTTTAATATAAACATAACCTAAAAATAACAAAATTATATCCTAACATAACTATAACTATTAAAAAACTAAAATATGGCATCGAAAAATTCCTCCGCATCGCTGTCGACTGGTAAAGTACCCAAGAGACTGGTGGCATTGCCACGTTGTATGGCAATGCTAAGCCTCTGGCCAAGGTAAAAGCCAGCCCTTGGGTCATGGGAAGTGTCAACCTTGCACTTGTAGTTTGACAGAGTGAGACAGTGACTGAAATAACACTTATCCTAAGTACGGGCTAAGTAACGTTTATAGATCTCGGTCTTAGTGTGAATGTAGACACTAAGTTATGAATGGAAGCTCAGCTGGATTATTGAAAGAAACATACCTTAATACCTACATTGATGTTTTTTCTTTCAATTTTGTTACGTAGACCACGTTCAACAACTTTTTATCCTCATTTCAATATTCTCAGAAAGAATGTCGGCATTCCTATACATGTCATGATGAAAGTATGTGCTGCGCGCGAGAATCAAACGGATGAAATATCAAATAAATATTACGAACATTTTAAAAGCATTTAGCGATTTTAGTAGCAGCTGACAATCGTTCATTTAACCACGTGACACGCCGTTAAGTTTATCCAATATACGTTTAGAATGTCCCACGGAAATCAAAGACATTCAATTCCTTTTAATATCGCCTTTAAAAGAGAAATAAAAATAAACGCCATCTCTAAGGTTTGTCGTATAGTATTACCAGCGTAAAGGTAAAAGCATAATTTTAAAAATAACTATGATAATCTTCGAGCTGACTGCAAATTAAACCACAAAAATAATTGCCCATCCAATATAGAATGTTCAAAGGTTTAAATGTTAAACTTGTAGCACATACATCTACATAACTGGTTCGATTGCGGTCTAAGACTGGGGAACTACGTCCCTATGTGTCCTCGGGTAAGCGATATTTGTGTGCGCCCGATCCGTGTGTTCCATACAATTTATCTGTGTTCGGCCGAGTGTGCACGACCGCCTTATTCGGCAATCATCCCACACCTTTACCTATTTCCAATATAAACAAAACTAAAAAAGTATATCGTCCGAAAACGCTATCGTTCACTAGGATAAAGTTATTCGATTCTAACATTCTATATGAACATTGATGGCTCTTATGGACTGAATTAATGTCATAATTGCGGCAGTTTCGGATAAAATAAATCGATATGGCCTGCTTACATAATACCGCCCGCAGTTTGTCTGTAGAATGAATGCCAATAACCATTTTAACTTGGCCTCTATGAATTCATGGAATTTCATGCATTTCTGATGTTTTAGTGCTGCATTGAGCAGCCATGAGAGGTCACTATTTATAAAATGGATGAGTTTACAAGACAATTTTAAATAGAATTTCTTATCTAATCCGTTGATATACGATGTCCTATTATAATCTATTATTATGTAGGTATATGTCATGCATATCTGTATAAACATTTTAATATGATAAAGTGTTGGTCACGTAATTACGTAAATTTGTGTTTTGTGTACCGATGAGCTTTACTTTCGGTCTTTATATTTATGTGCATTTTAATTATACGAACTTACACAAAACTTTAAACAAGTTGAATACCTATGGATTGATAGGTAAGTAAAGGGTTCTGTAGGTGTAGATGATCAAGGATGTAGGCACGTAATTACTCAATAATTTGCACAACGTCGAGATTGGAACGTCCAATAGGAAGATCTACTCGGCACTAAAGGATATACCAAGGATTGAACTCTACAAAGCTATTCTTATGGCCTATTTGTCGATGTCCGAATAGCCAGAATAAATTAAAAAATGGAACAGAATTTGTATGAAATTATCTGCCAAGTAAGTTATTAGGAACATAATCGTAGGTGGTGAAACAGGCACTAATAAGAAAAATATGCTCAAAGAAATTAAAAACAATTTACGGTAATACCGTTGAAAAGCGTAACATATAGTAATAACACATATATATATAACATATCATATATATTTTATATACATATATAAAAGTACGTAGTTATAACTTCAAGACATTAAATTAGCGGAAGCTTAAAGCTCTAGAGAATATTCTAATTTAGTTTCTGGCTGTCTAGTTATTTCCGTCTAACATAACTTGACCAATTAAATCTGATCCTCTGCCGCCACAGCAATCCTCTGTATCTTCAAGGGCTCGCGGGTCATTTTAAACTGGTCAGTTATATAGAGTTGTAGCGAGTATATTATATAGGTGTGTATCGCATTTTGTGAAATTGCGAAGAAGCTTGGAGTATGCCCGACGTGCCCAGGGGAAAGCGTCTGGACTAAACACCTCGTTTTTGTTTTATCTTTGTTGTAGTACTTAGGTACCGTACTTTGATCTGGTCTCGGTATATTTGGAAAGTCCACTTAAAAGTAAACTCTTGGACAAATATTGGGTACTAATCTAAATTTCTGAAAGAAAAATTCTGAAAGGGCTATCAATGGTCGAACTAAAAAAAAACCGGCCAAGTGCGTGTCGGACCACGCCCAATGAAGGGTTCCGTAGTTGTAAAAAATTTAACCCAAAAACAAACTTAACATTGTAATACCAAAATTTTTTTGTAGGTTTTGATTTAATTGCGAGTATCAAAATATGTGGCATAAATGGCCGTAATTTTGTGTTGCATTGACTTAGAAGGTAAATTTTTTTAGTACTCTAAGGGACCATAGACCTACGTATTTGATATTAATTTCAACTTGATACCCCCACGCGTTTCTGAGAAAAAGTTCTTGACAGACTGACAGACAGACAGACAGACAGACGGACAGACGGACAACGAAGAGATCCGATAAGGGTTTCCGTTTTTTCCTTTTGTGGTACGGAACCCTAAAAATACCTACGTGTAAGTATTATGTTAATCTGATGAGATGCCCAATATTCAAATCATACAAAGACACTTGAATAATTAATCACCTACATAACAGAAAATTCGTAAAAGTGCCCACAATCTCATGAATATTAATTTTTAATCCCACTCTTGCAGCCAGGATAAATTCTCGTAAATTACTTTTATTCAACAAATAACCACCCCATATTTTTCATTGAAATAAGTAAACGTATACCATAACTAAAGCCACACCATTCAGAAAACCAGTATTCAATAGAGCAAGGCACATCACGTACTTGTGCCTACATTTGTATTAAAATATTTTATAGAAGCCAATACTAAGCCGCATCTAATTTACACCTATAAAAGAGATAAAATGTCCAGATGTACACAAAGAAACATTTTTCAGGTGTCCGCAAATTATATTCAAACGATGGAAGGTACTGGTTTCAAGCGCATATTATAATAAATAACTCATTGTGACAACCAAAGGTAATTATTGCGGAAAATTTATATACAGTACTGCTGAAATATTGTGTGGTGGTTGTCATCTCCGTGAAATATTGACATGAGTTGACCAAATACTGACATAAGGCATATCTCATCATTATTTTGATTTGTAAATATTCAATGGCAATGAAATAAGTTGTACTTACATAAAACACACCTCAGACAGACATTTTAAATTATAATTAGTTAAGATTGGCCATTGAATGAGTTTGTTTCTCTGCAATAAATTAGTTTATTTCCGTACTAAATCTTTTAAATAGACTTAAAATTTATTTATCTTTAGGTAAATGTAATATAAACATAACCTAAAAATAACAAAATTATATACTAACATAACCAAATATTAAAAAACTAAAATATGGCGTGGAAAAATTCCTCCGCATCGCTGTCGACTGGTAAAGTACCCAAGAGACTGGCGGCATTGCCACGTTGTGCCACAATGCTAAGCCTCTGGCAAAGGTAAGCCAGCCCTTGGGTCAAGTGTCAACCAGCCGTTTGAAGATTTCGTTGAACAAACTATGAGTACTCGGACCCCACGGCCCAAGGGTTTCAATCCCAAACGTTTATAATTTATATTTTTTTTTTTATATAATCTTTTAGATTGTATTTTAATTAGGATATTATTCAGCACATCAAATCTGAAATTAATTAACGAGTAACACAATTCTATGAAAATTCCAAATTACATACATATTTCTATAAATATACATAACTGAGCTCGCAGCATCATCAAAGGACAGTCGTTAACAAAATCGCAAGACATTATACCCGTATCGTTACGATGCTTAACGTTACGCATTACCCTTAATTATTGTCCACACAATTGCTACGCCATTCCTCCGCTACGTACTACCACATTAGCAACTCTCATAACACTATATCTGCTATGAAATATGCTTGAGACTGTCCATTGATGGTGTCCCAAACAATTTTGTTCCTTACACGTCATAAGTACGGGCGAATATTGTGTGCGGTGTGGTATAAAACTACAAGTGTGGGGACGATTTTGTTTTAAAAGGGAGGGTTCTAATGTTTGGTCATCGGTCGACTCTCGCTTGACCGTAGGGGTAATTTGGAGGCAGACAGCGGACACATTTGCATTACAATGAGAGTCGGATCCCGAGGGGTGCGGGGAGGGGGCTTCCGCCGACGGATAAGCCCGCGTTTTGTATGTATAAAAGTGTGTAAGTTTGTCTGGAAGCTCGCTGAATACTTGAATATTAATTTTTCCTAGTAATTTTATTTGTATTTGTTTAAGGTTTCAATTTGTTAAAAATTGTGGTTAAATAATATGGGGTTTTGATTTTTATTATTGATGTTTGTTACATTGTAGCAGGTACCTACTCTATGGCTTACAGACAAAGTGTATTCAGGATACTTATGACGTCTTTCAGGAAAATTGAAGTCAACAAACAATTATTTAATTCACAATAAATAAACGTAGTAAAAGAAGTGAAAGAACCATCTTTAAATCTACTTATAAATGAGGTCAGCAGCCATAATATAGCAAAGAAGACAAACTGACCCGTTTTGTTTCTATCCGCTTGTCCCCATTTTATGTAAACATCTTGACACGGTAGCACAGGAAGTTTGGATATAAAAGGTAAGTAAGCACTCATTTGGTAAGTGGCTGCAGGCAAAGGCAGCAGATTCAAACACAATAATAGTATTAATACTTACATTTACAAATATAATGAAAACAACAAGGAAACCTGAACTTAGTGAAGTGAAATCGGGAAAACTATCACAAACAAAACTTCCCTTCTTATAAGAAGACCAAGGCCCACTAGTGATGGGACAATGTCTATTATTTTTTTTATAGAAACAGTTACAATGTAAATCCAGATTTGCTTTTGGCCAATGATAAACAACCAGCTAGTAGATGGACTGGAAATAAATGATGATAAATGAAGGTAGCTGGGATCGCAGAACCAATCTATTCTCACCAGAAAAAGTTGTGGAAACTATTGCAATAAAATAATAATAACTCATAAATATAATATAATCTTTAAGTAACGGCTATCGAAGCTTTGCCAACCAATAATTTCAGATCTAGGCACTACAAGACTGCTTCATTTTCGTCTACTGTGTTGTCTAGACCCGTTTCTAATCAATGAATTTTGGCAGTCAATTGCTCATATTCGTTATTATAACTTACGCTAGACTGAAAAATAGATTCTGACTCACGAAAATTATATTTTGAGAACAATTTTTGTAAAACATTTTATGTTCGTGCTGTTGTTTCAATATTTGAGCTTAGAAATATATTTCAAAGATTTGAAATAGGTAGTATAAAATCATTGTGAAAAAACAACTAAGGAAGAAACACGAATATAGGAATTTTGATTAACCATTTAATTCCGAATAATGATATCCTATCCTAACTAACATTAAAAATACGACGATGAGTTTGTTTGTTTGTTTATTACGCTTTCACGTAAAACGGCTGAAGCGGTTTGAATGAAATTCAGTACACGAGTAGACCATAACTTGGAATAGGACATAGCATACTTTTTATTCCGGTAGTATGTTTCCGTGGGATGATTTCCGAAATGAACGCGGGCAAAGCCGCTGGCGAAAGCTAATTATTTATTAAAAGAGGTTCCGGGCTGTTTGTAATGGCAGGAAATGGCTTCAATAGGCAGTTAAGGTATACCTACAACTTTCTTTATATGGAACATTAGAAGACAATAGAGCTATTTTTCAATGACCATAACATAAGGTAATAAACTTAACACCAATTGCTTTCATGTATTGAAACATCAATACAATCAAGCAAATCATATTTAAGACCAACACAATACACGAACGTGCTCCAATAACGTTAGCGGACGTTCTGTGAGAACTTGGTCCAGTGCATTAATAAAATATATCGCGTAAGGCGATTACGTCAAAATAGATGCTTCCCAAAGGCGCCAACGCACCGAGTGCGGGACAAATACCAATATGTTGCAGTAAAGTGCAGTACATCGTGACGTGAATGTACTACAAAAAGGATAAGTAGGGTGGCCATGCGAAATATGGTCTCAGAGTATGAGAGTAAAATAGATAATGTACAGTACATTTACATTCGCAATGTACATTGTATAATGTACATTTACAATGTATACCTACCTACCTATTCTTTTCTTGTCGAGTAGAGGAACATATACCTACCCGGTTTCTACCTCCGAATGAATCGTGTTCTACAGTTGTTGCCCTTTTATTACAATGCCATGAACCCACAGATAATTACTGTGCATGAACCTGACAAGGATTGATACAGTTATTGAATTGTTCATAAGTTGTGAGTAAAGACGTGAAATAACATAAGTATCTAATCATTTTTCTCAGTGGAAGGCAAAATCACAATGCCTTGAGTATGGAAGGGTTATAAGAAGGAGTGCCATCCAAAATACCTACGATAATCGATCAATCCGATCTGAATTTAAGAAGCAATAGGAAGGTACCATAATGACTTGAAAGACCAACCCAGTTTTATATTTAGATCTTTTTTTAAAGCAGTGCTCTGTATTGCAAGCAAAAACAAAATGCCCGATATTACGAAGCCCATTAAAGCAGGTAGTCTTAATGCTAATTATTGGCATTCTTAAAAAACTAAAACGCTCTATAATCTTATTTAAGTTACAATAGTGTTTTGTCTTCTTCTTTCCAACTCAAATCATAATTCGAAAGAAATTGTCAAAACACTATTTTAGTTAAAACTTAAACACTTTACAAACTTATTTTAGTTAAAATAAGTTTATGTTTTCGTTTATGTTTTTTATGAATAAGGGGGTAAGTAGTTATGATCAATATAAAATACTAGCTGTGCCCCGCGACTTCGTTTGCGTGAAAGTCGAAAACTCCCTTGTCCCCCGACTCGCCACGTTGCATCGCCCGCCTGCTCTATTACTTCGTTTTCGCTTAATGTTCTTTCACTTCTACAACTTTTTTTCTTTTTGCTTGGCTCCTAAAGGTCGTAGCGTGATGTTCAATAGCCTTTAACCATCCTCTAAAATTGGGCTACCAGATACAAATTTTTTTTTTCAAATCTGACTTTTTGTTCACAATTTCATGGGGGTTATTTTTTTTTGCACGGAACCCTAATTTTTTTTCCGAAATGAAAATAACTTAGGTTACCTTATAACAACAGCTACCTGCCAGTAAAAGTTTTGTCAAAATCGGTCCCACCGTTTCGAAGATTAGCTGGAACAAACCGACAGACAGACAAAAATTTTGAAAATTATTTTTTTTTGTTATGAGTGCTGTTATTTTGACATTATAAAAAGATACTTCAATTATATTTATTTGTATAGACATCAAAAAATAATATTGATTTCGCAAAGTCGTTACGGGTCGTCAGATTAGGCAGTCGCTCCATCCCCCCCCGGAGGGTTCCCGCATTGTCGAGGCGGGGGGGCAAAGTAGCCGTGGCTTGGTCACCCGCGGTGAAGCGAAGAGGAACCCGAGGAGGGGGCCGCTCGTCAGGGCTTTTCCTGGAAAGCCGACGACGTAGCGGCTAGCGGGTAGGTTGCGGTGGCCGTATGGGCGACACCGCAACTGAGGCGGGCCGCGGTGTCTTATGGGAGGCATCGCGGCTGAGGATTGGAGGCCGCGGCGGGAGAGGAGTGCCGGTATTGCGGTGCGCCGCTCTCCCTACCTTCCGCGGCCTTGACGGGGCCGCCACCGTTTGATGGCGGACGCGGTGGGGCCGCAGGGGAAGAGGAGTGTCAGTATGACGTTGGCCGCTCTCCCTATCCTCTGCGGCCGAAATTGGGCAGGCGGCGGAGCGCGCGCGGGAGGACGACCCTCACGCGGCGCCGCTCCGAAGGCGGAGGAGGGGTCGGAGAAGACGTCAGTTTGATAGTCATCTCCGACTCCTCCCAGGTGGAGGCCAACAGGCAACGGGTGTGGGGGCACCCTTGCCTGTATTGCACAGGCCCCCACCAGTGTCGGACGGGAATGGCCAGGTGTTCCCGGTCATTCCCGTAACCCCCCAGCCTGGGGGGCATGCGGGGCCCGCCATCCAGGCGGGCATGCGCCGGGAGGGTTGTGGAAGTAAAGGCTGAGCCGGTTTCCCATGGCCCTCCCATCACGGCGATGTGGGAACACTGCTGAGTTTTAGTGGGTATACTGTCATTCCAACAGGAGTCCCACATACCCCGTCTCGTCCCCCACGAGCGGGGATGCATAAAGCATTTCTCAGCGTCAAGAAATAAAAAATAAAATGTAAAATACTGGTATTCAGCTGTATCAGGTTAGACTGAAGCCGACCCCAATATAGTTGGGAACAGGCTAGGCAGATAATGATTATGGATTTTGATTTTGCAAAGTAGCTGGCTAAGATAACGTAAAAAAAATAACAGTAATTCAAATCAGACTAAAATACGTCACAATTTTTTTGTTCGATCCGGGAATCTAAGAAACCATGGAGTCTCTAGCATCAGACCAAGTACACAATATATGTAATTATAATACTGAATATAATCGCATGTACCTACTAATGTAAAGTACCTCTATATGTAATGCCACAGGTGTTCTGAAGCCATCAAATGTCCACTTGATGGATCTTTGTAGAGCACTGATAGATTTATTTATATACCACTTAACATTTTAGAAACATACATAATGGCTTGAGATGGAGTTATTGCTTTGTTATTGTTTCACGAAGTAAATACATTGGTAGGTATATAACAAACAAAGTTTTTATTTCGTTCGCCTTGGGACCATTTGGATCGTATACTATTTGATCTAATGGGAGGTTGTCCTAGTTTCTTTATTTTTTTTTCATAGGGAAAACTGTTCGTATACTGGATGACTTTTTTTACCGTCTTGAAAAAAATAGGGTATATTCGGTGAACGGAGTAGAAGCCTATGTCCTATCTAGTTTTTTTTTTTTTTTTTTTATTAATAAAAATCAAAATTCATATCATAATGCAGGTTGCATATAATATGATTTGAATTTCGATATTTTTAAAGGATTTATTATTTTTTTTCAAAATTTATGTTTTTATTGTTCTAAAATGAAAAGTTTACATCGAATTTGTAGTATTTATTGATACTTAGATATTTTTTTCTGACTTAGCCATTAAAAACAAAAAAAAACTAGGTAAGCCATACGCTTCTACTCCGTTCACCTAATATACCGTATTTTTTTCAAGACGGTAAAAAAAGTCATCCGGTATATTGGAAAATTATTTCCTTTTTTTACGTTTTAATATCTTTTTTCCTTGTCATTGTTTATTTGGATATTGAATTTCTATCTTAAGATATTATTATATGGCCTAAGAATCGTACGATTGTGGATGTAATCGAACAAGAAATCTGTCAGAAAATTATCATTTACAATGAAATAAGCAATTTCAAGTGTTTAGAGTATGACACAAATTATAGGTAATATTAGATACTTACGAGTACGTTAAGTTCACAAGTAAGTAACGATAGGTACTAATATTATTGCATAAATGTTACTTACGAGCAGATTTGATTACCTACCTACAGAAATAGATTCGATTGGTTTGACGAAGGTATCAATAGGAATCATCTAGATGCAAGCCGTTTGCTAGGCATGACGTTCTTAAAATGTAACCACGGTCTTAATCACACTAATATTATAATGACGAAAGTTTGTGTGTGTGTTTGTATGTTTGTTACTTCTTCACGCTCAAACGGCTAAACCGATTTGGATAAAATTTGGTATGTAGATAGCTTATATCCTGGATTAACATATAGGCTACATTTTATCCCGGTCTACGCGGGTGAAACTGCGGGGCGCAGCTAGTTAATTATATTTGTAAAACATATTTAGTACTACTCACGCTCATACCTGACTATAAATTGCAATACATGCATGTTCTCAGAACATTTCCAACAAAACTAGTTAGTTACCTACTACCTATCTATCTAAACCATAAGCCCGCTCTAACCACGAACTTCTCTACCGCATATCAAAACCAATCTAGAAGGCACCGCTGAACTTAGTCTCAGTTCAATTTACCATACAACAATGTAAGCCCAGACGGCCTTCTTAATCAATGCAGGCAACGTGCACAATCACCCGTAATGGTCTGATGTATGGCCTAAATGTGGTATATTAGCGTTGTATGGACCTGGACGTGCAATGCGGATGCACTGATGTCCCTTGCCAATGGACGTGGGCCCGTCTGTGTTGGTACTTAGTATCTGCATAGTTATAGGTAGATTGTTGGGTATTGTGTCTGATTGGAGACAAGGTTCTTGTTTGTTGTTCGGTTATAATGTTGCTCAGAGCGCTTTTTACTTCTGTAGTAGTCGTTCCACATAAAATACTAAGAGAAGACGATGTGAAACTTATGGGAAGGAGACCTCATTTACGCACGAAGATAACGACACGAAGTAGCTTAGGCGATTAATAATAAAAAAATATAAAATATTATAATAATATATAATAGGTACTCAATCAATCTGCCTAGCCTTTTCCCAACTATGTTGGGGTCGGCTGCCAGTCTAACCAGATGCAGCTGAATACCAGTATTTTACATGGAGCGACTGCCCATCTGACCTCCACAACCCAGTAACTGGGTAATACTTGGTAAGACTGGTTATCAGACTTTCGTGCTCCTGACGACCCGTAACGACTATCAAAGATCCACGAATGACAGCCGGGACCAACGGCTTAACGTTCTTTCCGCGGCACGGAGGAGTCTCGGTATGTAAAGATGGTCACCCATCCACTGACTAACCCCGGCAAGCGTAGCTTAACCTGATGGATTGACCCGTGCGGCTGTTATTTCTTTGCCACGAGCTCCTCAGGTACTATTATAGCATTTACATAGATAGGTAGGTACTATGGGCCAAAGTTCTGCATGATCACCTCAAAGGCGATCATCGCATGCCCGGCTCACGACTCGATTGCACAATGTTCGTTTGTCACTAGCTGCGCTCTCAGAGGAATATTTTCTTAAGTGAGCATGCTTAAGTTTTGTCCATAGTACATCGCTAACTAACTCTAACTCTGAAGGAAATAGATACAGTCATACAGTCTGTTGGGGACTTGGAAGCGATTCACTAGTCGTTTTTATTGGACACGATTTCTCAGGTTGTAAAATAGAAACCTTATCCTAGAATACCTACGAGATAGAATTGACTAGCATTTGTATGATTCTGGAGTACGTGCGAAACTAAGAACCCAAAAATGAGGTTAACCTACCGTATACCTACCCAACAGGGCGACATTGTAAAGAGATTTTTAAGTACTTCTCGATGCCATAGTTGTCATAGAAGAAGCCGAAGAAGGGCGAATTAGACAATTTGGCTTTTTTATAAACGGCTCTGTTTTCATACAGCCAGGAAGACACCTGACCTGCACCCTAATTGCGTAACACATTACCAATCGGAGTTGGTTTCATTTTGAAACAAATTGCTAATCCATTGCTTCATATGTTCGAAAAATTTGTCTGCTCGACAACGTAAATAACGCAATGAATGTTGCTGAACTGTCAAAATGTAACCAACTCCGATTGATAATCTGTTACGCAATTAGGGTGCTGACTGTATGAGAACAGAGCCGTTATCTACAAACTCCATTAAACATCCAATTTACTTAAAAGTATTATTACGTGAGCGGGAAATTAGCCTTGTACCTGAGTATAAATTGAAACTAGTTCTAGAGGTATGCGGACTAATTATTGCTTGGTTTATTGACAAGTGCCTATCTATTATTGTCGTCTATCTTATTGGTCACCAATTTAGATTTTTGGTATTTTGCACATTGGTAATCTCTTAATTTCGGCAAACAATAGTAAAAATTTACCTACAACGTACGTTGTGGGTAATTTAGTATACTTGGATCCTACATTTAGCAGGAGACCCCACACAGAAAACATATTTAATAAAATAGCTAAACCCGACTGAAAATTAAATTCGTATAAAAACGAAGCATTCCAAAACACACTTCTTCTTTCAAATCACAGGACACAACACAAAAAGCACTTCAGAATTATAAAAACAAATAATAAAACTTCTATAACAGAAACAATAGCCACATAACAATAAGACACGGACGTAAACGTTAAAAGAGTAGACAAAAGTAAAAAAGCAACAAAAACACACAATATGCCATTCAACCCTTTCGTCAAAATATGACTAGAATCGACACTTCCTTATTGCGTCGTAAATTTAACAAGCGACATACAAATCTTTGGAGACAATAACATATTTTTTATTTGAGAATATTCGTTACCAGTCCTTAAAGAACCAGTGTGCTGTACGTGTTGAAAATAAAATTTAAGTTCATTTAAATAGTTTGCGTAGTAAAACACGTCTGAACTACCATGTCTCATTCTTAGAAAATACCTCAGTACCTGTAAAAAATTTCAAGTCGCATACCTAAGATCTGAGAAAAATCATGGCCACACAGCGAAAATACTTCCAGCGAAAAAGGTTCACGAATTCCATTAAGGAAACTATTAAAAGGAGAGGTCATTACCAAGTAAGTGGGTTTTGGTTTATATACCTACATTATACATGTTTCCTAAGAAACCTTTGCGCTAGCTAAAATTTTACTGACCGAGGAAATTTCACGGAACCATTGGTCTTATCAAAAGGAACGAAAAAGGCATTTTTAGCCATTCACCTTTCAATTTATTGCTTACAATATCGCATAGAAATCTGTCGGCCAAGTTCCTAACATAGAAAATATCGTTACTGAGCAATTTGTTCTGACAAAAAGCCACAGTATCGTAACAATAAATTGGAAGGTGTATGGTAAGCTATAATTTAGTCTGTTACAGATATTTATTTGTTTTTCTTCCAAATTCTTAGTTATTCATTAATTCATTCTTTCTTTTACTAGAGTAATAAAAAGACTGATAAACTCTAAGAACAGAAGCATTTACATGAGTATTACCCTCTGAGATTTCCATATTCTCTATAAATTGTACCAATATTTAATCTTTAGTATTCATACAGTTACTTTAAAGTATGTCATGTATTTGAACACGTATTTCTCTTTTGTAATGAAATTAGTTTCAAGTGATATTGACCCAAAGTGTTTTGAAGACAACAGCTTTATAATATTGTGTCTCAAGTACTATACAGCGTGTATCAGAAAGGCGTGGTCATGTTTAAGGGTGTGGTATAGACCATCAAACTGAACAACTTTCTCCAAGGAACCAACATCGTAATCGCGAAAAAATAATCAGCCGTCCTATACATTTGGGTCGAGTAGGTAAGTATTGGAGGAGCTCGTGGCTAAGTAATAACAGCCGCACGGGTCGATCCATCAGGTTAAGCTACGCTTGCCGGGGTTGGTCAGTGGATGGGTGACCATTCTTTACATACCGAGACTCCTCCGTGCCTCGGAAAGCACGTTAAGCCGTTGGTCCCGGCTGTCATTCGTGGATCTTTGACAGTCGTTACGAGTCGTCAGAGGCCCGAAAGTCTGACAACCAGTCTTACCAAGGGGTATCGTATTACCCAGTAACTGGGTTGTGGAGGTCAGATAGGCAGTCGCTCCATGTAAAATGCTGGTATTCAGCTGCATCCGGTTAGACTGGAAGCCGACCCGAACATAGTTGGGAAAAAGGCTAGGCAGATGATGAGGTAAGTATTGAAGGTTAGTACTTATGGGATAGCTGATAATTTTTTCGCTTGTTGCTCTGGTTTAGTTGGCACTATGTTCTGCGGCCCACTATACCTACCTAGTAAAGATAATGGCGGCACCTACCTCATTTTTTTCCTGTAAGACTTGGGATCGTTACCGATTTTTTTGAAGTTTTCGAACCCATAAATGAAATTATTTTTTGTTCTGTAAATAAGATATCGAAATCACTATTACACGTCATGTTTCAAAAAATAAAGCTAGATTGACATCGACACTTCCTGACTTACCCTGAGAAGAATGGCGACAAACTCAGGAGTCAACAATTTAGGCACGCTTATATATAATTATGTTACGTGTTTATGCGTGCCCCACCTAGGTATAGCCTAAGTATGTAGCCTATTGTTAGAAACAGTAAACCGTAACTCTAAATAACCCGTGCTAAACACACAATTGAGTTTGAAAAGCACGGGCCCACAACCTCGTAACATTTAATAATAATGTTGCTCATAATAGTAATTACTCGGAGTAATTAATTTTCATATATAACCGTTAAATGTGAAGGCTCTTGCAATAGATGTAGTAAATATTTATTATATGAATGGGACATCATACTTTCAATTCTGAAATAATATTGAGTTTCATGTCTGTGAGTTTTGTAAAAGATTTCGTTTTTGGAATCGACTGAAAAACAAATTCAGTACCTATTTAAGGCGACAATAAGTGCTGGTGACCTTGTACGATTGGGCGGTGCGTTTTCGTCGCATACCGTTCCGTTCAGCTTCCTAGGGAATATTTATTTTTAGCAACCAAAATATGAATATTTAAAAAAGTCTTACATAATAATTATAGATAATAAAATATGATATAATCTGATATAAGATGATATAATCTGATGAAAAAAAAAATCATGAAAATATCTTAAGTAGTTTGAAAGTAATATCGTTTTTATGTTTTGGTTAGACATTACTTTCTGAATTTATTTTATAAAGTAGTAGCTTTTGCCCGAGGTTTCGGCTGCGTGGATGTCGGAAAACATCCCACAGGAACGTACTAACAGGAAATCCTTCCTTACTCCTTGTCTACATTATAAAGAGAACATCAGTGTAAAATTTCAGCATTCTTGGTTTGGGTTTGGGCTGGGCGTTGATGAATCAGTCAGTCAGCCAGCAGGACTTCTCTTTTTATTATTAAGGATAGATTTTACTACAGTACTTAAATATAAAATTGATGTGTAATGTGTGTGATATATTTTTTGCATTTCTTACTTGCATTATTTGAAGGCGTATTATTAGATTTAATAGTCACTAAAAGCATATCAGAGCCTTAAAGATGCGGTGATTATTTTGGCGTCTTATTTGGGTTTCCTTAGGTATTTTTGACAAATTGAGTCTGTAATTCGAAAGCAACCGATCTTAAAAATACGGGAATTGCTCCTCTGATCTATGCCCCGTTTTTTAATAATTCTTAAACGGAGTTTAAACTCTAAACCCCTTATTCATAAAAAACTAAAACGCTCTACAAACCTATTTTAGATATAAAGTGTTTTGTCAATTTCTTTCGAATTATGATTTGAGTTTGAAAGAAAAAGACAGAACACTTCTATAACTAACATAGGTTTATAGAGCGTTTTAGTTTTTTTTTTTTAAGAATAAGGGGTTAATAGCTATTGAATCGACAAAATTATCTATTTAAGCGAATTCCTTCCTTATGCTCGGTTTCTGTGGTCCTCAGATAAACCCTCGATAGGTACCTAATTCACTCGACTTTTGAGCTAAATTCTTCCTTAACGAAGTGTTAAGAAACAAGATATCGCACTAATAATGACTATCGAATCGATCTCAGAAATTGGGCATTGAGGTTTCAAATAGTTAGGTATTGGTTGTTAGCCCTTCACACCGTAAGTGAGGGGTTCGTGGCTAAATGATAACAGCCATGGGTCAATCGAAGGTTAAGCTACGCTTGCCGAGGCTGATCCGTGGAAGGATGACCATCCATTACATATCGACACCCCTCCATGCCTCGGAAAACACGTTAAACCGTTGGCCCCGGCTGTCATTTGTAGATCTTTTACAGTCGTTACGGGTAGTCTGACAACCAGTCATAGTAAGGGGTATTATCGTATTACCCAGCCAACTGGGTTGTGGAGGTCAGATAGGCTGTCGCTCCGTGTCATCATTCTCCTGCCCTTATCCCAATCTATTTGGGGTCGGCGCAACGTGTCCTTTTTTTCCATACTTCTCTATTAGTAGTCATCTCGATAGTCACCCCCTTTCTAGCCATGTCATCTTGCACACAATCCATCCATCGTTTCTTTGGTCTTCCCCTACTCTTATAGCTATGGACATTCACACTCAAAACATTCCTCACATTTTCCTCACTCCTCCGCATCACATGCCCATACCATGACAACCGATTTCCGCACAACTTTTCAGTCACCGGTGCCACTTTCAAACGTTCTCTTATGTACTCTTTTCTTATTCTATCCATTCGTAACACCACACATCCTTCTTAGCATTCTCATCTCAGCTGCATGCAATTGCTTTTCATTCATCCCTTTTGTGGCCCAACATTCTGATACATACAAGACAGCAGGTCTAACCATTGTTTTATATATCTTCCCCTTAAGTATAAAGGGAATACGGGAGTCGCAGATTGTTCCCGTGACCTGCCGCCATTTCATTCATCCAGTGTTAATCCTGTGCTTAACCGTCCGATGTGCCGTCCGTGTAAAATACTGGTATTCAACTGCATCCGGTTAGACTGGAAGCTGACCCCAACAATGTCGGGAAAAGGCTAGGTAGATGATGAGTTCAATGTAAGTGAAGTTTCCTGGACGTTTCAGTTAGGGTGATTCTTAGTTCTCGTCAAAATTATAAAGCTTACCTAAATGCCGCCGATACCCACAATCGAACCGATACATGAACAAAAAGCGATCGTGAACCAAGGCTCTAAATGCGACAGGTGTATAGATGGTGTTGATGGGTTCACATTTGAGGTGGTATTATTTTTACACTTCATTCTTTATTCATAGATAAGATACGCATTTGAATTCTACAAAATATGTTCAGACTATTATAAAGAATTTAAAATAGGAATGATATAAAAAATGTGCATTTTATTACTCGAACAGCTGTAGGCCTGTATCCAGCATACGACAATTTTTATTTTTTTATTAGCCTACATTGTTTCCCACTGCTGGGCAAAGGCCTCCCATTTTTCCTTCCAAACCTCCCTGTCTTGTGCGATCTCTGACCATGACTATTTATTAGTAATAATATATTCTCTTCTATATTCATTTAAATACTCAACCTTGTAACCACTGTTTATTAAGTAAGCGTACATTTACATTGGCAAATATTTTTCATAATTTATGAAAAGTCTAACGATAATTTAGGAAAAATAATGGCGGTGGGTCCACAATGTTGCATGTGGGTAGGTAAGTGTAACGAAGGCATTGTTCAGACCAAACGTATTGTCGGCCGCTGACTGTGAGCGTCTAGTTCAAAATTTATGAAAAAACCACTTCGGCCGCCGATTGACTAGGTCTTTATTTTTCATACAATCTCACAGTCGGCGGCGGACAATACGTTTGGTGTGAACGATGTCAAAGGCTTTAAGTAGAGATGGCCGTTATCGAATGGGCGTGTACTACTCGAATTATTCGATTTTATTCCTACTATGTTTGTTGTATTTCCAATAATTTTCTTTAGTAATGGGTTCAGTAGTTACTTTACCGTAGATGCGTGGGACATATTATTATTTCACTCTGACTTTTACCTAATGCTGAAAATAATTATCTGTAGACAGCAGAAACGAACTTTTTTACAGCGCCTGTTACCACCCGATCAGTCTAACTTAACTTTTAAATTTTAAGGTCGATTTTTAGGATTCCGTAGTCAACAAGCAACCTTTACCTATAATTTCGCGAAGCCTATATGTCTGTCTGTTCGCGGCTTAGCTTAGAGACTCTTGGTACTATAAAGCTTTAATTTCGCATGGGTATACATATTAACCACGCCAATAAAGTAGTAAAATAAAATCTTAAAAAACATTTGTACATTAACAATAATATAATAAGATTCGAATGTCGATAGATAGGTACACTCAAAGATAACCTAAATAATTTACCAAGAAAGTATCGTTAAAATAATTAAAATCACCCTAATACTATGAATTAGCAATTAATAGCATGCTTACAGTATCAAATATCAAATTCGAATGGAAATCGTCATATTTATTGATATGACAGTCATCATAGTAGGCAGCTTAATACATATAATTTTATTCATGTTTTATACAACTTAATCTTTGTAATACGAGGAGATAAGCTAAGAAAACGTGTGACATTAGGCATATGTAGTTTTAGAATAATTTAGTTGCTTGGTTAAATTTTTAAAGGAAGAAAAACAACAAACTCAACTTTTTAAACTTAGATGTTACCTTTTATAGAGATAATATACAATTTCATAAATGGGTGCAGACTCTATGAGCGTGATCAGTTATAAATAAATATATAAGGTTTTTATAAAAACAAAAAGGAATGAAAAGCTGAAATTTGACCCGTGCAAGTCGATACGAATTTCTGTAGCACGAAGTTCTAAAATCGATTCCATTAGCTATTATTTTTACAATGACCCCATCCCTACTAGTTGTCGTGAGCATATTTTAAATGCTGTCAGAACAACATGGCGCCAAGCAGTTCCAAACTTAGTCGAAGTTAAATTAGGGGTGAGTCGCCTTATGTGTGTTCACTCCTAACTATTGTGTGAGGCTATAATTAAACTGTTTTGATAATAACGTAGGCGTTCACTGAACTTATTCGTAAGTGTGTTTTATCGTAATTTAGTTGTAATGTTAGCTCTTCTATGATCCCGAAAAATGTCGCAGAAAAAGTACCCTAAAAAATCTACGTGTTAATTTAGTGATTTGATTCAGTTAGCGGTAAAATTAAAACGTGATTTTTTTTTTTAAGTACTTTCAAATTATGTCCTTATTTCCAGTCTTCACCTATCCACACATATAATATCATAGGCATTTGATCATCTTGTCATAGGTTCTTGATTCTTTTTCATGAATAATTTCTCAGTTTTAAAGAAAATCACTTCGACTCAACAACCAAACGGTTAAAAAGACGTTCCATAGCACGTATCGATCAGAACGGATCGTTACCTATAAAGGAATGGGCTCAACAAATCGACGATCGTCCATAATAGAAATCAATTGATACAAACGACATAGTTAGGTGTGAAAAACATCTCATAACTGATAGTTTTCAAGTAGGTAAATGGTTCTATTAAAATGTTGAGAATTCATTTATGCTGCGTGACTTTTATTTAAACTCTTTATTGGCATTATTGTAATTAGATTTTTTATTAATTAGTTTCAGTATTTATTAGCACATAGCCCTAGCAAAATAAACCTAGATATTCCCGTACCTAAAAAAAAACTCATACCTACTTAATTCACGAACATTATCACAAACGGTTTTCACCAAAGAAAGCCAGACGTGGCGTAATTAACTACTCTATTAATAGTGCGGAAAATTGATCGGGTATTGCCATAAAGGAATCTATTTAGTCTCTAACGACGGCCACCAGAGGTCGTCAATATATGTCTACTGTAATAGTAACGCCATGACTACCCGAATAAAGCCAACGTTTTCACGTCACATAAACTCATAGGTATTGATAACCTACCTTAATTAAACCTTGAGCTTATACGCACTTTTTTTGGCTTATAGATACCGCTTTTATGTGCATTATACACGTAAAAAATTAAGCAATAAATTGCGTGAAAAAAATGCTTAATCATATTTTTATTACTTTTCTGGCTTCTACGGATGACATTCGCTGTTGTCAACATACGTTTTTATTTACTTATCCTTGTACTTTATCCCTTTTGCTGAGTGATATAAAATTATGAAACGAATGATAATATGCAATGCTCATTTTAAGCATGCCTTGTGACGTCATTTTAGTGGTTACCTAAAGGTTTAAGTACCTAGATTCATTTGTTAATGATAGTTTTCTTTATGTAATATATTTCTATTTGACAAATATTTGTAGAGAAATTCTATTATATGTATTTACCTATAGGTAAACGGATTGAATATATTCAATCCATTCATTCAATCCTCAATCCATAGATTGACGTCAAAATGCTACTAGATCGTAATCTATACTTGGACTTTAAATCGTATTCAGTAACTTGACAGTTGAAGGGATAAGTTCCTAACAAGAAAAAGGAAATTATCGTAAACTACCTTGATGTGTTTATAGTTTTAATTGAAACACGTTATATCCGTTTTTACCATAATATTAACGACTAGCTTTTCCCCGCAGCTTCGCACGCGTAGATTTTAGGGAAAATATCCCACGGGAACGTAATACCGAGAATTCCTTCCTTATTCCTTGTCTACATTATAAAGGGAACCTCTGTGTAAAATTTCAGCTTTCTATGTCCAAGGGTTTGGGCTGGGCGTTGATGAGTCAGTCAGTCAGGACTTCTCTCTTTATTTATTTATATATAAGTATTTATTTATTTTACCAGAAAAATATATAGATAGAGATCATAATTTATAATTGAAGTACAAAGGTACTGCTTATTTCTCAAGAAATTTCTTCCAGCAGACCTGCGAAAGGAGAAGTGAAAAAGAAATGTAGACAATAGTGTGTGAGAACAAGAAGAGAAAAATATGAAATGTGAAAGTCTTAAACTAAAATATTAAATATACGGGTCTCCCTTGTTTGACCAAAAGGAATTTGACAAATTTTCACTTCCCAAAAAATTTTTCGCATAATTTCATTTGCCAAATTATTACTTAGCAAAAAATCTATTCACAAAAAGTTGTAACACAAACCTAATGTTTGGCAAATGAACGTTAAAACTATAACTTGTTTACCAACTAGTACTTCTAACATTTTTTATTTAGTCAAATATTTCATTTGGAATAACAGTTTTTATGCAAAATCAAATAAGCCAAATACTTATTTAGTATCGTCAGTTTTCAATTCACCCTTTCCTATTCAGTCAAACTTCAATGACAAAAATGTGAACTACTAGGTGGGTAGGAGGTAAATCATAAATGGCGCTCAATGTGTGCTCTTCTTTTTCTATATAATGTAGTCGTTCCTGGCACAGTAGGTAGGGTCACAGTTTTAACCTAACCTAACCTAACCATTTTTTTAAAATATGTACGAGTAATTAACCTAATCTAAATAATTCAGTTCCGGGTAACCTACTAAAAACAATCTCTTTTTTTCTATTAATGCAAGTCGTTTCTGGCACTCGCCGGCCGCTGCCGCGGCACCGCTCGCTTCGCTCGCTCGGCTCGTGCGTAGGAGGTCACAGTTTTAACCTAACCTAACCTACCCATTTTTTTTAAAGAAGAAATTAACCTAATCTAAATTGTTGAGTTCCGGATAACCTACTAAAAACAATATATTTTTTTCTATTAATGCAAGTCTTTTCTGGCACTCGCCGGCCGCTACCGCGGCACCGCTCGCTTCGCTCGCTCGGCTCGTGCGTAGGAGGTCACAGTTTTAACCTAACCTAACCTACCATTTTTTTTTTTAATAATTAACCTACTCTAACTACTTCCATAAATAAACTAATATCAAGTAACCATAAATTTGACTTGTTTCAGACAAATTCAAGCACAAAAACTTACAAAGAAGTACGCAAAAGACATCAAATTTAACCAGCAAGTCAAATGTCTAAAAATCTTATTTTTGCCTTAATATTTTTTGTCTTAACAAATCATTTCACCAAACGTTTATTGTCTGAAGATTGTTTGCTGTAATAAATCATTTGATTAAAGACCAAATTCCATAATGACATTATACTTAGTAATATTTTGCCAAGTAAAAATTTGACCAAATGAAAATATGCGTACCAAAATCATTCGAAATATTGCAATGGTATAAAAAAAGGTTGCTAAAATTTCTTTGGGTAATGAAATTTTGTCAAAATCTTTTTGGCAAAACGGCAGGCACCCTAAATATACATACACGTATAACGCAAAACTTCACATATCTATACATATAATAAAATTGTAGTACTTAAATAAATACATAAAGCTAAAATATATAAATATACTTATACTCTAAATAAAAACTCACATTTGAGAGGAAAGTTATTGCTCTATAAGTAATTTAAAAACAAAAATTATTTTGCTTCGAACTGTGAAGTTACTGAACACGATGTTTAGTAACATTTTTCAGTGTTATCGTCATCATGGCGTTGATTTCTTAGAAACGATTATCGATTAAATAGGTACATGAATATTCGATCTATTTACTAACCAAACTGACAGTGTCTTAATTTAATATCATTTCACATGCAAGTAGGATGTCTCAACACGTTATTTCATTGCTTTTCATCTAAATCAGAAACCTGTTCGATTAATTATAATGACGGCTATAGTAATGGATGAGTTTATTGACTTTGATACACTTTAAATACGTCTATAAAAATTTTATGTGCCAAATATAATGTTTCGTCTATAATATTTAGACCAATTATAGATAGAATGGCCCGATAAAATGAATTACAATGATATACACTAATAATTAATCTTAATAATATGCTATAATACAATTTAATTTCTTTACGAAAATGAGAAGAAATCATGGGAATATTTTTAAGCATTCGAATTGTGAGAGAGATTTAGAGACAAAAGTAAGAATGCCTACACAAAACTGGAATTAGATCCAACAACATTTGACGTCCCAAAAATCTAGAAAAAGCAACAAAACAATATCCCACTTTATAATTAACATTCCAATCTAAAAGCGGACATTCCACGATCCTTGTTCGTGCTGGATCCGACTTACAAAAATGTCTTCGATCCCGTAAACGTTCAAAGTTTAGCAATTTAATAGTGTCGAAGCCAGTCGTCTAACACGACACTTAATTACATTCAATGTAATTGAAAGTTGGAAGCTTATCGTGTCTAGAAGTTGTGTCTTTGTACCTATGTACTGTAGGGTGGGAGGGTTCGTAGGGGCAAACTAAAGGCGGATTATATTATTAATGCTGGAAGTATCGATAACTTATATTTTTATGGGTTATGTTTAAAGTTTTCTGTCTGTGTTTATTTGGGAAAGAGAAAATGTATATCCATATACTGTATAGGTACTTGCGTATTGACATGGAGTATGCGGACACCAGTCCGTATTACCAATTAAGGCATCATTTCGTCTTAACTGTAGCTTTCACCAAAGGAGATTGTTGATAATGAAAATAGACATGGCAGTAGAATAGAGATGTTTCCGGGGCAGAAAAAAAGAAATTCTATTTAGTCCATCACTCAGATAATAAAAAAATATTAGACACGTATTTAAAAATAACTTACTGAGATAAAACGCATTAAAGTTGATGAGTGGGGGCTAGCTACGTCATAACTATAACCTAGCAATGAGTGAAGACATGCCACATTTTAACTTAATGTATCGCCGTAATATTTTGATTACGTAAAAAAAGAAAGAAATACCAATATTGTGTCCAATATTTTCTAATAATCCGTATGACGGACAAAAAAACAATTTTAGTCAATATCCCTATTCAGTTCAATTTCAAAACCAATGTTAATATAAACA
The DNA here is from genome assembly GCA_946251885.1 of Cosmia pyralina. Taxonomy (NCBI): domain Eukaryota; kingdom Metazoa; phylum Arthropoda; class Insecta; order Lepidoptera; family Noctuidae; genus Cosmia; species Cosmia pyralina. The sequence continues at coordinate 17,403,058 of OX276351.1, forward strand.
ATATTCTAATATATGCTTAATTTTAAGCATTGCCAGTACATATCTTACATTCTAAGTAGAGCAAGTTTCCAAGGCAGGATACAATTACATGATATTGAAACACAAACCTATACCTACAAGTTTACCGACTTCCTTAATAACAAAGAAAGTAATCCGCACGTGTTACGGATAGTAATACTTATTAAGTTTCAGAGTCTCTCCGATTCCATTAACTTCTAGGTATTTACCTTATCAACTGTGCACACATTCCCTGGCAACGCTAGAAATCATTAGAAAGATGAATATCTGATAACATGGAGGATCTTATCAAAAACATTAAAGAGTTTTTCCTAGAGAATATTGCCGAGTTTGGCTTGAAAGTCAACGACTTACTACAGGCCTCAAAATTGTAGGGGTTATCATCATATTACGCAGATATTTTGATGATATTATGATGATGCTTATGATAAGACTTTCAGCAACACTTTAGCTTTATTATGAGCACAACGACTGACGAGAAAGAGGCGGTTAAAAGCAGGACTTATTAATAGTTTGTGAGCACTCTTTCAGATCCTGGTTGTACCTATACCCAGGACTTTCACACGCTCCAAAAACAACTCCTAAATACCTTAACAGTACAGAACCCATTGTAACTCGAGCAAAATGTGTTGAAAGTTGTTGCTTTCATTAATTTGGGGTCCGTAAAGGAATAATTGCTCTTGGGAAGCGCGGGCCGCGTCTAAACTTGCTTATTAACATTATTCGGTAGCCCATGGCTTCTATACAATGGTGTGTCCTAATTATAAACTTTCCTAATTTTCTTTAATCACGTTGCTATTCTATGTATTTCTTGTCCTTATCGTGGATGGCGACTACTTAAGTGGAATTTTAATTTTTTACTTGGTCGTCTTTTGTTTGTAGCCTTCCTGTCTGGTGGAAACCATTTCTTGGGGAACAGTCGGTTCCTTCAGCTATACATCTATTTTATTTTAATCCGCTCTTATCACGTTAATGTGACTGAATGGTGGAACTGGCTGATTGCCCCTGTAGCCATTACCTCTGACAAATACATGACTTCTAAGCCACGCCTATGTGAAATGCTTTCTTCGCCCAGTGAAAGTCCCACGAAGGATGAGCCTTACATACGGTTTGAGGTTGAAAACTATCAAGAACTTCTGTCTACCAGCGTCGAATAGGTAGGTCCTCTTTTGTCTGCATGGTTGCAGACACAAAAGAGGTAATAGTTTGGTTTCCCTGAACAAACTCTTTCAAGAAGAGCAAAACTTAGCATAACATAAACCCAAAGACCACGATCTTATCTTAACTTTACTCTTCTCAGTACCAACTTACATCTATATTTAGTTCAGAAAGCCAAAGATTATTTCCTGTGAATAAGAAATCTGCGCAAACACGTATCGTTTAACGGGGGATTTAGCATTCCTACATACTTAATTAAGGCAACCCGTGCGAATAAACAATATATCTAGGAATAGTTAATGAGCAGGGGTACCTCTTTTCTCTGCCCCTAACTTATAATAAGAAAAAGAAAGAAAGAAAGAAAAATATTTTATTTGGGACACGCACAGGAAATACAGTTAAAAAAGAGCATATAAAAGTAACAAAATAAACATTAAAAAACAAAAAAACAAAAAAAAAGAAATCAGACTAAAAAAAAAAAGAGACCTGTGCGAGGCCAAAAAGGCTCCCATCTCAGCCAAAAAAATCAAATCAATCTCGATTTTTTTTATTATTTTTTATTTTGATTTTTTGATAAGATACTTACTTATTATTTTATACCGCAACTAAATGGTGTCACCTATTAGAGAGAACCAAATTACATATACTTACGTTGGCTTTGTATGTGTGGGTTCAGCTATAGGTAATGCTGTATTTAGTAGAGGTTTACGATTCTTAACTATATAATGAGATAGACAGTGTAAGCACTAAATTATATAAACATAGCTAAGTATCCAAAGGTTCGCAAAGCGTGCGTAAAGTATAGTCGGCCGCATAATACAATTACTGTTACATATTAAGCTTTTGTTTATGAGTTCGGTAACCTCACACTTCGAGTAATTAATAATAATACATACTTAATGAATGTCAGCATACACGCTTTGTAATGTAATTATAGAGCAATAATATTTTTCATTGCCATTTTATACTTAGGAGCAATTGCGCCTGAAAGTTTTTTTCCGAGTTAAAAGCTCATTACAATATAAGAAACGTCATTTAATTACTTTATGGGGCTACTTTTACGAGTTTTTAACTACCTACCTATACCTATGTTTAATAAATAAAATTGAACAATTAAAACCTATGACCGCAGCAAAAAATCTGTTTAATAGTCATTTCTGCTCATTAAATTTCACTTTACATAATGGCAAACGCAACAAAAAATTGTCTAACCTAACGAAATATGATTGCCAACTGTACCGAGCGTTTCGCATGATGGCGGACGGTCGTAAAGGGCCAGAGTTGTAAAATAAGTAAAAATAAAGGGCTCGCCGGCGGCACGACGGGTAAAGTTCAAAAGGAACTTTTGCTTTTTAACCAGTCGGTTGCCAAGTTTAAATTGGTTTCCACCATCACCTACCCTCCGCCGAGAGAATGGGAAAACTAGTAACGAGAAAATTTAGCTTCGTACCTATAGGTACCTACCTATTTATTAAGTAAAAGTTGGATGCCGAGTAGACGTTCCATAGCGACCCTTGCCACTCTGATAGCCGAGAATGGCGCTAAAGCATCATTTATTATAGCAACAAATCAATCAACCAGTTAAATATATCTTCCTGTATCAATTTCATATGTTGTGGTTGGTCAGACGTATACCATTATCAAGCTAATTATTTACATGCGTCTAATATTAAATCATGTTTCGAGCTTATAAATAATTGCCTGATAATTAAAATAAATGGCGTCAAAATACTATTTATCATCATAAACAACTACTGTCACTTTTTTGTAACTTTATTATAATTTTGGAAGCTTTTTCTTGTCACTCAGTTATATTTCAAAGTCTTTATGCAATGTTTTGCTTTGGAGCATTAAAAACAAACTTATAGGTCATCGCACATCTAAAATTAAATGACTTTTAAGTTATTTTTCGCACCAATTACGTCAGACGAAGCACTGTTGCCAATAATTTTGCTGCGTCCTGTCCTCACTGCCCGATCGGCACTTCAATTAGTGGCCTTTAAATACCGCTATCAATATTATATGTTAAGTCGAATTAATTTAAATCTGAAATTAGTTATGTAGTATCTATCTACATGTAATACACATTTTTATAAAACGTTATTACGTACAAAATACTCAAAAGAATGTTATCGATGATCTTATTTGTAATCGTTTTCCGTAGAAGCGCGTTATTTTTAGGAATGTTTTATAAAATGACGTAATTACGGGAGTTAGCGCTCTTTTACATTTATATCTGCTTAGCAGTCGACGCCATGTTGATTCACAAATCACTCAATCGTTACAAGGTGATTTAATGCTCTGATTTGATAAGCAACAATGTAAAGATGATTTAAACAATAAAGGAAACCTAAATCACTTGCCATGTTTTGATTCATTGGCGCTATAAAATGTACGTGAAACCATTTCAAGGTTGTTAAATGTCATAAAATTATTTACTCAGCAAAACCCTTGCCGCGTTTGTTTAAAGTGTACATTAATAATGATTTATTGTAATACATATCTGTTTAATGTGTGTATGTATGGGCAATAAAACGTTTTATGGGACAGTTTAGTGCGTTGCAACCTCAGAAAATGCTTTTATTGGTATCTAAGCGCCATTCAACATTGATATAGGCTGAGGTGAGGGAAGTGGTTCGGTGTGAGATGTATCGGTGGTTCCGATGGCTATTGAGTTGATAACTATTACTTTTTAACGTTTCAACGAATGGCTGCGGTGATGTGAAGTCATGGCATTATGAACGCCTAAAGACACGCGTTATCGGATTTATTTTGTGGTCCAGCAGATATGAATGTATAATTGGAGTTGGGAGAGTAAAAAATAAACAGTTCGAACTCATCAAGAATAAATAAAGATTTTTTTTTCAATATGGCGTAGCCTCAGCACTTGACGCATATTTTGATAGAGATTTTAGTTTTTTTTTTTTTGTTATACATCTTTGCTGATAATATTTTTTTAAGAGTAGATAGATATAGCTTTGAATGATGATAAATACCTACTGAAGTTCTTTAATTATTTTAAGTATTAAATTATAAATATTTCAGCGTTATAAAGATCATTCATACTCAAGTCATTTCACTAATATTTTCGCCTACCTGTAACCATTAAAATACTAATTTATTATCTACTTATATATTTTCACATTGCACTGAAATTACTTGGCTATCACACATTTTAGACACACACAACACAAACATTACACACAAATATTTGATTATAACACGATCCCACCTTTATTTTCACAAATGCTGCGAGCAAAATGCTTTGCGACCAAACTTGCACTGCAGAGATTCACCTTTTTCAACCCCATAATTCCTGTGATTATTACTTTTACCACACCTTTGTCAAGTAATTACCTTCACAGTTATGTTTTTACAATGCTCTAACCTGAAAATGCGACAACGCCACTTTATTGAACCTTATTAGAAGAGAATAGGGTAGCAAATAAGGCGGATTTTCTCAAACTTAGAAAGGCATTGACAGAAACATTTATTACACCTCAAAGGGTTGGGTAATAGCGTGATGGTTTTATGGTTCTACGTTGTGCAATTTTCCTGCATTGTACAACTAAACTGATGTATTGTTAGATACTACGTTGTGTAATTTTGATACTTGAATCGAATATTTGCGTTTATGAAAGCTGAGTTTAACAGTAGGTGCTAAAAATGTATTAAACGTCATTAATTGATTAAATACAAGCTTATAAGTAAGACCAACATTTTGTGGTAAACACAGAAAAAACTTTAAAAATACCAAGTGGTATTGAAAAGTAAGTATCGTAATGCATTACAAAATAGGTAGTTTATGTTAATGGTAATGCACACAATATTAATGATAAGACTTAATACGTAATAACATCAAAGTTAATGAAATTGTTTATTCTGTAAATTTTAAACATATTAATTAAAAACTATAAGTGCCAGCAAGAACATTATGGTATTGTATTTGACTCTATTTTATTATCTATTGACATAATAAAACGTAAAGTTATTCGCCATATTAAATACAGAATAGGTATTAACCTATTGCATCGGCTTGCTTTGAAGCACTAAGTCTATTAGTTTTACAACACATAAAATACCCATCAGGAATATTAATGAGAAATCGCATATTACAATGTTATACACCACTCGGTATAAGTAGATGACGCCAACTTTTCTAATAACAATGACAACTATATTATATTATTGACATTTACTTACGTACTAAAACAAAAAGCTGATAAAATGTCAAAGGTACTCTTTAGGTATTATTATCATAGTTCAAGGAAGTTTATAGTTACTAATAATATAATGTACGCCATCCATAAAAGGTATTTATTTACGATTAGGCCCTTGCTAAGCGACGAAAGCTTAATAATGAAGTAGGTACAGACGCCAGCACATCAAGCCACCCGAAACTGTAAAATTTTCCCAATCAACCTTGAACCTAATAAAGATCTATTAAAGAAATTTGACAGTATTGTTTTTGCCTCGAAAAACGGACATCCTCTTTTTATTAACTTATCCGATAAAACAAGTTGTTTTAAAAGTAAGTGTAAAATACCCGTGTGCTAATTGTACACCAAACACGAATAAAAAAATTTTTAGTTTTTTTCCTACTTTTCTAAATTAATTAATTACAAAAAAAAAAATACGCATTATTTTACCCTTTACTTTAATATGTATAATAAAACTATATTAAAGATATTTGGGAAAAAATACAAAGAGTACTAACTAGTACAGATGTAAAGAAATATGCTTTTTTTGTGTTTTTAGATTTTGATTTTTCATGGTTGTATCTTTGCTTAGTTGGATTCAATATTTATTGTAAATCATATTTAGACCCCAACCAATCAATATAAAAAAACACACATCCAAATCTCGCGTTATCTCGGAGTTATTGACTTCTAAAGTTTTTTCTGATAATTTTGATTTTATCACTTCACAAAAAATAATACTTTTTGTATGTAGGTTTAAATTTTATGTTGGATTTTAACTTATCATATAATAATACTTTCTTATCTACTTATACATTTAGACCCACTCTCATATATTTTACAAATAATATTCTTATATCTTTTTATTATCTTTACATCGAACATACAACTAAAGTTAATTATTTATACTAATATTTTTTCATGCTTTATTGCATGTCAAGTCAATTTCGGAGATGAAGTAGGGTGAAGCACACCTTACTTACACGAACCATTTCGAGGTACTTTCGACCACCTAAATCTATTAGACCTACGAAGTTCGTTAAAGCAAAACTATCAACAATTGCAAACAAATAATTGACTTTGAAAAATTGCCAAGTTGCATAATCAGGGGGCCAACCACCACTTCTTGAAGCAGTATTGTTTTAATGTTACTTCAGTGTGAGAAAGAGATGGAGCTATACATGACGTCTAGCTCCATCTCTTTCCCACACTCATGTAAGATTAAAATAATACTGCTTTAAGAGGTGGTGGTCTAGCTACAGTAGCAAGGAACCTAATAAACTATCTTATACCTCCATAGAACTTGGCCTCGGTTTTACATTTATGTTTTTGGTGGGACCTAAGAGTCCAATTGGCACTTATGCACACAGCCTGAACCTCTTGGTCGACTTGAAATTTTAAAAATAAAATATTAAATATTTATAGACTTCACTTACTTAAGTACCTACTTTAATTATCATTTTCCTTAGGTAAAAATTCAGTACTATTGTCATTAATTTTTTTAATTTTTTTTTTTAAATATGACATGAACCAACCCTATTGCCTAAATTTCAGAATCCTGTAAATTTTAGATAACATAAGATTTGGATATGATATTTTAAATCGGTACTTCTTAGTGCCAAAGCAACAGCTTGTCTCGATATTGAATCCAAATGCCATGAAATAAGCCCATAAAAAAATAACATCGAAAATATGTAAAATTCGATGTTACTCACTACCGGTGACTTAATATAAAGCGTCAAGTAATTGCAATCAAAAGAATAACAGAAACGGATTGGATCTAAAGTTATAGCGATTTCTTTGGTTTATATGGAAACCATAGAAAAAAATTGAAAAAAATTATATCTCTAGATTGGGACAAAATTATCACACGGGTATTTTACTCTTACTTTTGAAATAACCTGTTCTATCGGATAAGTTAATAAAAAAGGGATGTCCGTTTTTCGAGGCAAAAACAATACTATGCGTCTACCTATAATTGTTTCTGATATAAAATTATTTATGAAACACCTTTTTGTAAAATATGGACAGCTTGTTAATTTTTTTGAGAAAGTTAATCGAGACTGAGATTTAATCTTAGACTAAGCGGCCATTCAAATTATATGCTTTCTTTTTTATTGTATATATTTCTTGAAAAAATTTAATTAAGTGGAAATATAAAATGAATTGCACCATTGTTCAAACAAATTTAACACTCATAAAAAAAAACGAAACATGGTTAGTTTTTTTTTTTTTCTAATTCCCAAGTGTCAAATCCGCTCAGTCGCTCTATATGTTTGTTTTAGCCAGCAATTAACCACTGGACCATCAATACAGCGTGCTAGTAAGGCGGGCACCGACAATGGGACCATTGGAACTCCACGTAACCCTTTCTTTGCGACAGGAACAGTTATAAACACCTAGCTAGCCAATAAGTACGAAACAACGGAATCCTTCACTCCAACTATTGTTTGAAGAACTGTGATTTAAGTTCAAATATTACGGTACATTTTACCTGTTGCGTTTGAACGGTTAAGAATTCTCAAGGTTGAGTAATTTATTTTGGGAGTAGGTATGAAGATGGGTTATTGTTAAAAATAGAATTTCTTAAAACGTGAATATTTTGAACTTTGTCGGGATGTTGGAGAAATACTCTGCATATATTTCAATGTTTTGTAACAGAATTTACTCCTATTTCTTTCAATATGAGTAGCACCACATTTTTGTATATTTTGCAAAAGAATTTAAGGGTGAACTCGTTAAAAAATAAATTGGTGCGGTTATGATAATACAGGTAGTGCTTAGGTATTGATTTTCTCTTTTTCTCTAATAACTAGGTATATTTTGTAAATAAATAGCCAGTGACATAATAATTAAAGGTTCGTATAAGCTGATTTAAGACCAGTAGCCTCAATTATAATTTATAAACAAATTATGATTGGTTCCTATCCACATAACTACATAGTTAATTACCAATTATGTATTCATATAGGTACCTACATTAAGCAAGTAATTAAATTATAAATAACCCTTAATTAATTATTAATGCGGTATTTACTTGTACAAGATAGCTAAGCAACGATAAGAGATGAATAAAGTTCTAGTAACTAAATTAAATGCAACATTTTTTAATAGCAGAAAGCTAGACTACAAGGACCAAAGGCCTCAGGATCAAATTGTAGAAAAGCTCCATCTGTGTATCAAAAGACGAACTAGCTTGTCTAGTGCAAAATAACAGTAGCACCATCTTTGGGGACAGACGGTGTTTGCAATAATGCGCCACCCCTTGCAACCCCCGCCCCGTGTCAATGTCCGTAAGGATTGAGGAGCCACATCAGATTTTAAAAATCTGATCTCACCATTATTTAGCAACAATGTAGCTTATTTTGCAGCACGAATTCTAGATTTAGCAGCAAAATATATCACTAGTTATTTTAATGCAAAAGTGGCTCCTCAATCTAAACGTCTGAATTGAGGAGCCACCTGGAACTCGTTAAGTAATAGATGAATATTTATGAAAATTTTGTATCATTTAGTAGCAATTTTGCATATTACCGTCTAAAAATTTAGCTTCTGTAGCGCTAAAATGAAAGAAAATACAATACTTTTAATATGGCTCCTCAATCTAAACTCAAGAGGTGAATTTCTATTGGATGTGAGCGATCAATTAATATATTCGACATATTGATCATTTAGCAGGTGTTGTGTTTGTTTTTGCAGTATAGAAGTAAAATAGTAAAACAGAGTAAATTTTGTATATGAACGCATTTTCTTTGGCTCCTCAATCCTGACGTTCTAATTATATATGTTTGACTGTAGCCACCTGAGATCTCAACGGAATCTAAAGCCAGAGATACTAACATTTAGCAGAAATGTCTGCTAAATATATCTGCACAGTTCAGCAATGTATATATTTTGGATTCTTAAAAAACAATACTTAACTATTGTCTTGTAAAGTAAGGTGACCATATTTTAGAGGTACATACAAATTAATATTTCACTTACGTACCCACAATAATATTTATTTAGTAACAAAACTTTCATCAGCGGTGAAGTATTCTCGTTTGTACATCATGAATATGTTCATGTACGAAATAAATAATTAACTTGGATTTCTTATATTATAAAGTTAATCATCATGTTTGTGTCATCATAATTAAGTTGTGGGGATATTAATATGTGCAATATCGTGCAGTGACTGATAATTAAGTGCAGTTTGATATCCTGTTTTCAATGTAAGTACATTTGTGCCAACTATTGTTATTTTTTACATTTATTTATTTAATATACAGTATGTTCGGGTTCGAAGTTTACAAATTAAAATACATACTACGGTCGATTCTTAAAATAGACAAAATTGAAGCACTTTAATGTTCTAAAATATTTGTTAATATTTAGTTATGAAAAAATTCAACGACCAGTCGGGATTTGAACCTGCGACCTTCGGCGTGCCGTGCCAGGCTATAAAAATTACTAAAGGTCACTTTGTTCAACGCAATATTGTTGTTTCAGAACCATTATGCCGAAAGGCCGCCAATCGATAGTAGATCTTGAGGATCAACAAAAAGTATTTTATAAATATGCTGGGATACTACAAAATCCTAACATTAAAAGTACTGACCCTATTTTCTTAACCATTTCCAAAGAACTAGATTTTAAAATGACCCCGATAGCCTTATATACATCATTGAAACGTAAACGTCATATATTTTTTGAAAACGATGGATCACTTCTTGAGCAACAAACAACTGGCGAAATACATAGTATAAAAAGTGCAAGTTGTAGCAGTAGTGACCCAGATACGTCAATTAAAAGCAAAGATTTTGATTTCGAGAATAGTGCACAAAATGATACAGTAACATTTTCATATCAAATGGACTTGTATGACTGGAAAAAAATTCAGCCTATATACGCATATCAACAACGAACAGGCACTTCCACCTATAAGAAATACAGAACCATGCCCAAGTTTAAATGGAGTAATCTATTAAAAGTAAACATTTATAAATATACTAAACTACCTTGTACTTGGACTTTAAAGCGCGAAAAAGTGGTAAAAAACAAAATCTTTGTGAAAGGCAATTGTTCGCAATGTACTGCATATGCTAAAATAGAAAGTTATGAAACTACTGATAAAATCCACACAATCTACTGTAAAATAACGAATATAGACCGAACTGTCAAACACAATCCAACAAGGAAATTCAAGTTAACGCCCCACAAAAGACAACAATTAGCAAAAATATTAAGGTACAAGCCTGCAATAGTAGTTCATAATGAAATGGCTTCAGAGATCCTAAGTATTAAGAAAGATGAAAAAGAGGTTGTAAATACACCAGCGTTGCCATCTCTTTCTTGTTTGCGACAAATAAAATCTGAGGCCAGGAGAGAACAGCGGCTTGATCCCAATCCAATTATATCTCTAGTGGTTATGGCCAAAAGTACACATAAAAATGTAATCCGTTCTTTAAGTGTACACCCTAATTTCTTTGTATATTATTGGAACGAGAACCAAATTGATTATTACAATCTGTACCTACGGAAATTTGGAAGGGTAACTATTACAATAGATGCTACTGGCTCATTCTTTGAAACAATGCGGCTCCCTGATGGTACAAAGATGACCAAAAGATTATTTTTATATGCAGGTCTGATAACAGCAAATCTTAAATTAAAATCTGTACCAGTATTACAGATGGTTACCGATGCACACGACAAGAAATCTATATTACATTGGCTAAATCAATGGAAAAAATCAGTTGATAGATCACCTCATGAGATTATTTCAGACGATTCTTCTGCCCTGATCGCAGCTAATACTGAAGCTTTTACAGAATTCAGTAGTACAAAAGAATACATAAAAAACCTGTTTTCAATTTTAGAAGAACAGAGTTCAATCCTTCAAGAACAAAAGCCCTCTACTTTTATCAGACTTGACACAAGTCATTTTGTAAAAACTTTGCACAACTTAAAATGTTTTAATGATGTAGAACCAGACATAAAATATTTTTATATTCGCTGCATTTTGTTCTTAAAAGAGTGTGAAAATTTTGAAACTGCGAAAGAAGTCATCGGTGATATGATTCAGACTTGTCTTAGTCACTACGATGATGATTCAAGTCCTGCAAGTTCCAATTGTCAAGGTGCCTTAAACCGACTTGCCTTACGAATGAAAAATATTGAATTAGATCATACGGCAGAATTCAGCTTTGTGGATGATGACAAACGGAACGACGACGAAGTTTTCGGAACTGAAGAACATCACACCGCAAACATTGATTTTTTTATTTGGTTGGATGATAAAGTAGCCCCATTTCAAAAACAATTAATGAAAATTCATAAAAATAATAAAAATTTATATTTTTTACCAACATTTATGTCAGAATTTAGGAGGATTCTTGGAAAACTTCCATTATGGTCAAATTTATTGTGTTCTTTTTTTAAAGCTGATAATACTGTTCCATCATCATCTGGAATTGAGAGCTACTTCAAAACTTTGAAAAAATTGCTCTTTAAAACAAAGTTACAAAAGTATCGAATTGATGAATTTATAAAAATACATTCCCAATATTTAGACGGGGAAATCGCACTGGCAAAAAATGATCTTATTAGTGACTTACAGAACAAAGAAACTAAACGCTCTCGAAAAAGGAAGTTTTCATTCAAAAAATCTCAAACCCAGATGGAAAAATCTCAAAAAGGAGTAAACACATCTCAAACGCAAGTGAAAAAAAGAAAATTAACAAAGTCTGTGAGAGTTAAGAAGATTAATCGGTCATTTGATGCCGAATCAATTTTTTCTGATCGACCTTCTTTTATTGAGAATTGGAGGGGTGAAGCCGATACTGATTCATTAACAAAAATAAAAGTAAAATTTGTAAAAAATGGCAACCTATGCGATGCTGTATCCATCGGTGAAAATTCTATTAAAGTAGATTTGAGAAACACATGTTGCTTTGATTCGGTCATTTATTTGTTGAGCATGACTTTTAATCAAAGCAGACGTTTTCAAGAAATATTAAACACATACTCAGAAGATTTAATCTCGCAATATATTAAACTTCTATCAGATTCTGCTTCTACTGACGGTGATATACACAAAATGAGAACCCAAATTGGCGTGCTGTATTTTGATACTACAGTAAATAGTAGCCACTGTGAATTTGCTTGTAACGTGTCTTACATTTTTAAACACGTAGCCTTGAAGTATTGCTTTAGTGCCATTTTTACAAAAAAATGTACTAATGATTCGTGCCATTTTATCCCAGTATCCAGGCAGATCGCATTTTTGCCTTTGAATTTGAACATAATTTCTGTTTTTGGCATCCAAGGTTTAGAAGATGCAACTTTAATCGCTGAAGAAAAAACCGACTGTACGTTTTGTAACAACCAAACTGTGTGTAAGTATACTCTATCAAACACAGTTTAATATGAACTGAATGGTTGTGAAAAGTTTAGAGTGAGAGAAATACCAGAATTTGTAATGTTTTCGAATAAATCATATCAGTTAGTAGGTGCTATAGAATTTATTCCTGCAATTAACGAAACTGGCACGGGCCACTACAAATGTCACTATCTTACACTGAAAGATGAGATGTTCTGTTACGATGATTACGATTCTAAAATTCGTATAAGTACTAATCAGCCAATATTCATTCATTCTATAACTTATAGCGAAATTGATTGCTAATAACCAAATCGTAGGTACGATAGATATAATCTGTTATGAAAATATAAATTTAATAAATTACTTATCCTGGTTTCATTAATACGAGTATAATATGGTCACCCCACACACTGAATTTACAAGACAATAGTTAAGTATTGTTTTTTCAGAATCCAAAATATATACATTGCTGAACTGTGCAGATATATTTAGCAGACATTTCTGCTAAATGTTAGTATCTCTGGCTTTAGATTCCGTTGAGATCTCAGGTGGCTACAGTCAAACATATATAATTAGAACGTCAGGATTGAGGAGCCAAAGAAAATGCGTTCATATACAAAATTTACTCTGTTTTACTATTTTACTTCTATACTGCAAAAACAAACACAACACCTGCTAAATGATCAATATGTCGAATATATTAATTGATCGCTCACATCCAATAGAAATTCACCTCTTGAGTTTAGATTGAGGAGCCATATTAAAAGTATTGTATTTTCTTTCATTTTAGCGCTACAGAAGCTAAATTTTTAGACGGTAATATGCAAAATTGCTACTAAATGATACAAAATTTTCATAAATATTCATCTATTACTTAACGAGTTCCAGGTGGCTCCTCAATTCAGACGTTTAGATTGAGGAGCCACTTTTGCATTAAAATAACTAGTGATATATTTTGCTGCTAAATCTAGAATTCGTGCTGCAAAATAAGCTACATTGCTGCTAAATAATGGTGAGATCAGATTTTAAAAATCTGATGTGGCTCCTCAATCCTTACGGACATTGCAGCCAGGGGTGACAAACACACGGTTGCATTACGTATCGCAGTCGCCTTCGACCCGGCGAGGCGGCCCGCCCGACTCTATCGCCAACCCCGAATGAACTCGAACAACAATACCTACTCATATTGTATTTAGATTTACGACACATAAACATTTTTTATCTTGATTATTTGTCTGAACTGCATATGAATATCCTAATTGCTATCGCAACGATGACGGAAAAGCGTCGCGAGCAATAATGTTCAAGTTTATCCAGACGAAACAGTTCGGCCATGACGCGGAAATGAATTGTTACCATATTTTCTGGAACAATTTTCATTGATGTCACGCTTCGATGGTTTTTTCTTGACAAATCTGGGTCATCCTTGTATAAGATATGTGCTGATAAGTTCAGAGATAGTTGATAGCACGTCGTAAGAGATAAATATTCACTTTATGGAGAAAAAAAGTTGTCCATCATTTTTTATGTGGCAACTTTGGTGTTAAATGTTGCTAGTAAAAGTAAATTTTCGTAAAATGTTTTTGTAACACATGTGGACGCTAGTACCTAATTATATGAGGGTATTATGTAAATGTAGGTGCCCTTAAGTCCCTGTAAAGTACACCGTTTACGAGGCCAGCAAAGCGGTTGCAACTCTGTTGTCCCTATTTAGAATATTATGCTGAATTATTTATTTAGTTTACACCCACCTATCTTGTTTTACACAGATATTTAATTATACGATTCTAAAATTATGTTTCCTACTTTACGAGCACTTCAAAAGGCAAGTTCTTATTTATAGTTAAGGGTTAGACTTTAAGTAGGTATCAAAGTCAAGGTGGTTACTTAACACGTAGGTAGTAGTAGACGTGGCGCTACAACTCATTTAGTAAGTAGGTATCTGTGCAAATAGCATTCTGTGGGTTATTAGGATGATGAGACAATAACTGACAATAGGGATGATGACTTAAATTTATTCTTTAGTCCGTCATTCATATTATTTTTAAAAATTGGACACGTATTTTCTTTTTTACGTAATCAAAAGATTACGATGATACATTGAGTTAAAATATGGTATGACGTCACGCCTAAGTAGCTAGATTTTATACGTAGAAGTGACGTAGCGAGCCCCCACTCCCCAACTTTAATGCGTGTTATCTGTCATTTTTTTATAATATACCTAACTAGCTTTTGCCAGCGGCTTCGCCCGCGTAGATGTCGGAAATTATCCTACGGGAACCTTCTACCGGGATGAAAAGTATCCTATGTCTTAATCCAGATTATAAACTATCTGTATACCAAATTTCATCCAAATCCGTTCAGCCGTTTTTTCGTGATTGAGTAACAAACATCCAAACATAAACATAAACAAACATACAAACTTTTACATTTATAATATTAAGGCAAAAAATACGTGTCAATTTTTTTTTTATTCGACTAACGGACTAAATAGAATTTCTTTTGTTTTATACAGGCATCATCCATATTTAACCTACTTTCCTACGTTCTTGCTCTGACATTATTTCAGAAGAGAGTACCTTCAAAAGCCTTGACTCTCTTTTATTTGTTTTGATCTTAAGAGATGATAAGCTTGAGACCACTCTACTATCAGTAACGGTACGATAAAATCCGTAAATAATCATCCTTACTACGATAACGTATCGAAACCGATACCAGTACCTACTAATAGCTGAGATAGTCTAGTGGTGTGACCATCGGACTGCCAAGTCATTGGTCTCGAGTTCGAACCCAAGGCACGCACCTCTGACTTTTCAGAGTCATGTGCGTATTGTATAATTATCACTTGCTTAAAAAACGGTGAAGGAAAACATCGTGAGGCAACCGGCATGCCTGAGAGATATTTCTCGACGGCATGTGAAGCCAAGTCACAGGCCCATGGGCGGCATAAAGAGATGTCAGCAATGATGGGGTCCGATAGGGCCGATGCCGTCGGTGTCGCGGGTTGTTCAAAAGAGATACCGTGGCCCTGGCACAGGCAACAGAAGAAACACGGGTGGGTTAGTCAGCGCCCTCGCGCTCCGCCCAGAGCAGGAGAAGTCATTTGATGATTTCCCATCCAAAAAAAAAAAGGTTAGTCAATAATAACCACATGAAAAAGAAAAGAAAGAACACAGTAGGTTCTTACTAGGTACTTATTCAAAAACAACTAAGTATTATTTATACACCCGTAACATATCGATCGTGAAGCACTCAATTTGCAGTTTTTCAAAGGATTATGATAATCCATATTATTCATTAATCGTCTTGTTCATTGAGGCTGCAACACTTTTAATTGTTTACAATTGAAATCAATATGGCGTACCATTACAATATAAGTAGGCATTTTACACACTACTTGTAAAGTATGAAAATTAATTCAGAAGATTGGTTTATTAAACCCGTTATTACTGCATTCCATGATAATAACAGTTTAAGCTTAGATCAACCGCATAGATGTAGAACTAGAAATGCCTTCTTGGTGACATGTATCTATTTAAATCTTAGATTAATCTAGTATAATATAATCTGGATTATTCGCTAAGACTTGAGACTTTTAGATTCGTATTCAAGAATGCTGGATTGACAGCATTTTCTTCTACTTAACCGTATTAAGAAGCGGATGATGTCCTTGAATAACAGCCTTAGATCTTGTAGTCCTAATAAATATAAAGAAAATTATAAATAAAGCTATACTTTATTGTATAAAAATATTACATGTGCGTACGATAAAGAGAGGATGCTTACGGTGAAGTTTGTCGAAAAGGTCTGAACAGGTCCCATAAGAAAGGTCGCAAACCAATCAAACGAAGGTGTCCAACGACTATTTGTTTTTCCAAATTAGAACACTATAGACCAGTAGACAAGGAAATTAGAATCCTATTTTAGTAAATTCCAATCCCATCCATTAGCTAAACGATATCGGCCATTTTGAACACAAAGAAAACTACTTATAGCTACCAATATACAATCACTTTATACACGCCTTTTCGTCCCTGCCTACTCGCTGTTACATTAAAAGTAATTCACTGTTTCCAAACTCCTTTTAACGTGCCATCGTCCAATAACTTCCATTTTAATCGACTCAGTATCGACTCGTATCATTCCCGCAAGAACAAAGAACACCGAACTATGAAAATTCAAAATTCAAGAAATTGCGTGACAGAAATAAATACTTTCCCTATATACCAGCAATATATAAATATATTCAAACACGTGTTCGTGAGGAAACGAGCCATGCGTACAGAATGACAATAGGGATTTCCCTTTCAAGCGGAAAATTTACGTGATAAAAATTCTAAATAGTCGCGTGTGAAAAAAATTGTATAAGGTCCAAAAATAAGTGGCTGCGGTAGGTGTCATTATGTAGTCTTATAGCGGTTTTGTGTGCGGCCGTAAATCAGAGAAGAACGTGAGAATGGATTCATTATTTAGACAATATACGATACGTGGCTGGCGTTTACGTAGATGAGCTTCGTATACCGTTTGCAGGGTTGCCTTTATACATGTTCGCAAAGATTTCAGCGAACTTTGACGTCGTCCGCAATGGCGTGAGATTGAAACTTCGTTACTCTGTACGAGCTTAGTTTAGTAACATCTTGTATTAACTGGAGATTGGTTATCAGAAAATTAAGTGCAGCATAAGTTCAAATAATATCTCAGTAAGAAATCACAAAACTCACTTCATCACTTCATTATCAAAGAAAAGACTTCAAAAATCTCTCGCTTTACTCGAAACGAAAGACAATATACCCTACATATCTACATTTTTTAACTAATGACATTCTCCACTCAAGTTGTCAACACATAACCTCGTGTTATCAAAGGCAGCCCTACGGTATCTACCTACCTAGTTACGGGCTACGGGCCGTTGGCTCGACGATTCCCGACAGATACGGATCTCCTCGAGTTTTGCGTAAACTTGTTCGGTTATGTAAACGTGTATTAGATTCTGATTAAGCGATTCTAAAAACGGACAGAATGTTGTCGTTTTTTGGCCTCATACGTCACTGTGACGTAGTATTACGGTTGTGCGAAATGATTCGAACCAATGTCATTGAGATGACGATAATGTTGACATTTTGACAAATTATATAAATTAAATTTGATTAGAGCTCTAGTCATAATATTATAACCTTAATAATTGATAAACATGTGTCTACCAATAGGTACTTAAATTTGAAGTAAGTTAGCTGAACAATGGTTTCATCTGCAGGTGTAACATTAGCCTAGATTATTTTAGTTCTACAGTTTCTGGTATCAAAGAACTAAATTGGAAATCTACACTAAAGCTCTACTGTAACTAAAAAGTTTGTAAAAGCAACCATCTTATCTCAGAGGGCGCAGCATGCACCCTCTGCTGCAATCTCAACCCTTCCACACAAAAAGTTCTCCCGCCCTCTCACAGATGGCGCCACTGTCTTTGCACTCAAAATAATACAAATATATTCATACTAAACGTGTTTAGAGACACATAAAATCATACTTAAAACGTTATAAAATTTCAATTATAGTATTAAAATAAAATAAGTCATCGTTCAACAGTTCAGAGTTCGAGTGTTGACCTTGCAAAATAGTTGTCATACAAAATCACAGATGGCACTATCCTTGCGAAATTCAGCAACGGTTCGCAAAAGTTTATGGTTAATAAAATATGAATTATAATTAATATTTTATTAGCGTTTTTACGAACGTATGTCGTAATCGTGACGTGCATTTAATTAATAGAAAATCTTAATCACATTTTAATGAATGCAAATCCAAAGCAGAAATTTAAAACGATTATAATTATTAGGTTTAATACAGGAAGTAGATACTTATAATTAGTGTTTAGGAATTATCATCGATAATTACTTTAACGTTTACGTTATCATGATTTGAAAGGTCATCGCTGTGTACGTAATCTTAATTAACATGCGATTAGAAGCCCATATAACATCACGCTTCAAACTCTAAGAGGGTGAACAAAATAAAGAATGTTGGTGGCACCCCCACTTTTTGGGCTATCTTTTTCAGTAGTTAAGTAATAGTAAATTTATCCCCCGTGCATTGAAGGTTTTATTTAATAAGTTTTAATAAACATCTCACATAGCTAGGTACCATCCAAGAAATATATTATACTGTCTAAATGCTTTTTTTTTATATCAACAGATCGTCTAACTACTTTCTACTGCAATCGTAGCGCTTTTCTTTTTTTTTTCTAGTGTGAATATCGTACCAGCGAATGAGTAACATGTTCGATTATTTTATCAATTTTTTTTAATTGTTATAGTTACAGAAATACATGAATTAATAGGAAACAATCAAACAAATAAAAATTTATGACGTTATAACCTACACAATTTGATTTCGTAGAGGGTCTACGCCCTACGGTCTACGTGCTACGAAACTATGAAAAGTTTTGCCAATTACGAATGACTTTAATATTACCATAGTGTTTCTTACTAGCCATATCAAGGTTCTACGATTTATAACAGGTGCTTACCTGAATTATTTTCCTACATAAATAATTTCTGATTAAGATCCGTTTTTGACATCCTACCTGCCTTATATTCAAGCACTTGGTACAATTAGTTCATATTAAAGTAGTTCCCTAGAGTTACTATAGAGCTATTGCTGTGTTATTTTTACGTAAAAAAGTAGTAAACCTACCTATAGGAAGACCGGTAGTAAGGATAAGTATCTACACAACTTATAAGTCAAGCCTCAGAACCCATTTGAAACGGTACCTATATTTTTCTAATTGTGTTTCCATTCAATCTGCCTAGCCTTTTCCCAACTATGTTGGGGTCGGCTTCCAGTTTAACCGGATGCAGCTGAATACCAGTATTTTACACGGAGCGACTGCCTATTCAACCTCCACAACCCAGTAACTGGGTAATACGATACCCCTTGGTAAGACTGGTTGTCAGACTTTCGGGCTTCTGACGACTCGTAACGACTGTCAAAGATCCACGAATGACAGCCGGGACCAACGGCTTAACGTGCTTTCCGAGGCACGGAAGAAACTCGTTAAGTAAAGGTGGTCACCCATCCATTGACCAACCCCGGCAAGCATAGCTTAACCTGATGGATCAACCCGTGCGGCTGTTATTACTTAGCCACGAGCTCCTCAATTGTGTTTCCATTAAGAATATTTAATCTGAGGTAGAACGCCCCAATACTAAGTAAAGTGAATAGATTCTAAGTATGTCGGTATTTTACAAAGGCACATGTAACATTTAAGTGCTGGGTCAAAGATCACAGTTAAATTGTGTTACAATACTGACAGGTTGCTCGAATATCGCCTTCGAAGTCTACGGTTAACCATCTACTTCAATTTAAACAAACAACCAGCGCAAGCGTGGGACGGCAACCAGCTGCTACTAGAATAATTATGTTTGCATTAATTCTTTAAGAAAAGTAAAATAAGAAAACGTTACAATTTAATTATAACAAGAATGAACTATAAAATATAATACTTATTGAACCATAGAATCGGCGTGTACTCGAGACGTCCATGGATCGCTACGACACTTTTATAAGCGCACATACGACCACCTTATAGCATATTTCGCTAAATAAGAAATACCTCTATCATCGCCTTCCCTTTTACACCCCCAAATGACACTACCGAACGTTCGGAACGCGCGTCTATCAAAAACTATATTTCTTACTTCCCGAACACAAAGGGAAAAATGACGTACATACTCAACGTAAGCCTCTAAATGTCCCGTAAAAGTATTGAGAGCGAAAAGTCGCTAAATTTGAGGCGTTCTTTGAGGCTTTTTGAGGAAAGCCCCGATGCTGGTGTTATAGGCTATGAGAGGGCGAGGCGGGAGGCTCTATAGGCACTTTACACGCTCTACCGCAGCTAACCTCCACCCAAATGTAATAACGCGCCGCCAGCTCTCTGTTTCAATTTGGGAACAAATTGAAATTGTTTTTATTTGAATAATATTACTGTACAGTTGCTGTAGTTCCACGAATGGCCAGTTATGATATTACATTATTTTATAACGATAGGTAAGTTTTTGTTGAAAACGATACTGATCGTTGCCCTTAGTCGTGGGAGAATTTCGAGTTTCGTAGATAACAGAATCTTACACTAACCAGGTAATAATGCATTAGCTGATGTGTTTGAAAACTGATCTTTATTCAAATAAGTAAGTGGTGCATCGAAGTTGATTGCCAGTGCCTGGTCAATAGATATTATTACTATAGTGATAATCTTATCTTTACAAAATGTAGGTAAACTTCCCACGATCAGCAATAGGTACCGACTAGACTAGACTAGGTACCAAAGACAAATTCTTTTAAAAATCATATTATTAGGTATCAAATATTCATAATCAGCCTGTAACGTTCTCACTGCTGGGACACAGGCCTCCTCTCTATGGTGGCAGTATTTGTCAAAACAAACTTCCACCTATTTGAAAAACTACACAGTTCGCGACATAGAAATAAAATAAGCGGTAGGCAACACAAAAAAATTTCGTAAAAATTTCCTGGGAATGGCACCATATATTTATAATAAATTACCTAATACTTTGTTAAATATAAAAGATATCAATGTATTTAAGAAGCAACTAACTAATCTACTGATAAGTAAGACATACTACACAATTAATGAATACCTGTCCGATAGAAATTTGTGTGTATAATAATAATACAGAAAATTATGGTTAATACTTGATTGAGTCCAATTTTTATTAAAATTATTTTGTTTGTATTGTTAATTAAGTGTTGACTGTTATTAGACATTATTTATAATTACATTTTTATACTCTTACATTACGTACTAATTAATTTGAATTTATGACATTGTATAACTTATTGATTTGAATTTGTGACATTATAAAGAGAGAGTATTATTGATGATTTTTATGAATTTTTGGTATTAATTGGAATTTAGGACAGTGTTTAATGTTAATTTTGCATGCTTGTATTGGTGCAACACAGTGGACTGCGCATTCACTTGACATCTAGAAATGTGTGATTATGTAGTGTGTTGAGCAATAAAAAATTTGAATTTGAATTTGACCATTACTCTAACATTAAAAGTCTCGTAGTTATTAGCGGTTAAAATCTTACATGTTTTTGTCAGTTAGATATATTGAACTTACCACCTACCTAACTTACACCTTACAACTACTGAAGTATATCTTCGCTACTGATTGGGTTCAAGGTGTCTGCCAAGTCTATATTTATAAATCCCATTGTTGTTCCTATCAAGTCCAGCCGGTAGCGTTATTGGTTGTAACCAATAGGTAGGTACCATCGAAGAAACTTACATCTGACCAATTTGAAAACAAAATCCCGTGTACACGATGACCATATCTGTTAGCAAGCGTTACTATACTCGTAGATAGATGGTGTGATGGGTGGATGGTGGTGTATACATGTTTGTTTCTGCGATAGTACCTACCCATTTTACTCCAAAATAATTACCGAAACAAAAGGGAACAGGACTACACTATTTATTGGTGCGCAAGAGCTGGGGTTCAAAGCCCTTTTGCGAACTCCCCTAGGTACACTTAATTAGAATGAGCCGGTTTTACTCAGAAATTATCTTACGAACAAAATTTTCAGTTGAAGATAGCTTAAGCTTTTTGCATCGATAACTTATCCATTTTTAGAGAAAAACCTTGAAAATATAGGTGTTTTCAAATTCACGTTTCTTTCAGACCCTTTCTGATTCAAATTCGGCGTGTATTCGTATTCAAGTCTTGTACAAAATAATTCCTATTAATAAAATTATTATAAACGGTGTTCATTGTTACGCAATTCCGGGTGCTTCAGTGGGGATACGGGGCGCGCGTTGCATCCTTTATCACGGCGCGGGGGGGTGAGGCAGCCGCGGGGCGAGGGGGACCGCTGGAAAAATTGCACATAAATATTGAAGCTGCCACTTACACGTGCGCCCACCGAATGCCGCTCGCTTAGTGTGGATATGGCCTTAATTTTTTGATGTTTCTAATCTGATGTTTTTTCGGGCATTCAAATTTGATGTTAGTGAAAACACATGGTAAGTGGTGGGTGGTGGTCCTGTGGGTAGTTTGATTTAGAAGAGCATGGTTGACTTTAGTCACTAGTTTCAGCTGGTATTAAAGACACGGTACTTACCTTTCTAAAAGCCAACATAATTTATGTCAGAATAGCGTCAGCTGAACCTGGCTTTCATGTGTAGGTAGGTACTGTGAAGGCCTCGAACCTCACAGTAGGAGATTAACTGAACTACTAAATAATACAAAAGGGACTGTAGTTATATGGGGCTGATGCCCTCTGTATTTTAAGCTTCAGAATAAATTATAAAACATTCCTACTAAATTAATTCTATGCCGAGCCTTCACCAGATTCTATCTATCTCATCCTGTCAAGAAAACGGGGATCGTTTTCTTGGCAGAAGATATTCCATATTTGAATGATTGAATGTCAGCCAGTATTATATTAACGAGGCTTGATCAAAGCAACAATCCTTTACAGTACCTACTCTTAGAGCATTTAAAAAGTAGGTTAGGAACTACTTAACGACCTACTACTAAATAATTTAAAGATACAAAATTTCTGACGACTACTTTTTGCTAAACAAATAAGGCTCTGAAATCAACTTCATAGGAAAATTTAAACATATTGGAAATAGAATTATTTCATCACAGGACAGCTTTATATATATTCAGCCTCAACAACCAACCATCCTGTTCTGGCCTGCACAACTAGGTGCAAATCACGGCAATCAATTGTGACATCAATCCATTTTGTTCCAGGATGTACACAATTTGTTCAACCTTGTCTGACGACCTGTCTGGTGCAACTTATCTTGCTGCAGAACGTTTTTAATTTCTTCTGCCTTGCCTTGCCCTTAATTCTGCTTACGTAGATTTGAATTTTTAATACAGAATGGCCTGTTTACAGTGGTCTAAAATGATTTTTATGGTTCCGTACCTCAAAAGCAAAAAACGGAACCCTTATAGGATCACTTCGTTGTCCGTCTGTCTGTCGGTCTGTCAAGACCCTATTTCCTCCTCCGCAACGCGTGGAGGTCGGTATCAAGTTGAAATTAATATCAAATACTTAGGTATACGGTCCCTTGCAGCTCGAAAAATGAAGCTTCTAAGTCGACTTATTAAAAAAATACGGCCATTTATGCGACATATTTTGATACTCGCAAGTTAATGAAAACCTCTAGGGTACTTCCCGTTGACCTAGTATCATGAGATTAGGCAAGAAAGAAGGTCTCACAGCACAAGCAAAGGAAAAAGTCCGTAAATCGAATTTGTAGTACGTTTGTACTACTTTTTTCACATAAAAAAATAGTTTATTGCTATTACAAAAAAATTTGCGGGACGTACCAATATCAATGTATGGGACTATGGGAGAACATTTTTTTCAATTTTTAAAATGTAAGTTTGTTTTTGTAATGCTTTATTCAGAATTAAAACAATATTTACTTAAATAATAACTTATAGGTACCTAATTAATGAATAAAAATAATAAAATTAAATCCTAACTTAATTAAACTATTCCCAAACTAAAATATGGCGTCGAAAAATTCATCCTAATCGCTGTCGACTGGTAATGTACCCAAGAGACTGGCATGGTGATATACAACGTGGCAATGGCGCCTTTTTTATTTTTTATTTTTTTGTGGATGGGAAATCATCAAATGACTTCTCCCGCTCTGGGCAGAGCGGGAGGGCGTGTCAGACTTTTACTGACTGATTAAAACCCACCCATGTTCCTTCAGTTGCCCGTGCCAGAGCCACGGTATCTCTTTCGAACTACCCGCAAACTAATTAAGGGTTCCGTACCCTTAATTTTGCGTGGTACAACACGCACTGGGCCGGTTTTTTTAGAAGCCTCTCGCTCGAGAGGTATGGAGATATGGATATTCAGCGTTTATTTACGGTTTAAGAGAAAACTTAGCTAGAGTAGTGGTGGCCCAGTAGTAACGGCTGTGACTCATGAGTTACGGTCGTAGGTTTGAACCCAGACAGGCGCTTTACTTTGTGTAAATAATTTTGTCACTACTGCTCTGAAAACGGTGAAGGAAAACATCATGACGAAACCGGTAGGTATGTCCTAGAATCAAAAATTCTAAGTCATGTGTAATCTACCAACCCGCACTGGAGACGGATGGTGGATTACGGCCCATTCCCTCTCACCGGGAGGAGGCCTGTGTCCCAGCAGTGATTATACTATGTTATGCTAGAGAAAACTTAGCTCAAATGGAAAATTATTTTGTTCTACGAAATTCGTTCCAGATTTCCAGACCCGAAAAATTCAATAAAGGGAGTGTGACAAAGACTTCCCAGGAATTTTAAATATTTCTAAGAACCTTTGGCTTTATGGTATAATTTTTATTAATATCTGATTCTTCTACACTATAACAGGAAATGTAGAAAATTAACGGTACTCTACACATAACCATAATGACAGGTTGGCATCTAATTGCTA
The DNA here is from genome assembly GCA_946251885.1 of Cosmia pyralina. Lineage (NCBI taxonomy): Eukaryota > Metazoa > Arthropoda > Insecta > Lepidoptera > Noctuidae > Cosmia > Cosmia pyralina. Next base: position 17,428,273 of record OX276351.1, read on the forward strand.
TGTTTCCCATGCAAAACCAATCAAAGGCACGCGAGTCATAAATATTCTATTCTCTTTTCTATGTATTAGTACGTACCTTGTCATTGCAGGCAAGTAGTAAAAACAGCTTACAAGCTTTGTAAGGTAACGAAGAAACTTTTAATGAGCTTTTTATTGTCTTTTGTCTCATAAGTGGTTATTAAAATCAGGCAGTACCGCCTTGCATTTTCACTGACATTTGTGTCGAGTTTCAGGAAAAATATCTAAAAATATTCTACGCATTCCAATGCTTATAGTAGGTACTTATTTTGAAAAATATCAATCATTTTTATCATGTTACCGTACCTGGTCGTGATGGCCCAGTGGTTAAGTCCTCGCCTCTCATGCACGAGGTTGTGGGTTCAAATCTGGGCAAGTACCAATCTTCTTTTCTTAATCTCCCTTCTAATTAAATCTTCTTTTTCAATTCATATGAACTTTCTGCGTTTATCTTGGACATTGCTGACATCGGTGAAGGAAAACATTGTGAGGAAATCTGGACTTAGAGTTAATATATGTCTGAAATTGCTAACCCAACTTGAGCAAGCGTGGTGATCAATGCTCGTGCCTTCTCTGTATGAGAAGAGGCCTTTGTCCTGCAGTGGGACAGTAATAGAATAGGCTGGTATTATTATTATAATATATTATAATATTATACAACGTGTTGCCGCAATTGCGACATTCCTTCAACACGCGGTTAGGGCTGGTTGGTCAGTAATCATAAAAATTACAATAGGATAAAATAATTCGAAAATTGAAAAAAAAAAAAATTTCAAGCAAACTAAATAATAAAATAATAGCCAAAATTAGGATCACTATACAAAAGACTCATTCATAAAACTATTGTTTTATGCCATCTGGTAAAAGGTCGTTGACCAACACCCTTTTTTTTGTTCATCGTTCGTCTATTGTTCTGACCCCGCTGTTTATTAGCTTCATGGAAAAAAAACTCGAGTGGCGTGGCTTTTTTTTCTCGTTTGTTTCAATTTCATATCTGCGCTACAGGTTGCTCCTAGATTAATGAATAATAACGTTTAATGAAATCAAAATATCTTTATAAAAAGAAAACGCTGAACCATATACGCGTCTTGAATTAATGTCGCCATTGCAGCGGCACGTTGTATACCGTACCTACTGGACCGTACTGCGTCTGCTACTTGTTTCATGAATCGACTTCAAACTGTTGTTGGTAAGAAAACCAGCAATTCAGCTTATGGCTTAAATTTTTACCGCGCTAGAATCGTTTATGTCGATACAAGAAAAAAACTCGCCCCCTGTTACATGGGACTTAAACATTTCTAGCGGAATGTGGGTATATACTACCTCTGCCCATACCTTCGGGAAACAAGGCGTGATGTTATAATATGTAAGTTAATAATAATAATAATAGTTATGTAAGAAAAAAACAAGACTGATCAAAACAAACCTTGATGTCTCGCGGCACATCCACACTATGTCAACGTCGCGGCGGCGCTGCGATGGGAGCCCTCGTTCTTTTTCTTGTAGCAAATTTCGCAACAATCTCACTTATTATGCCACACAAATTTCCGCTCCCCGCCCAACTCCAGACGTGAAATTAAAATTTCCTACTTACCCCCCTTTTTGTATACGATACGAGCCGAATAGCTAAATAAATATTGCTACTTAAGAACCTTTAGTACGCGGGCTACGTTATCTTTTTATGGGGATTTGTACTTATTAGTTTTCGAGCTAAGAAATTGGGGTATTCCTTCTTGATCCAGTGAAGAATTTTAAGGCAATCTACTTAGCCGTGTTAGAAATTGCGGATATACTTACAGTTTACTTGCCATTTCATTTAACTTAGTGCAACCAAACTTGGGGCTTATCCCAGAGTCTCCGAAAAGGCACTAACCATCAGAAAAAAATAATAATTTGTATGAAATTAACTGACAACCTGAACCAATCCATAGGTATTGAGACAGACAATTAAGGGCGAATTTCACCAATGCATCTTAAATTGAATGCTTTCAAATTCATTGGTAAAATTCGCCCAATTGGAGGTGTTCAAAACCAGTCTAATAAAATTACAGTAGAAACTTGTGGATGAAATCTTGATGTCTGCATTGCTGACCAACAACCACCTACATGAGGTACTTCTAGGTGTTGTTTGTGGCATTATCACTTCTCATGTCTACCCTACAAATTGAATAAGGGATCTTGAATGACTGGTGCTATCTATACACACCTCACTTTGACAGGGCGACAGATAAATTATCACAATGTTGAAGTGAAATAAGTGCACAGATGCTCCTCGTTTTCCTTAATTTTCTTTATGATACTTAGGTTTTTTTTTCTGGTTTTCTTCTGTTCATTTATCAAGGAAGAGATGGGATAGGTAGTATTTGGATAACGAAGACCCAATTAAATAAAAAGGAAAATGATGTTTTATGGATAATATTTAAACAGTACAACAGGGCCTAAAGGAGCTACAGGACCTAAAGCGCGGTCACTGTCGGATTGCATAGATAAGAAAGAGAAGCGCGATGACACAACGCTGGTAATTTATTGCAAAACATGAAGCAATTATCTATTTTCAAAAAATCTATTGATGGTACTGAAAAATTTAAACACTATTAGAATTAAGAATAATTTAAAATAATCTAACAAAAAATCATAAAGATTGCATGTAGTTAGTATGGTTTTTAATCGTTAAATTTTTTTTTTTTTTTAATCACAAAGATGCCTATCTTTGTGATTTATTTCTATCGTATCAATAATAAGTTGTATTATGTTTTCAACACACTGTCTAACAAGCATATATCCTGAATAATGTCATATATATTTCTGATTTTGTTTACTGCAGTGGATCATAAACTTTTAGGCATTAAAAAACCTTGCGTTTAGGTCCTGAAGTCCTGAGAATAAGTACTTTCCAGCTTAATTAAAGTATAAAATGTTTCTTCTGTATTCTAGTGAGATTTGAAGATTAATTTGAGAGAAAATTTTAAATTTCTCTGGCCCTTGAAACAGAGTGTCATTCAGCCAATTTTCAGTAGTGGACCACTGTTCCAGTCCCTTTACATTTGCCACTAGTCCACCCTTTCGCCATGAGTTACATACCTATGAGTACATACTCGTACTTATGTATTGAGAAATTCACCTCATTCGTTCAAGAATCTGGTTTTGAAGATTTCCAATTTGCCATCAATTCCTATCAGCATCATCTGCATGGGAAAAGGCTAGGCAGATAGCCTTTTCCCAACTATGTTGGGGTTGACTTCCAGTCTGACTGGATGCATCTGAATACCAGTATTTTACATAGAGCGACTGCTTATCTGACCTCCACACCCCAGTTACCTACGTATCATATTACCCAGTAACCCTTGGTAAGACTTTCGGGCTTCGGACGACCCGTAACGACTGTCAAAGATACACGAATGACAGCCGGGACCAACGGCTTAACGTACTTTCCAAGGCAAGGAGGGGTCATGGTATGTATAGATGGTCCTCCATCCATGCACCAACCGCAACAAGTGTAGCTTGACCTGATCGATCGACCCGTGCAGCTGTTATTACTTAGCCCCACACATACCAATTCCTATCAGCATTCTTAATTAATATAAAAAAAATAAAATATTTATAATCATAAATAAATATTCTTTTTCTGTTTCAGGTGATGATGACAGCTGCTGGGGTGAGTACAAAATTGATTGATCTTCGAGACCAATAAGCTTACATAGGGTAATAATATTATTGGCTTGAAATAGGAATCCTTTAGTCTACTGTAAAACTACCTATGAGTCTGGTAGTTATTAAGAAATTGCGTAATGCTATGGTGGGCGGACTCCTAACCTTTACAGTATTTGTCTACCGCACCGGGTACGGGACGTCAACGAGAAAAGAGATGACGACGCCGAAGTAGCGAGTGTAGGTACTTTTACCATGGCGCTGTCTGTTTTCTCGTTATCGTCCCGTTCCCGGTGCGATGGACAAACATTTTGGGGACGGCCATTGTGCTTTAAGCAATTTAGGGAGCTACCTTCATGGTATTCTTAGACCAAACTGGTTCCTTTAAAATGGATACAAGTCAGATTTTGACTAACGGATTTAAACTGATGCGTTTCAATATAGATTACTAGGAGATTTATGAACATAAAAAGTTGGAAATGAAAATTGTATTTTATTTTAATTTCTACGTTTGATATTTTCATTTTCGAACACCGATTTACGAAAAACTCTGAAAACTGGCCAGAAGACAGTAAAAACCGCTGAAAATGATCCAGCAAGAATTACTGAACTGGAGTGCCGTAAAAAACTGATAGCCGTTTAACATAAAACATGGTCCACAATTACATTACTATAGAGCATAAGTGGTACATTTGTCACTTTGATGGCTGTTTCATTGAGACAAAGCAAGTTTATATCGAATTTAAAAGCGTTGGATCTATAAACGTGTCGTTAAATCTCACAAGCGATAGTTGTAAATTTTCCAAAGACTTCGGAGCACTTTTACGATGGACGTCGCTCCGCCCACCGGCGACTTTGCGGCTTGCAATATAGAGGTTCCCGTACACCGATACATCTATAAAATAAGGGTGATTGCACCAACGCTCGTATTCTTTTTAGGGAACGTGCCTTTTTTGGTACATGTTCCATATAAGTGCAAACTCTTGAACTAGTTCTTAACAAAGTACTTTGTGAAAGACGTTTTGACTTTGTTAGCAGACTGATTTGAAAGCAACGAAGTTGCTTGTTTGAATTTCGATGGATTTTTATTGCTGTAACATTGTTTGGTGTTTGTAAACAAAACAAGAATTAAATAGGAATTTAACACAATAATTTCGTTTTAGAAAAAAAACAACTGGGAAAAATTCTCGTCACCCTAAACTGTTCATAAGGTTACAGAATCAATTATTTCTTTGAAAATACAAAAAATTCTATGTGTGTATATTTACCTGCAGAATAGTAGTCTTTAATTTCTTAGAAAGACTCATTAACAAAGCAAAGGAGTAGATATGGATGTAAGTATCGTAGCAGATGGCGTTCTGTAGTTTCTGCCTACCCTCATGGCAAGAAGGCGTGAGTTTATGAATGTGTGTGTGTGTACACATTATTTTCACCCTCGGTCACTTTTTCAGTATGTGCTTATTTGATTCCATCTTTGGGTAAGTAGTTAGTAAGAACCTAAGTAGCTTTTCTTATTGGTTTCCTATACTTTTCAATAAGGAACAGACTTAGGAACTTCAATAAGGAACTCAATCAGACTTTAATAAGGAACAGACCCACAGATTAGTTGTTCTAATAGCAATCTTACTGAAATTGTGTGGAGAACTGCTAATTAGTTTGGTTTCATTACCGATCGTCAATATAGTTACTGTACAATATTATTGATAAAAGAGAAGGTAACTAACTGCCTATCCTTTTCCCAACCTTGTTGGGGTCGGCTTCCAGTCTAACCGGATGCAGCTGACTACCAGTATTTTATATGGAGTGACTGCTTATCTGACCTCCACAACCCACTAACTAGGCAATACGATAGGATACCCCTTGGTAAGACTGGTTGTCAGACTTTCGGCCTTCTGACGACCCGTAACGACCGTCAAAGATCCACGACAGCCGGGACCAACGGCTTAACCTGCTTTCCGAGGCACGGAGGAGTCTCCCGGCAAGCGTAGCTTAACCTGATGGATCGACCCATGCGGCTGTTATAGTACGAGAGCCCACGACCAAAACCATGTCGCATGGTTTTACGGCCAAAACCATATATGTTTAGATGATTCTGAACCCGACTCTGTGGGCAGTACCTACCTAGTAGGTCAGAAACGTCATAGTTTTATGGGAGTCCGTTTCTGCTATGTCAAAAAAAAAAATAGGCAGATGGTTTTATCACAATATATGTCCGATATTAAAAATGTACATAGGTAAGAGGTTTCGTAATTTTATTAAGAAAAAGTTTGTTTTCAGACATTTTGCGCGTCCCAATGTGGCGTGAGTACATTTTCAAAAATTCAAAAAATTTTATCGACCTGTCATAGCAACATGGTTCATTTAAAAATCTTTGTTATAGTTAGGTACCGGTTTTCAGAAATTTTAAAGGTCATCTCTAATTCCAAAAAGACAATAAGATATCGAAGATATTGTAGGTACTGGAGAGTAATTTTGACGATGACAACGACGATGATGAGTCCGGTAATGATTAAAACGATAATATTTACGGTTTTTTTAAACGCTATCCCAGTTTACTTTTGTCCCATTTATTAAAAAGTCCTTCAATTTCTGTTCGATGGTTTCGGGTAAGCTCTTTGTTAATCATTATCTAGGAATTTGAGAATTACAACTTATTTAGGTAAGTATTCATTTGCTCGATAGTTTTGACAATCGATAGGTACCTAAGTTGTCTGATTATTAGTAGGTAAGGTGCTTCACTTAATTTGTCTGTTAATTATTATTTTTTCTTCATCTGGAAACCTTTTACATGATCTCCAGCATTTTTCAGACAGAATGCTATATTACCGATCGGTAAAACTTTTCAACGGGATACTCTCACTTTCTTCTGAATAATGATTTATTCGCATCAACTGACCAATGTTCATCTGAAAACAAGATTTTCAGACGGTTTGCTATGGGTTTTTTTTTCTGCCTCATTTTTAATTTTCTCAAATGGTCTTTTAAGTAACCCAAGTGTGACGCTACTGTTGCCTGAAAATTGTGTTTTCGGTATCTAACATCTATCGATCAACTATGCCTACATTCTGAAAATCAGACAGATTGCTATGAAACAGTTCGGTATTATTATTAAATTAGGTTTTTGGATTTAGGATAACCAAATCTATGAATTTTACACAGTTTTGGTCGTAAAACGATAACATAAATTGGGCATGGGCTCTCATACTACCATTAGCCACGAGCAAATGGTATTCTTATTAGATATTATGAGCAACACTTGCAAGGCACATAATAGGTAGGTAGGTAGCTATCTACTCCAGGATCTAACTTTGACAGGTTCGAAACACACGATTAATATAAAAAAGCTCAGTTTATAAAAGCTTTTTAAGGCATCGCACACAACTGATTCTTAGGTCGCTATAACAACTACTTAATGATGAAAGAAGAGTAGCACTATTATAGGTATTGACACACACCTACCATCGACAATGTGCAGAGGCTCTTTCAAAATAACATCACCTTTTATAAGAATCGGTACCTATGCTTATAAAAGGTGAGGTTTTTTACAGCAAACAAAAAACTAATTTTGCTGTATAGACATGAAAATGGAGACTGCCACGTCATGTACTTTATTTTCTATTTATATTTTCTGAGTAACTTGGACAATGTAAATAAAGATTTTGTATTGTAAATAAACTTCTTTGTTTACCATTTTCAATAAATATGTGTAACAAGGAGCAGTGGCCTTATTCTTATTCACTCATCAAAGAGAACTAGGCCGTCTATCATTTTTATTTATTGATTTTTTTTTGCAATATTTCTATGCCTCGTGCACATTTTTTTATTATTTTAAGAATATACCTACGCAGTATTAAAAAAATATTGCATAAAAGATGGTAATTTACCAATTTGATTTTTTTTTTTTTATAAATAAATCGCAATTCAATAGCGATACTTATCTACTTGTCAAAACAATTTGTCTACGCAAAATGCAAAATATAACGGTCCAAAGAGTTTCCTCCAACGGAGCGAAACATTAAACCGTCATTAACCTCATTAAAAATCAATAAAAAATATTGCTCATATCGCGAAATAAACGGCATTAACTGGCCATATCATGCATTCCATACGTTTACGGCGAAAACATCACAATAACAACATAAAACCTATACTTATGCAATGTTCTACTGCCTCACAGTCGTACCACCGACCTGATAAAGCTGAAAAGGCAACTTAAGCCTATAAAAACCATGCACTAAACACGTTTAACAATCAAAACTGTAACAAATAAATAAACTTCTCAGGCAATAAACGGTTTTATTTTAACAGTCGTAAAGTTTGTTATTGCACATGTGCTCGGTGTAGTTACGACCAATACGTATGAATGAAACGTGCGACAGAGAAAGGAACATTCAAAGAAACGAGATGGATAGTACCCGTCCGTCCACGTGGCCGGCGTAACGCAATTTGGAGCAATTCATGTTTTGAATTTAATATTTTTAGGTTTCGTAATTTTTATTTTTCCAATTGATGATTTTAAAAAATAACCTTTGTATCAAGAAAAAACACTGATGACATTAAAAAATCTGATCTTGCTTCACTTCCTTTTTTTTAAAACAAAAACATCATGATAAAACTGTCAAAATATAATCTGATTATGTTTTTTCTAATGCATGTTATAAAGTGAAGAGAATCATTTTATATCATGCAGCAACTTCAGACTGTAAAACAATTTTTTTTAAAATACACACTTCTATTGTTATTAATAAACAAAATACTGAAACCTAATCACCAAACAAAAGCAATACTTTTTCATATTTTTATTCATCAATAAAAAATATATCTGTATCGCTATTGGATTAAAATATGGCATATTTTTAAGTAATTCAGGAAGTTTAAAAAAATATTATTGTAAAAACAAACAAAACTTTACAGGTTTGCGAAATAATTGTACACTATAAAATTTTATTCAGTACCAGATAATTACAAAAAAAATACATTTAATATTAAAAGTAATGTTGCAATTCTGTTTAAAGCCATTCAATTTGACAGCTAGAAGTGCCGGAATGGTTTGTGATTGGCGGTGAATGTTCTGCACCGGATCACTATTGGTGTAGACGAGGTCGGTGCGGAGGTGCGGGGCGCCCGGCGCCATTACGAACAATGGCCGTGGGAATGGTCGTTAGCGAATAGCTTTTATCTCTTTCTAATATAAGCCACGCAGGTAGGAATTAATGAGACGGAGATGGTTCTGGCGGGTCGCCCCCAATCATCGTTGCGTCTCGCTCGCACGCACGTGGCGTGTTTCGCTGTCTCGAGCGCGGCGCGCGGCAGCGGTAACGCTCGCCACGACGGGGAATTCGGAGTCGTAGAGCCTCATACGCGGGTCATAAACGATCCGCGGCCATAGTAGAGGTGCACGCGCGAGAATCGATCCGAATCGCCGGCGATAAACGCATCTCCCGCGAGGCGATCGTCGCGCGCCGCGTCGCCGCCGAGCGATGAGTTCCAAGTTCATCATCGATAGCATGCTCCCGAAGTACCACCAGCAGTTCCACCACCAGAATTTGTTCGCGGGTGCTGGGGCGTCGCCTATAGAGGCGTCGCTGTCATCTTCGCTGTCGTCGTCTCTGTCGACGTCGCTGTCAAGTTCGCTGTCTGGCGGGCTGGGAGCGGCAGCGCTGGGGGCAGGCTCGCCGGGCGCCGGCAGCCCACAGCGGTCCTCGTCCTCGTCATCGGCATCGCCGGGCGCTCCGGCGAGGATGTATCCTTACGTGTCGCATCACCAGCAGTTCGGAGGTTCTGTGCCGTTTTCTGCTGGTGGTGGTTTATCTGCGGCAGATGACAAGAGTTGTCAGTATCGGACGGCTGTGGGAGGAGACCCGATGGTGAACTACGCGCTGGGTCAGCACAACGGAGGGGCAGCGGTGTCGGCGGCATCAGCCAGCATGGCGGCCGCTGCACAGTTCTATCATCAAGCAGCGGCTTCTGCGGCATCGGCAGCGTCCGCCGCCACCGTGGACGCCATGGGAGCGGCGTGCTCGCAGCCAGGCTCTGCCCAGCCGCTGCCAGACATACCGCGGTACCCCTGGATGTCCATCACTGGTAAATGTTTTACTCCTTCACTGCATGACAGTTTGCGATGTTGGCGTTCCTGAAACAATTGTTACGAATTAGTTTTTGTGTTGCTTATAAAGCTCAAGATAAGTTTTTTATTTACCTAAAGGAAGTCTTATCAGGTCGTTGTGTACCTACTTAGCAATTAGATTGGCTTTAATGTTTTCGTTTAGTATATATCAAGTGTTGTTTATAGACTACAATGATTAATTTATTGTTGAATTTATGCTGTCTTTACTCAAGCATTTTTTCGTTTTGCTTTTACCGTTTTAAATTGCTCCTGAATTAAAATATTTGTTTTATTGTTAAGCTTTCAGTTAGTCGTTTATTATTATGATTTATTGATATTCATTAACGCTACATAAACAAACGTTTGTTAGATAATAAAAAAAAGGAATTAATAGTCATTTATTGGTTATATATATATTCTAGGTACTTGTTATTCCAATTAGAAGTAGGCATTTACCTATTATTGTAAATTATACCCATTCTAATACGATTTTAGCACTTATTTAACAATAAAATAATTCTAACAGTGCAATATAAACGCAATAAAATTGACCATTATTATTTTTATCGTCAATAAATCACAATAAATATCCTTTATGGGTACATAATAATTTGGGTAAAACTATAGCAGCTGTTTTATTCTGAATAGCAAAAAATTAATTCTGATCACATGTAATATGTTTTGTTGAATGTAAATGAGGTAATTAAAGAAAGTATAAGGGTGTTTTGGTATTAAACAGGCTATAAAAGAATGAGTAAAGGTCGTAAATGTTGCGCGGGCGCTTCGGTTCGGTTGGTTCTCTCTCGGCTACGTTCGGCCGTCGGTCGCCGTCGCTCGCACCGCCCATTCCGCCGTCGGCAATGGGCGGGTCCATTTTATGCTTACAAACATTACATAGAACTTCATTTAATACGTAAAAGTTAATTTTAACTGTAAAATATTTTTATTGGCGTTTTAATTACTATTTAGGTAATTAAATTAATGTTTATTATTAAGTATAGGTAGGTACCAACCTAATAAAATAATTATTTTAATCAAATTCGCAATCATTATAAAATGTTTAATGACCAATTGCTTTAAAACGGGTTAGTACTTAAAATATTTAATGAAATTAATGTTTCCAATAACTTCTTATTCACTGAGTAAAGTAGCTCATACCGTTTTAACGTTTAGGTATCGCATTAGCTAACAATTAACCAATTAAAATCAATAACAATAAATTACACTAACGGCCTTTTCTATAAAAATAACAAGCTAATAGGACAATTTCCATTTAACTTTTCTGAAAGTAAATGCATTAAAATATTTGGCGGATAAAGTAGCCAACTCCATTTTCAAATTCTGTAGCTGACTTTAAAAATACAACCGGGAAAATAGAGTAGTTTGTCAGAATGGTCACTGCCCATGAATTTAGAGTATAAATATAAGCATTAACTCTTGTGACTTGTGGGGTCCACTTAGTACTCAAAAAAGGCGAACGATTACAGACTCAAAGTGCCTGTACGTTTTGCATACAATAGCGCGATTATTTTTATTCGAAGTTTTATTATCTAGCAATCAATCTTCCGCGGTTATTACAGGGTTAACTGTCGTATTGAATTGGATTGAACGAAAAAATAATTTAATGGATTTTTTGGATTAGTGCTGAAGATGATAAAAATTATTGTATGAACATTATGTTTATATAAGTTGGGTATAAAATATAAAAATATTGTAAGGTAAAGATAGAAATTTAATAAACGGTTTACAGAAATAATATAAATATCTACTTATTAGGTATAAAATCAATTTTATGAAATGGCGCGCAACATGATTATCTTAATAACAAATAGGTAGATTTTCTATCTAAGTAATGCAATTTATAGCCGGAAACGGGTGTAGGTAGGTATGAGTAACACAGGTGCTCATAAGCGTTGGCTCCGTACGGCATTTCATACAAACTTTCAAGTCCTTTTTTATCAAAATGAATGAACCGATTTTAATTAAACTTCATACTCATAAGCAGGGTACAAAGGTCTAAAAAGTTAGTTAAGAACATTTTCTAAAAATAGTGTTGCAGCTAAATTCGACCGATTTTAAATATTCCATAGAAACAGAGATTTCCAATTATCTTTTTTTAAATAAGACATTTCGAAAATGTTCTTAACTAACTTTTTAGACCTATGTATTCTGCTTATGCGTATGAAGTTTCATTAAAATCGGTTCATTCATTTCGATAAAAAAGGACTTGAAAGTTTGTATGAAATGCCGTACGGAGCCAACGCTCTTAAGAATAATATTTCACATTTACTGATAAAGCACATATTGGTGCCTAGCTTCCCATATTTAAAATCTAACTAATATTATAAATGCGATAGTGAGTTTGTTTGTTTGTAAAGGCTCCTACAAACAGACGCGATACGTGAGGCGAATTACAGGCGACATCGACACAAAGGCACCGCATGTCGCGCGACGAGCAGTGCCTTTGTGTCGCGTGCGATTCGCGTCGTGTGTCGCGCCTGTTTGAAGGAGCCTTTACGCTTTTACGCAAAAACGGCTGAACGGATTTGAATAAAATTTGGCACATGGGTAGAACATAGGATACTTTTACTACGGTAGTACGTTCCTGTGGGATAATTTCCAATCTCCACGCGGGCGAAGCCGCGGGCAAAAGCAATAAAATATATTTATGGAACCTACTTACCATATACCTATGGAAACAAGAAATTAACAAATAAATCATTAAAAAAATAGCCCCGCAAAAATGGACCATAATACAAACTTAAAATCATAGGTAGGTACCAAGTACCTACCTACTAATTATCAAATTAAGGATCAATAAATATTTTTTATTACTTTATTCAAAAATAGTTAAAAAAAAGCATACAGACTGTCAAACAGGACAAAAATTTACCTTCTGATTAAAAATAGTAGTTTACAATAACGTTCTTAATTAATGTCACATTTGGTTTTGAAAAATTTATTACATTTATGGTCATTTTTTAAATTTATAGGTATTATTATTTTATCTATTAGGTACCTACCTATATTGTTTCCTCCTATCGTTTCTAACTGCTGATAAATTGCCCAATTTATAGTGATAAGCCTAAGTATAAATATTTATTTATTGGCAGATTACTTATACACAATACCGAATTATGACCTCCATTTATCACAATAATTTATGGCCTCTATATAAATCAATTAGAGCCATTACATACCTACATAATTATTATTTGCCTTTGTATCGATTTACATGCCAAATTAGGCAAGTAGCTAAGTAGGTAGGTACTTTTTAGAGTTCTGTAGACCAGGAAATGAAAACCAAAGTGATTGAAAAAAGCAAATCGTATCTATTGTGGACTAACAATTTGAATGTTCAACAACGCAGAAACAAAGAAAAGAGAAAAATAAATAAAAACTACCTACCATTAAAATTTTGAAAATACCTATTGTTTAAAGAATATTTATTATGAATTGAAGTAAGTACAAAATTCCAGCTAGGCTTGTGTAAAAGTAAAAACATTAGACAGAGTTACTTACTTAACTACATACTTACCTACTTACAATTCTTTTACTCCTTCTTGTTTTTAAAAATACACGGGTAATTATAGCGCTCAAACAAAAAATCATTGGCGCATGACTTAATTTGATAAACTGAATCATAACTATGCCAAAAAATTCGCACGTATAAATAACTCAGATCGCGACACAGATAAGATATGTGTGAATCAAACATTTTTGTATCTAGCACCGAATTGACGTTCTTGGCACTGACTGACGCATACAGTTGTCATGCGAAAAATAAACTTATCAAAGCCAATAGAACGTCATAACAGCCTCGTAGATCACTGAAATTATATAAAATGGCCTATAATCATCTTGTTTTTGTTTAGCAATGGACTATTTTCGTGATTTGTCGGCAATGTCGGCATATAAAAATGTCCGGGCTGATGTAGGTGAAAATTCGTCTCGGGAAGACAAAAATAACGTGGCAGGTGCTTGCGCGCGCGCACACAAAATTAAAATGGCGGATTTGTCAGTAGCCGACAGTTATACGTCGTAACGCGCAACATTCGACAACAATTTGACAGTAGAAGAGCGTATTACGTTCAAACACTACGCGAATGATAGTTTGAATGAACTTTAGTGCGATTCTATGTTTCTTATTTTTCAGTAGGTATTCTGGCGTTGAATGGAAAAACTAAATATGTGCGGCTAGAATATTTACTTCGTTCTCAAACTTTTTACTGTGTCAATTGTAACAATAGGATAGGTAAATAAAAAAAATACAATACCTACCCAAAAACATATTTTTTCTTAACCTACTTTTTTATTTTTTTTTTTCTTATCTAATATTTCAGCAGCAAAAACAAAAAACTTTTTTACAAAAAAATACAACCGACTTCCAAAAACAACACTACAATGTGAAAAATAACTTTAATTTCGGAAGTCAGTGTTTGGTTAAATGTATTTTCGTTTTTTGCCACCGACTTCCGAAATTAAAGTTATTTTACACTTTGTATTGTTGTTTTTGGAAGTCGGTTATATTTTTTTGTAAAAAAGTTTTTATTTTTCACTTTTTAGTTGTGATACCTACCCCACACAAATTCTAATACCTACCACTACCTGCAAAACAAACTAGAACATCATCCATATAAAAGTGGGGAAAAAATACGTATTATTGAAGCTAACTCAAAAACTACCCAAGCAAAGTTAATCAATTTTATTAGGACCAACTTTGATGTATACCCTCTCGAATATAACAAATTTTTTTCAAATCGGACGACTCTGTAAAAAGTTATGCGTGGTCATACATAAAAAAAAATAGAAAAAATAAAAGTATAGGTACCTAGGTACGTGTCGAATTGAGAACTTCCTCCTTTTTTTTCGTCGGTTAAAAACAATAGTTTCCTACCCCTAGGTTTCTTTTACAGTCTCAAAAAATATCAAGTTTAAATAAAGCTACGAGTCATTTTAAACTTGGAATCAACTCGCACTTGACAGTAAACATAGTGTACCGCGGAAAAGAAGAGCGCCAGTCACATGTGTGCGGCGCGCAGAGCGCATGCGCCGAACAAATATGGCCGGCATTTCCAGCCAATCGGAGTGCGCCGTGAGCAATCGGAACCCACATGCCATCAAAAGCCCTTTATACTATTGATTGCTATTTGTAGCACGTTATTAATTAAATTGTTAATGCCGTATTGTTCACACAAACTATTATTACATTACGTAGGTACTTACTAGGTACTTACTTGTTATATTTGTTTACTAGTCAAAACAATTTACGTTGATTTTAATGTTTCTTAGAATCCTGATTCACTTGCGCATATTTATTACCTTCTACTATGTTGCAGCCTTTCCAAAAAAACAATAAAAACATTCAACTTGAAAAATAACATCATTATCTTTCCCCAATGAAATATGGAACTGATACAGAACTCTTAACCTTTTCCATTTTAGGGTTACACCGCCTTTCGAAAGTTTCGACAGTCGATTTTTAAATTCTCGATTGGAGACCAAAAGCCTGTTGTTATCTCGGAATGAGTTGTGAATTTTCGAGTATCGATATACGGCGTACCTACGATTCGTATAATCGAATTTTTTATGCATTCGCGGTGTAATTAACGGC
Source organism: Cosmia pyralina (assembly GCA_946251885.1). Lineage (NCBI taxonomy): Eukaryota > Metazoa > Arthropoda > Insecta > Lepidoptera > Noctuidae > Cosmia > Cosmia pyralina. Next base: position 17,443,659 of record OX276351.1, read on the forward strand.
TGCACTCAATCGAGACAATTTAAATGTTTCCGATAGATAAAACTCGATAAATTTAAACGTTGCTAAAACCGAAGTAGCTCTACATGCGTGCTTAATTGGACGTAAATTTATTTGTGAGTCATTATATTTGTGATGTTGATAGCTGAGACAATTTTTTATATAATGTTTTTTGTCTACAGCAATTTTATTAGTTTCTCAGTCAACTGCATCTTTTGTATTTTGATGAAATGCCAGAAAATTGAAATAGCATTGTAATCCAGTGGCAGATGTTGTCACTCTTTATAAAAAAGCTTTTTTATTTATGAACAATAATTCTATTTTATCATGTTCTTTGACGAAGACGAAATAATTTCATGAGTGACCAATTAGGTACCTATTACCTGTAATGTTACCAATATTCTGAATTTCAGATACCTACCTTAAGAGCTATTTATTGGCCGCTTCAAATAAATATTTAGAAGTCAATACGCATTCCCGCTATGCTTCCGATTCTTGTGACGATTTTATTTTATTTTAAAACGGCTGTGCCCGCGACTTCGTTCGCGTGGATTTCGGAAAACAACTTCCCTAAGTATTTGAATCGGATTTTGTTCACAATTTCTTGGGTTTAATTTTTTATTTTGCACAGAGCCCATTTATTTTTCTAAAATAAAAGTAGCCTAAGTTATTCCATATAACATCAGCAATATGCCAATGAAAATTCCGTCAAAATTGGTTTAGCAGTTTCAGAGATTAGCCGGAACAAACAAACACACAATCAAATCAATCTGCCTAGCCTTTTCCCAACTATGTTGGGGTCGGCTTCCAGTCTAACCGGATGCAGCTGAATACCAGTATTTTACATGGAGCGACTGCCTATCTGACCTCCACAACCCATTAACTGGGTAATACGATACCTCTTGGTAAGACTGGTTGTCAGACTTTCGGGCTTCTGACGACCCGTAACGACTGTCAAAGATCCACGAATGACAGCCGGGACCAACGGCTTAACGTGCTTTCCGAGGCACGGAAGAGTCTCGATATGTAAAGATGGTCACCCATCCACGGACAACCCCGGCAAGCGTAGCTTAACCTGATGGATCGACCCGTGCGGCTGTTATTACTTAGCCACGAGCTCCTCAACAAACAAACACACAGATAAAAAAAAATAATAAAGTAAGTACTGTATACAGGGTGACTTGCAACAATTACCTAAGCGGGGAGCTTAATTGTTGCAAAGCTTAATAAAGCCTATAAGAGCAAATTCATGGGATTCGAGAAAATTACATAGGTATCACTTTTCTCTTAACTCTCAAATTGAATCGCCTTCATTGATATTCCGTTGGGTACGTAATACTTTAACAAACCTTTCGATGTAACCAATTTTTCTAAAACATCAAACAATTAAAAGTTAAAGGAAGAACTTTACTAACCATTTTCAAAAATCATCTACGTACTACATGAACTTTGACACCAGCTATCTCAAAAAATTAGTATGGCATTAAGATCGGAATCTGAATCATTTTTAAACGAATTGCTAATCCATTGCTTCATATGTCCGAAAACTTTGTTAGCTCGACAGCGCAAATAACGCAATGAATGTTGTTGTACTGTTAAAATGAAACCAACACCGATTGGTAGTGTGTTACGCAATTAGGGTGCTGGGTGCATAACGTGTGATGGATTTCTGCGAGGTTAGAAAGTAGTGGGATGGCATGAACCAGTTATAACACAATTTTTAAATTATATTTCAACAATTTGCAAATTCCAGCTTTGCCAACATTGTCACTGTTTCATCGGCATCTCAAAATATTTTTTTAACCTTTGTACTTCAATACATAGCTGTTTATACGAGTATGAAGATGTCTTCCCCGTAATTTGTACACTTAATGCCATACTAAGTTTTTGAGATAATAACTGGTGTCAAAGTTCATGCGTTGATGATTTTTGAAAATGGTTAATAAACTTCTTCCTTTAACTTTTAATTGTTTGATGTTTTAGAAAATTTGATTGCATCGAAAGGTTTTTAAAGTATTAGGTACCCAAAGGAATATCAATGAAAGCCATTCAATTCGAGAATTTAGAGAAAAGTGGTATTTAGTGACGAATTCTGGGAAATATTCAAAAATAAGTAGGTAGGTACCTACATAAAAATTGCGGTTTCTTGACTCCCATGAATTTTTGCTTAGGCTTTATGGGGTGCTTAATTGTTGCAAATTGGTAACACTTTCACGTCCTGGAAGGTATACGTCAAATTACAAGTCACTCTGTAGGTATACTTTCATGTGCAATTAGTTTATAGCTGTTATTTTGACATTACAAACAGACACTTCACTTTTATTTATTTGTTTAGGTATGATGGTTAAAGATTATACCTTCAAGTAAATACCTGTTATTAGATTAATTTCAATTACAACAACACCCTGTAGGTAGGTACGGTCAGCAACAGAAGTCGGTTAACACTGCTACTTTTTGACATCATATAAATTAACACAAAATGATTCGATAAACTGATTTTTTTTGAGTTAATGTTCTTAAAATTTTAAGTACTTCTGTTCCGATTTGAATTAAATATTTCGCTTAATAATTAAGATTTAAAAACTGCAAGTGTTAATCGACTTTTGTTGCTGACTGTACATAAAAAGTGTATGTGCGTATATGTTTTACAGCTAGTAAAAGTTTTAGTAACCATTTATTTAGAAGGTATTTACATCATCTGGAATATTACCTTATAGCTTGATTATATATAGAAATCAGCAGACGTGATTCATTGTAGAAGATTTTTACATTAGTTAGAGTAACTCCACAATATCTACTGTTTGCAATTATCTGCCTCTTTCACAGCGGCATTTATTTGAATCAACATTGTTAAACGTAGTGCTCAATAAAAACTAAATAATAGCTTTAATTGATAAAGCGTAATTAAAAATGTTTTACCCGTAATTTAGATTCACGATAAAATGTAATTAACAGTCAATTGTTCTAGCCGTTGATGACTGCTCCAAATGAGCAATGTCGCTGTGAAAATATACTATGTGATGAACAGTAAAAAGTTTACGATCGTTTTATCTATTGAACTGTACAATTAAACCTGTTTTTTCTCGTTTAGGTACAATGTAAGGTTTCAGGATTGTTTTAGTTTTATGATTTCCACAAATCACCCTGTATACACTAGGTATACACACATAGGATGATTATTATGTGGAAATCATTTTAAAATATAATGGTTCTGGATTCGTCGATTTCCCTTCACACAAAAAGCCGCAATAATGAGACTTTCAGGATCGTCATTTGTTTTGTTTCTCCTTTTTTGTAGGTTCTCCAGTTGTTGATTGATTTTTTTATAGACGTTTGTAGATACTGTGTAGCTATAGTATTATAAAAGGAAATATTTTTGTTTCATAAAATTGTAAGAAGATTTTACGCTTTAAAACTGTGTTGCAAAAAGGTATTGTGAAACCAAATTACATTTATCTTTATTTCATTAAAATTCAAGAGACACACTGTATAATATTTTAGCGACTTGTTTTTTGTTTTTTTTTTTTTTTTTGTGTAAGTACCTACTATATAGGCTTTACTCGTTGTGCATGCGGCTTGGCCGAAACAAAGATCTTGCAATACGATTGATAATAGATTTTCCATTTCCAGATTGGATGAGCCCCTTCGATCGGGTCGTCTGCGGTGAGTTCAATGGTATTTATCGTTTCAAATTTATTTTCTTTTAGTTTTAAGTACCTTTATTTAGTTTAGGTGTAGGAATCTTGACACACATTCGACTAAACAACGCTTTTAATGGCTTATCGCCACCCAAAGTCATTGGAATTCTCAATTTTGGAACTGAAAAGTGAAATATTTATAACCCTTGATGGCAGAACTTTTAAAACCACTTGTGATAGTGACACAATTTAATGCTGAATGTAGACATCGTGAGAATCGTCTACTAAATCGTTTTGAGTAAAACTATGGCTTATAGTTGAGCTGATTAATGTTTCTGCGGAAAATGTAGTTTGAGGTTTTTGTAATGGGATTTTTTTTATTCGAAACTATGTCGCGTGATATCTAGACAAAACATTATTGTCTTTAGTCACAACATTTGGCGTCCAATATTTCAAACTGATTTGAGAAAATGCCTACTGACAAAAAGTCAACACATTGTTATCATTATCAGCGCATTTTTGTCGAATGTGTGCGGTGATTCAAATTATAACTCCTTCAGAGGCTATCGTAAAATTATGTTGCAATTATTCATTTGATATGGCTTTGTGGAATTATTGCAATCAAACCTTTTTTAATTGACAAAGAACTTTTTGTCATAATTTTTTTTTTCTATTTAGGGTTGCAAAGTTGAACGAACTGTGTATAAATGACGGATTTAGTCTGCATATTACACTGCAGAATTTCAAAACAACTTTAACATCAAAGGTGCAACAATTAACCTTAAAACGCTACCTGTATTTTGCATCATGTATCACGTTAGTACAGTCGGCTCTTTTTGCGAAAAAATCTCTTCTTTATTGTATTTTTTTTTACTATTGACAACTTTAACAATTGCAAATCTATTGTTCCATCGCAAAAAAGTGACGAAAAAGGGTTTAAAAGGTTCGCAATAAACACAAACTTTCTCCAAGAACAAAAGCCTTAATAGTGGGTCAATATTGTACAACCGAGCATTAAGGTACAAAAATGGTCAGGGACCTTCAATTCTGGGCAACTCTGTTCCGTACAGATAAGCCGCACAATTATTTCCCTTAGCCGTTTTCCTTTCATATTTATAACGCGGGCGTATTTTCCTCCCAAAAGTAATACAAATAAGCAAACCGGGAGCGCCCGAGTAGCATTTAAATCCCCCATGTTTAATAACTATAACAATAAATTTTTAGTTGATGGCAACATCCCGGTCCTTCAAACGCAATCTTGTAACGGAGCGTGTTTTGTAAACGATTTACCATTTTTGCCTACACTTTGTTCTTGTTTTTATAATATTATGTTATCTTATTATGTTATCGCATTGCACCGACGCATTGCACGGTTTAACATACAATGCGGCCTCACGGAACCATAAAAATCAGGACTGACAGACATGCTACTTTCACAATTTTTTGCTAATTTATTGAAAAATCTAAACAAAGGGTTCACGGCAATAGGGTTGTGCAAATTCTCGTTTTTGTTGTAAACAGCGATCCTTTGTGCTTACAAGATGTTTACAAATAAGGTATAAGTCAAAGGGTTTTAAATCAAGGCGTCGAAAGCTTTTAAAACAAGCTTAGAAAGGGGTCCATTGTTTTGTTGGCACGCCCGCAAATTGCTTTATTACGGACTCTTAGCGGCTGTTGTGCGAAAGTCGATATCGCCAAAATCGTAGTCAAAACATCGTTTGTTATCATACGGTGTTCACAGGGCAGAAGTAAGGGCCGAACCCGTACTTGCCACAATAAACATAACCGTGACGTTTGCACGCATTTATCTTGCATGCTTGAAAGAGTCGTGAACATTATGTTCATCTTCAAACATAAATCTATCACTTCAGGAGTTCATTTTACATACGTTTATGTGATTGAGAAAGTGCGCTCTCAACACAATTTTATCATCGGTAGGTAGTATAAAAATACAAACAGTGTATCAACGTGAAAAATGGATAATCATAACACTTACAGAGTATATAAAAAGGAGTTTTATAGCGTCATAACAATTAAGGCTTAATCACTGTCAATCGTAACTCCTCCGTTATAAAGTGATTGACGCTAGTGTTGTAAAAAAAAGTTTGTCCGCGAACAATAACTGTTGAGAATTGACCATAAAGTGTCGACCTTGTGGCTATAAAAATTTAACGAGCCAAGCCCGTGGCGTAGTGTAGTACAAACACATTGTGTCAGATTCGTGAACGTGACTGTCATAGAAACAGCTGCGCCCACATCTGGGTATCGCCTCAGCGACAGACGCAGTCATTAAAAAAGTAAAGAGTTGGGGAAACAGCGATTGATTTATTCACGCCATTTAATATCTTCTTCACGTAAACTCGTTTCGTAAAACCAATCGAAGATTTATTGTTTTATTTTATTTAATATTTGATTTACAATCGACTATCGTAGTTGTATTTTCGGTATTTTAACGTCTCAGCACTTAACAGTATAACAACTTCGTCTGAAGTAATTCGATGCGATCGTTTTATATGAGTGTTTTAATATAGCAGCGGACGTTTATAGTTTATAGGCGCCAAAGTATTTTGGACGGAAATTAATTTCCATAATGGTCTATTTGACCACCAAGTCGCGTTGTCGTGTTGCGCATTGCGAATGCGTAGATGCACGAGCACGACTCACCACCGTCGCGTCGCGTCGCGTCGCCAAATAAGTTAACTCTGTAAGTCTGTACATGCATAATATTGTAGATACTGATGCCTTATTCTGTTATCTCTTGGCTGACTCTACTGTGTTGATATTTTAAGGCATGCGTTTTAACGTTAAGATGTCTTATTTTGTACTTGGTCTCAGTGAAAAGATAGAGGGCGTCCAGTTATTAAGCAATGTAAGAGATTATAATGTTTTCTTGTTTGCTTTATTCGTCGTTAAACCAGTTTTCGGACTATATAAGCGTTCTTAAGGTCAACAGCTTTTATATTTATTAATAACGAAAAATAACTGCATACAATCTTGTCTGCATCTGATCTGTTTGTATCACAGTTGTAATTCATAATATGATCCGCATCAGAAAACGTTTTAATTAAAACTAAATATCATTCAGATAATTTCAGTGAGAAAAAAATATAATTTACTAGATAGCTTGGCTACCATAAATTCTGAATTTAAAAAAATATCAAAGAATCGACTTAATATTTTTATCAGACTAAAGATCGTCGAGACAAGTTTGTATTGTAGGTATTATAAATAAATTTTATTTCAAGTTCGTCCAATAAATAATGTCAATGTCATACCTACATATCTTGTTCAAATATACATGGTTTGCGTCGTTCTCCTTACTCACACAGTATCAAATGCCTATTCATTAGACGAACAAAACAATTGAGTGCTTGAGCCTACTTGACAACCCAAGGTTGTGTTTGTTGATGCTGCTACACATTGCGTAACATACTATTTTTGATATAGAAAACATAGAGTTCTTCGACCTCGTACTCGAGTGCAAACTGTCATATCTCTTGATTTTAGTAAACATGTTTCGCTGTAACCAAGATAAATACCGCTATGGCTTTAATTCTATTAATTTATGGATTGAATAACTTGGTCATTAGTATTTATATTTACCTATAAATATTAATGTTTTGTTTTCCCAATTTGTTCCGAAGGACAGATTTAGGGAGTTGGTAGGTATACGATTTGAAAATTGAGTTAAGAAAATTACTTATTTTGATGCTGTCTAGATTTCATAAATTTATTACCTCACAAAGTTAATATGGGTAATAAATAATTATAATTTACACATTATTTTATCAAATATTCTAAGACTGAACAGTCATGTTCAATGTCCAATACCTAGATTTAATACGAGTAAGTAGGTGTATATATAAATAACTACAATACCAACATTTAAACCCGCTAATACTCGCTGTCCTCACTAGTACATTTAGATAAATAATTGATACTGTATTAAATTTTAAACTTGGAACCGAGAAGATTATGAATATTCAAATTCATAGATTAAAATTATGGAATACATCCACGACCAAACGGCCGTGGACGGGTTAGATGTTGTAAATCCACTGGCAGTCTACAAAAAGGTTTACATATTTTTAATTAAGACGCAGATAAGTGCCAGCGGCCTTGAGTGGTTAGCTTGCGTGTTTTATGCTGAGCTCACGCAACGCGTCGTACGTCCACCCAGTAATAGGATTCGCCTATCAAGGAAATTAGACGCATTATTAATTTATTACACATAAACAAAAGGCATTATGTATATTAAAACACGTATAATAAAAGATAAATAATTAAATTATCTTTAAAATGGTGAAGGTTTCATAAAAATACGCTTGATAGTTTTTGCATGATTCTCATTTTGTCCGCGATAGACATAACTTTACAAAATGTAATATAAACAAACACTATGTAATATAAACCTAATTAATCTAAACTATTCACATATTAATTTACTAGGAAAATTATCCAATTTAACATATATTTTTTCCAAATCATTAACACTACTTGTTTAAGACGTGATCTTCATTTTAAAATCATTAAAAGTCTCTTATCGTCGCCTTAACACCAAAGTGAATGGTTTTATTCATAAGTACTTCGCTAATGTGTATTGAATAATGTGTTATATTAGAACTACTTTCCTATGATGAATATATACATTTTAGTAACGTGAAAACCTTCAATCATTTATCTAAGAGAAGACCAAATTATATCGAGGCCCAGTTTTACGCTATATAAAAGCAGTAAAACCATCTTGCACTTCAACACCACCCGTAAAAAACAGTTCCCCAAAGCGTCTGTCTGTCAGTATGTATGTTCAGGATAATCTCGAAAATTACTCGATAGATTTTGGTACGATTTCAATCAGCACTTAGACAGCTTTGAGGAAGGTTTTGATATATTAATTGTACGCGTGCCGCCTGCCAGCTAGTTACTGTTATTCTACAAAATTGATAGTCTGATCTGACTATGAAAACAAACAAAGCGGATATTCATTTTTTTATTACACTTTATGAATGAAACTGGTTCTTTAAATTATATAAACACTGCTGAATGTACTTGAGCCTCATATTTCATTGGATTCGAGGAAATGGAGCGGGCTAATGATTTTATTAATACTGCAAACGGACCACGTACGATGTCGACACTTTTTGGATTGAACAAGTTTCTTGGAATTTTTTTGGTGCAAGAGGAAATCACGACAGAACATGCCTCCGTTTTAAAGTTTGGTTCTCCAAGACGGCTACTATTTCAGCACATGTTTTGAAGAACTAATTTTGCATATTTTTTTCATTCCACACCTTGTTAATTCGTAGAACTAAATAATATTCTTAGAATGCGAATTAAACCCATACAAAGGCATTTACTGACCTTGCCTTCTTCCTCCTATAAGTACCTATACGTTGTATTGTAGGTGCTATAATAGCTATAGCTTTCTTATAAACGCCTCGTATTCAGCATTTAAAACATTCAATAGATAGGCATGAGATAAGGTTTTTACAAAAAAGTTCAAACCTTCAGTTTATTTTATACGATAATGTGTGTATTTAAAGGTGTCACTTTGCAATTTTAATTTGCATCCTGTTGGCATAAAACTAATATTTTATTAGCAGCCAGCCTATCGATCAACGTGTTTTGTTTAAAATTCGCTAAATAATACATTTCGCACTCGAAGCTGGTGCAAGCAATGCATTCAAACATTACTGTGATTGTGAAGTACAGTCACATGCATGAATGATTTTACTATGTTGTTTTATTTTGTATTCTAATTCTTACTTATCTACTCCTTGGGAAAAGGCTAGCAGATTGACTTATCTACACGGTTTTCTTTTACCTTCTTAGAATGGCAATATTTTCGTCTAAAAATTTTCTTTTATCCACTGAAAATTTTCATCACTTTTCTAAGCTTTGTTAGTGAGGGAAAATTGACTATGTGGTATGGACTGGTTGGGTCATATTTAGACCAGCAACTACAAAACATTTTGGTTACCGAATCTTATGGTGTTTATCCATAAATGTATTGCCTCTAAAATAGTAGATGTAATTTAAGGCGATACCAAAATAAATTGGGGGCTTTTTCGTAAACATTTATTTCACTATTACAGCATGTATTTAATTTTTGGACATAAATCCAAAAAATATTGACTATTTGATAATACTCTGACTGAAAAAAAAGAACGCTATTGGGTTAAAAGTCCTCGAAAGAATTTAATTCCGAAAAGACTTGTACTTTTTTATATTTTACTCTGTAATTCTAAAATCCTAAGGAATTTCATTGCAATATTGCATTCAAAATGTGAGTATCAGGTAATTGAAAACTCTGGCAGAGAACATTTTTGTTATAATTTATTTTTAACGAATTTTTATTTGGTTTGGCTTTTTTATTTTGGTTCCAGCGCATTGTTGCGCCCTCTTTTGTTCACATGTGAAAGTAATTGACTCTGTCCCTTTCTTTTTCCCGCCCAGTTCGCCTTTTAGCTAACCTAGTATCTAACTAAGGATTGATAAGTAGCAAAACATAGTTTGTTTAGCTAACCTAGTATCTAACTAAGGATTGATAAGTAGCAAAAAATAGTTTGTTCAAATAAACCGTTGATTAAAACTTAAGATTCTCCCTCATTTACTATGTAAAAGGTTTGCCAACTAAACTTCGCGAGTAAACCTATCCGTCTCACCATTAACATCATGAATGCTCATAATACAGAATTATCCTATGAATAAACTCCCATCCATACATATAAACGTATTATCATGTAAATATATCCATTTTGTCCATTCAACCAACAATTTCTTGCGATAGATTAATTGAAAATTGTATTTAATTAATATGTATTAACTGACACAAATGAATAATGAATGCAGGCGTTCTTCTGTCTTGATCTTTGCCAAGTTTTCGTAGATGTATGGAATCGAGATATATTATTAGTACCTACTTACATATAGACGTGATTGGAATCACATCATTAAATATTAACTTTCCGAACAAAAGGTAGGTATCTTTTAATTTCTTTCTCAGAATGTCGAAAGGATTTGCTATACGGTTAGGTAAATCAGCAAGGTTAAAAAACTATAGGTACCTACCTAGTGTTATAAATAGTGTTTACACATAAATATTTAACAGTCAACTCGTTTACCTGGAACTCAAAATAAATAAATATTATAAATGTATAATACATTACTCAGCTGAATTAATGATACGTGTATTCTGTATGACTGATTTATACATCTTGAGATCAGATAACGTATTCCATATTTATTTATATGTATAAAACAGCTAATTTTCATTCGAAATCATGTAGTGAACAACAATGTTTTGCGCAGTTATGGGTACATAGGGCTGCGTACGTTATACAGCGTGTTATTAGTACATAACGCTCACAGACGTGACTCAATAGCTACAAGAATGTGAACGGAGGCATTGTTCAACAGTCCGTCGAACTTTCTGAAAGCTTTACTTTGCTCCGTTTATGCCAACTACGTTATGCTAATATATATGCGATGTCGTCTGCCAGTTTGCTACTACGAATTTATTTTATTCGTCTAGTATGACTTGAAATTTAGGTACCAACTAATGCTAATGTTACGTTCTAGACGGTTTATTGGTTATTTCAAAATTGACGCTATCATTAGTAAGAACGTATGGCGCTACAAATAAATCGCGCGCTTTATGCTCGTTACTGTATGTTGGTTTAGGATCGCTCGGAGTACCCCGGAGAGTTTGATCTGACGTTTGTTACACACAAGCGCAGCCCAAAGTCGGAATGTCCACACACAAGAAACATTGTGGCAGCACGTCTGTTCCGTCCGATAACGCGTTTGGTAACCCACTCGTCGTCGATTGCTCTCAAAGGGATTAAATGAAATGCGTACAATTTATATCTCTATTAACGTAGAGTATTGTTTACACACGTCTGACCGCGGCCTCGGAGGCCAAACGCAGATGCTTGTGAAAACATTCGCTTCGAGATTAAAGGTGGACCTGGCCACCAGAGCCGGATCGTACTGACCCGCATGTTCCCGCCCAATTGGTAATGCGTCGTAGTTCCTCAGAGGTCAGCGTATATTAGTCGCGTTTAAGTTTGTTTACAGCGGGCTCAGCGTTTCCGACCAGTTTGCATAACTCGAGGGTAGTCTCAATAAAAACAAATTGGCTCGCTGACCAGAGTTGCGCATTACACACGTACGAGGAAGCCGGGCGACATGCCCGGAGGTGATTTACTGACATTTCATGCCACTAAGCTCGAACGGTTATGGAAAATAGATGTAAACTACGATTATGTTCTAAGCTCCCGACCATTGCTATAAGTATTATGCGATCTCGAAGGTTTATAGGTGGACATTCTCTGCAAAATAATTGTAGGCGTATACAATGTTTACGAATGTTTAAGTCCTCATTGATACTTAAAAAAGTAAACAGCCTAAACTTCAACAATGAAGTCTGTAATGAGCTTGTACGGTCAGCAACAGAAGTCAGTTAACACTCCTACTTTTTGACATCATCTAAATTAACACATAATAATTGATAAACTGCTTTTTTTCATTTAACTGTTAATAGTTAATGTTCTTAAAATTTTAAGTAAGTACTTCTGTTCCGACTTGAATTAAATATTTCGCTTGATAAATAAGATTAAAAACATGCAAGTGTTAATCCAGTTTTGTTGCTGACTGTACCAAATAATGATACATTTTAATGATAACATTGTTATTTTGGTAAAATAAATTATAATTATTATAAGTACATATTATTATTAATAGGTATTAATATTATTAATCATAAAGCACACAAAGTACACATACACTCATAGGTATATTTCGTTCATCATAGAAAAATCTAACTTGTTAATTTAAAAACCCATATCCAATCAAAACCTACACATAGGTACTTATGTATTTTTTTTATATCTGGTAATACCTAGTTAATTGAATAATTTCTACATTCACAGATAGTTGGTTGATAACTGTTAATGGCCCGTTAACCACGCGTGTTATCAGTAAACATCAAATATTGTATTAAAACAAGTTGCATTAAATCAGTAAATATATAAGGTGTAGAAAGAAACGGCAGGTAATGTTACCTACAGGCAGTTAGGGCTGTACGACACTCTTGCGCATTAATCTAAAAGATACAATCGCGGCCACAGCGGGCTTCGTAAATCTCAGATAGGGATCTTAATATATGGTGGGGGAGAGTGGGGGTACGTTTCACCTTTGTAAGGCCTTTTGCAGGGCGACACCTCGGGTTCGATATGGGCTCGGCATTGTTCGGATCGTATCGTGTTAGGTTGTTTTTGTTTCTTTACAATACGATGGTGGACCATGGAGTGGCATCGATCTTTTAATTTCGGTCGTTTTTGTTTCAAAGAAGAACTTTTGGATTTTAGTATTGGGTATTCTGCTTTAGCTTTAGGAAACATAGTTAGCTATATAGGTGTATTATGTTTCTAGTAACGATTAGACATTGTAAGTAGGTAAGTTTTGTATAATATCAGATCATTGACTGATCGAAAACATAAACATACACAATTAGCCCCCATTCCCACGGGCGTAATAAAATCGCAGCGGGATTTTATCGCGCACTGGGTTTTCAACTCTCGTTGTTGAGGCGAGCGTTGAGAATCCAACTTCGCAATAACAGAGTACATTCTAGCGCGTCGAAAAAACACACTGTTGGATTTTGCACTCTCGGCGCTAAGTAGAGCGTTGAAAATCCAGTGTGCGAAAAAAAATCGCCGCGATATTTTTACGTCCGTGCGGACGTCGATTATCATACATTTTATAAAACCAGAAGTTAGTGTAATCATATAAAAGTTCAGTAAATCTTGTACAGCATTGAGCTCGGTAGTCAATGAATGAAGGATGAATGTCTATTCATCCTTCTATAAAATACAATATGGCTGTCTCAAACATTATTTTTACTTCGCCGTACGTGGCCGTACAGACTATAAATAAACCACTTTTTTTTTTAATTTCTTGTTCCGTCCTACTAGAGAGACTAATAAAAATTAATGCGAGCATTTCGTTCAGATTTATGTCAAAAGTTTTGTAAAATCAAACGGATGCCTCGATATGCATATTAAAATATTATGAAACCGTGTAACAACTTTTATGACGTTGTCACGCTGTCAAAAAAATAGTCCACTTCCTCGTTACACATAACAAATGACGTCATAATTAACCACAAATCGTGACCCAAAAATTTACATTCCCGTTCACAAAGTACAAAAGGAATACCTACGACTTTTTTTGTTGTTTATTTACAAGAAAAACCACTTCGCTTCATCCTGCCTGGAATAAGAAACTTTGGCTCGCTGCGGCCAATTACGGCGACATTTAAAGTAATTTAATCGCTACGAATAAGAAATTAAAACGTGATTTTATTGTAGAGAAGCTTAATTGTACGATACGGAGATTTTTGACGCGCCTCCTTTTAAGGTCAGCCGCCTGTGTTCAGTCCTTTAGTATATTCCACTCGAATTAATAATTAAAACAATTTAATGACTTTATCTAGGTATTATGGCATCTGCAATGTCGTTCTCATGTTGCTTTCATGTTGCGAACATGAATTATGGATTTAATCTAGGCCTCGCTCGTATAGCCTACGGTTTATGGAAATGAGGCTCGGAAAATTGTAATTAAGAATTGTTAATTACAAGTGGTTACCACCCACGACTTGTTACTACTTATTCGTAATTCTTATTATTTATGTAAAGGAAATTTTATTTGGTCCGGATGTACGCCATATACTCTACTACATCTTTACTTTTTTATTATATATTATCTATGGGATTCATTATAAAGTTGTATTACATAAGTTTATGTTGACAGTTAACATAAGTTTCCTGTAGACTTAACTAAGGTACTTTAAGAGATCAGTTTATGTTGTTTTTTCTTGCAAATAAAAAAAATCGTTCGATCTGTTGGATGTATGGATAGAAGTCATTTGATGAGGTACTTACGGTCATCAACAGAAGTCGGCTAACACTGCTGCTTTTTGACATCATCTAAATTGATTTTTTTCAATTAACTGTTAAGAGTCAATGTTCTTAAAATTTTAAGTATTTCTGTTCCGATTTGAATTAAATATTTCGCTTAGTAATTGAGATTAAAAACTGCAAGCGTTAATCGACTTTTGTTGTTGACTGTACCAAGAAAGTTAAAACTAGGCAATTGAAGCTTTCATCAATTATTGCAAAATCTCTTACTGCTTACTTAAGTAGAGATGAAAATTACGTCAATGTAGATATATGTATTCAGAAAAGTAAAGAAAATGAGCTGTCTAGTGTATGTATATACATATACGAACACATAACGTATTTTCATCAAGAGCAGTCAAACATGATACGTGTGTTGCAGCTCAATCGTTCGATATAAATAGTAATGCTTACATCTGTAATCTTAAAATACGCTCTGTTTGATAATCGATAATGTAAACGATTTTATACATCAATGAAGCATGCCTACGGGCATGAGTGGCCAGCCCTTTAGCGTAATTAAGGCGATATATCTATATTTTTTTTAATAACACCGGTTATTTAGCATGTTTCTTAGTATCCACCGACCGGATACTGAGTCGCGATAAATTCCATGTTTACATTACGATATGTATCTGCGTTATGGACGACAAGATTTCAATGAGTCGGTAGATGCTGCTACTTTGTAAGTAGTTGGGGGAAATATTCGAGGGGGACTAGAATACTAACCCTTTCGCTGCAGATGATATACGAGGTGCCGAATCTGAAATTGTAATTTGACAATAAAATCCATGCAATTGATATAATTTTATACAGCCGTTAGTATTCGAGTGGTGTTGTGTAATGTATGTTGGAGGGATCGGAAGGGGCATCCGTGGGGTTTAGGGGATCAGGGGACAGGCGCAGGGTGCGTCTGACATTGAAGAAGTGCCAATAACAGAGGTATAAATAGCGGGGGCCGGCGGCTGAGGGCGTTACTTCGCTACGAGATCAGAATATTTTGTTAGTTCGCTCCGCGTACTGTCCTAAACAACGGATTACAATGCGGGAACGCAACTACTGAACGATACCGATCTGTATCTACTTGATAAATTGTAAAGCTGATACAAATTTATGGGTTTTACGTGTCGCTTGACACTTAATGTAAAACATTTACGTATGAGTACTTAACATTTAAACAGGCAGTAAGCATAATAATTGTTTTTGTTTCACACGAAGGCTGTTTGTTTAACCTCGGACAATGATACCTAATTATGTTTTACAAATCCTTTTACAAAAGGTTTTTTGTCACAGTTTTGAAAAACTTCGTCACATTGTAACTTGTTGCTTGTTAACTGATTAACTTTGGGAAGTGACCCGTAATGTTAACCAATTTGAACGATTCAATAACTTCCAGTTCACAATGAGTGGAGCAGGTTTCAGTAAACATCATTTTGTTCGTTCGAAAGATGGACACATGATTTTAGTTCCAAGGTGGTATTAGTCCGAAAAAAGTCATAATAAAAGTCATAAATTCTCCCCTAAAAATTGGTCACCCTCGAAGTAGACAAAAATGACCAGAATAAATTGGAATGGTAGTGGCAGCCGATAAAACATTCAGTTTATGGGGTGTCATATTTACATTCGGGAAGATATCGACGTGGGAATACAGATAAGTACTTATTTTGGTGTACGTGGTGAGCACAATATGTTCCTATTCTTCTCCATATACAGGGTCAAATTAAATTAGCTAGCGGAACTCCGCAGAGGTGATACTTAGGTAGACATCGATATCTAAACACGACAAAACAAATCTTGAAAAGGATTTGATGATTTTTTATTGTTACTTGCAAGTGAGAGTTGATAAAACCTGTTTTATCGTGTTGACATATACCCATCCCGTCTGTGAGTGTGAAGTTTACACAAAAAAACTGATCTTTTAAGTGACCACACTACCGACGGTTGATGACCCCAAAAAAAATCATCAAATTAATTTATTTTTGTTTTATCATAGATATCATCATATCTGCGGAGTCTCACTAGCTAATTTAATTTGACCTTGTATATTTGTTTGAGTGATATAAACCTACGGATACAACACAAGAGATAAAGTGCACTTGGGGATAAAAAGACCGCATTACCTACGTACGCGCTGGTTGAATGTTTCCGCCTGAAATGTTTGTGGATACATTTACCTTTTTGGTTCATTACTTAAGGAAGTAATAGGGGCACATTGGGCCTGTTAATCTAATCACGGTAGCACTCCAATTAAACAAAGCCCTCTGGCTGGTGCTAATCGATTGCCAATAAATTGGGATCCGAGCGAACTCTGAACGCATAATTTCTTGCACCCTGCGGCTGTGTAATGTGATGTAGTCTTGGGGTGCAAAGGCATGTAAATCTATGGATTAAGTGTCTACCCTAGCTGTGAAGATACTGATAATATTAAGATGGGGCTCTTAACTATCTGAATGGGGTACTAATATTAACCGTTGGAAATAGCTAGCTATGTAGCACGTTATCATTTCCATATTTTTGACTAAACTCGCTTCTACCAAAATGTGCGTTATATACGCAAGGTGCTCCTACCAAAAATAAAACGTATAATTTTATGTTAGACACTCTCGTTAAAGCTCCATGCGAACGCGTGTAATCTCCAGACATATTTATTCGAAAAACGCGCGAAAACACCCCTAAATGGTGGCTCAAGATTAGTCGGAGCCATTCCGACACGTTACGTGAATAGCGATGCTACCAAATAAAATGTTTAGGGTCATTTTGGCCGACAACGAGCGCGCCTAGCTCACCCAAATGCCAATAGGTCTATTTTACCCCGACGCCCCGAGGGGTGTATACGGCCATCATAAATTGTCCGCCGCAAATTTGCAATCCTATCTTTTTGGCCCGGTGAGGGAGGTCCGACATTAACATAACTGTATGTTGGGCAATCCCACGTGTAGCTTTATGAACATAACAGCTTACCTAAGCGCGTATGTGTGCTTGAAACTCTGCGTTAAGGGCCTTATATCACGACCCCGTAATGTAAGTAAAGGTACGCCTTAAATAACTCCTGAAATTTGAATTTCTCTATCATTTTTGCATATTTTGGGCATCAAATAAATAGAAGAGATAAGCCAAAGAAAATGAACGCAATCTTTCAGAAGTTGGTTGTGTATTTTCAAGACTTTACATAACAAACAGACCCTAAAACGCATTTTCATTCATATTAATGCCTTGATTTAGAACCCAAAAAATTACAAAGAAGAATTTTAATGAAACTTCATGAATCTGGATTAATTTTTAATTATAATTGCGGCATTGCAAATGGCGGACGGCGTCGCTGGAACGCGTGAGAGGCGCGATTTAATCACTCGTCTTATAACAAGGGGGGTTGGGGGGAAAATATTAAGCGCGTTCTTGAGTTATTAAAGCCCCTTAATTGCGCTTAGATATTTTCTGGTTCATTAAATACTTAAGATTTATAAGGAGATACTTGAATGAACGAGATAAGTAGCGTAACGGGAATGAGGTATCTTATGGGGTGATTAATATCAACGTTAGAGTTCCTTCTGTATTATCTGTGCTTTCCATCAAAACGAGTGGAAATGAGAAAAAAAACTCGACCGTGAGCTGCTTTATTTATTCACTAGGAAATCAATATTTTTCACTTCTATGTGATCATACATCCGGCGTCTATTAAAGATGTATGACAGACAGAATTATTTTATACGTTGAACTAAATACCTACGTACTTATAAACAGTTAAATTATAGCCTCTTATAATTAACTGGGTAAACACTGTGACTGTTTAACACAGTAATACAAACACGAAACTGGCTCTTTTAAGCGGCAACACGCGTGGAACGTGGCCCTTTCATAGTTTACAAGCACATAAGGGAGCTCCGTCGACGGGCGGTTAAGGGCGCATTACACCCTTGGAATAGCAACTCCGTAATTAAAACGCTTTAAACTGACAATTACGAAGTACCTATGAAAATAACACGATGGCCTCCTATGAGCCTTTCAACGCTTAGATGCCGGAGAAATTGCTATGAAATTTCATAGCAAAGGAAACCGCAATGCAATAGAAACCTATAGCAGTTTCATTGCTCATTCATAGATACCAATTGTTCATTAATTTGCAAATTCCAACTGAAACGTCTTTTATTTAAAATGGTATTATTCATTCGGAGCACGTTAATGATATATACTTGTGTGAACTTTAAAACATTACGCTCGTGCTAAAAGATTTTCGACTCTATCTTCTTTAGGTAGAGTTACAAATAGGACGTCAGGCTTTGTATACGAGATCGGTATTCTTTGTTTGCCTAGATTTCAGCGATCATAGAAAGTTGGTTTAGTACAACATAATGTTTTTTTATTTACTATTTGATCTCATACATACGAAACATTTTGTGCTTAGAATTTTTTTGGAAGATAATTTTTCACCCTAAGTCCCTACATGGTAGATTTACATGTGGCTACATTCTACTTGTTCACTAATTGATATATAGTGAACAAGTAGATAGTAGATCCTTAATTAAAAAGAATAGATCGCCAGCATTAAGGATATATCTCCACTGTATCTCCGCCCGCATTAACTTTCAATTAAAACAATTTATGCACCCGAGGCAAAGTATTCCGACGTTGAAAATTGTATAGCCATAAATTATACAGTTGAATTAATAAGTGTACAATAGACGAGCTAACGAGCTCTGTCGGCGGCGACCGCCTGGGTGCATGCGAGCAAATTAAATTTGCATGTTTGCAACCCCATAACACCCCTTCGCTCCGCCCTGTCCGAACGGGAGTTATTAGTAGCAGCCGCCATTTTTGGCCAGTCTGACCGTGGGGTGAACCACTGGGGGATAATGTGGTCGGCAAGCAATTTGTTTTCGGATTTAGTTTTGTAATTGGAAGCGTTTCACACACTCAGCAGCCGCTACCTACCGTGGAATAGACTCTGAAATGTTACGCACTTCCCCCAAACTTACGACTACTTACGAGTTAAAGTGCTAAGTCGATAGTACAAACGTGCCCATTTCTGATCATCTAGATACTCGAGACCTAAGAAGATAGAATAATGCTCTCCTCTTCCAAAGAGTGGAGCTATTAAGTAGTCGTATTCTGCAACACTATCAGACGAAACAACAATTTCTCTGCAGATAAAAGCACTCATTTTTGTGCGAAAGCTCTCTACCTAGACATTCGGTACATTAGGGGGGTCTATTCTAAAAAACATTTTCGTTTCTCGACAGGGGTGGGCGGGGTTGAAATTATAAAATATAACAGCATTGCGCCCTTTGTTTTTTA
The DNA here is from genome assembly GCA_946251885.1 of Cosmia pyralina. Lineage (NCBI taxonomy): Eukaryota > Metazoa > Arthropoda > Insecta > Lepidoptera > Noctuidae > Cosmia > Cosmia pyralina. The sequence goes on from OX276351.1 coordinate 17,463,547, forward strand.
AAGGTATTGTACCTATGAGATGGGGCGCGAGCATCCATGCGGTATTCAAATTTGGGAGCTTTGCAGGGGTAAACTAATTCGTTTTAAATTACGTTACGATATTGCGTTTCGACTTAAAATATGGCTGATATAAACAAGCGGGAGAGGGTTCGAATAAAATATTAGAAGGCACTCAGGTTCGCGGCGTAATTAGATTACCTATTAGATACGCACACGTATCGCAATTCGAGCTGGAGTGTATGATTCTGAATTCATTGAATATATTCACATGGATGCCAGTTACTAAGTATGAATTATTTTTCTGTTATAAAGGAAGACATTTATGTTAATATCTAAATAGCGAAGGTGAACCAATAGTTTTACCTATTCGAATTAAGAAGTAGTCAGAGAATGGTTGCTAAAAGTACCTATTTTAATTATTCATAATAAAGAGATTGTTATTGTTAGCTGATAACGTAGTTACTTACAAAGGAACCGCCTTAGCAACGTTATGTAAACAAACTTTATCAATGCTTTTAGATAACAAACTTCTACGAATTCAATTCATTTATTTACATTTTCATTCACACGTTTAGTTTGACATTCCTCACAAGATCGTGTCGTAACATCTAACCATAAAAAAATATGAATATTTTAAAACTGGCAATGAATCATTCCGAAATTCGGACTTAAAAATCCAAGTTATCCACCCACTGGCATAATTTATAACTGCGAGAGTGTAGCCCTGTTATCGCAACACGTTCGCACTGATATTTATTAGACAGGTGCATTTTTTATTAGCTTTCGAACATAAAACAACACATAAAAACTATCACTCTGACGCTCACCGAACGAGTCCGGAACACAAATCTTATTCGCAATAAACGAGACGAAACGAAACGCGAACGTTAATAAAGATATAATAATAAATATTCGGAGGAAAACCTTTCGGGATTCGAATTAAACTAAGGGTAGGAAAATTGCGAGAGTCCCCGAGGAGGTGCCGAGCGACAGCTGCGAGCCTAATGTCCTTGCTATTTATCTGTGATCGGGGAAACGCGGCATATCTATATACTACGTCATAACAGTAAAGTATATATGACACTCCCGATACGACGCACCACGCGACAGATGTGTCGATACAAAATAAACGCGATTAATATCATAATCCACTCCCTTCTGTATGACATTCAGAGACAAGTTTCTTAGAAATTGTGCCAATTTCAACGAACTCCACTAAATATTCATAAAAACATATCCGGTGTAGGATATGATTTAATGCAAATAAAAACTATTCAGCTAACAAAACGAATTAATACGACATGATCGCCTATTCGCACTGATATTGCGTAAGTCGTGATGACAATCTCTGTTTTATGGTGTAGACCTCGTAAATGTCTATTAATATGAATGGGCTCCAATTACTTTTACGATCCGCGTTTTGTCGAGAGACGTTCTAAAAACTTTACGATCTTCCGCGCCCCTGGTCTGTTTGACTTTACGTCTAGCTGGGGGTGTGAGCCATTCAGGACTGATCGAAGCGTGGACAATCGGCCCGCTGGCAGATGTCGCACGGAAAGGTATCACCTGTCCAAAACTGCCTTGACTACGAGAATTGGACCTATAAGCTGATCTGTTAATCGGGTCTAAGTGTCGACCATCAGTCCATTTAGGTATTTCAAGTTCAGCGTGAAAATTTTCGGCATAGACATTGACATTCATATTGGAGAAACTTCAAAGAATCTCCCGATATTTTGGGACTCCACCATCATACACGTACACACCTCCTTATACTTACGAACTGAATGAACGGATATCAGATGATATTCAGAGCATATGAATGGTTCATTTATGTATGTTTCTCAAACGCGACGATGAAGCAATTACGATGCAACATGCGCCCTGTGAAGTGGTGAACGATTTTATTACAATTTAAATTTCATGTTTATTTACTTTACTGAATTATTTTATAAGCTCAGTAATTTGCTTTTAATGTTCGGCTTCTTTCTTCACTGAAGCCTTTTCGAAATCGAACCATGTCTGTGAGCCCTTCAGATAGAAAATGTTTTTTGAATATTATACCGCAATTTATGAGTCACGGTGATTGAGAATATACAGTACAAGACTCGAATATTAGCTTTCGAGCGCATAAAACAAACAAAATGGGCATCAAAACATGTGAAACGTACAATAATTCCCACTCGGTGAATCAGAATGCGTCGAAGTGAATGACTATGGTCCAATAATGTAGTGCCAACTTCCTCTCGTGTGTGCCAGAGTGCCGGTCCGGGGCGTCTATCACATCATATGACCCGCTGAATGCGTCTTATTACACTTTTATCGGTCGTATCAGTCATAAAATGCTAATGAACGAGCGTTTCGGACCAAACATCCGAGCGAGAGATTCAAATGACGATATAAAACGTAACCCGAAGTCGACACTTCGTTGGAAACGTAATCGTAATCGGTCTATGCGCTTTCAAAACAACGCGTAACACGAGCGTCTGTATAGCCGCAAAGATACCACACGATGTTTTTAAAAGCTCTTTTATTGTGCGACCGATATACCTAATACAATAATGGCTCTGTGCTGTTGTATTCTGGACTCAATTACGTGAGAAGTAAAAACGATGTTAGCACGGAATAATATCGCTGCGAACAAACGGAGGCTACCTACATCGAGCGTCACCGTGATTCATAACTTCTTTCGGATTTTTACAACGTACAATGGCATTTAAGTGCTAATATTTCTTAATATATGCGACGATAATATTTTTAATTACAATAAACCACTGTTGTAAAAACTGTAATTGGTTATAACACATTTGTTTATTGTGTACGGTCCTCGTTTTTGTTTTTCCTTATTGCTCCCGTATTCTATTTATTCATGTTATTTTATGTTAATAATTCTCATTTTCTTTTTGTGTTTGCCGTGTTATTTATTAGTCTGATTTCAGCAAGTCTGGAACTGGTTTGAAATCTATTAATTATGAAGTTGTTAATCATATTTTTTTGCCAAAGTACAATATATTTTATTTTGTGAATGCAATAATAATTTGATGTCAAATATATAATCTCTTTCTATTAAAATGGAGGAAAAAAGTGAAGTTTAACGAGAGGTGTTGACTGTTTTATTTTGTGCAATCTTATAGAATGATATTATTATGAAACAAGATGGTTCTCTAGTGTTGCTAGTTCATAAATCAATTACGACGCTCACTCATTTAAATAACAATAACGTCACTAAAATATCCAGTAAAGTGAACTGAACAATATTTAGTTACTTCAAAAACTGTACGTGACACTTAATACGGAACACGAGTTTTTTTTTTTGTGACGCCCCTGGAACGTTATCTGTGACTGATGGAGTCATTTTCAAAAATAAATCGGCCCTCTCCTCTTGCGATGAGAATATACGACCACTTCACATTAATATATATTATCAAAATAACGCTTTCTGAGCCATAAGTGTGCTTACGAACAGCGGCTTATCTACAAACACGAATACTCACAAATTATATCTAATAGGAAATGAAGTATGTACTTAGCGAAGCAATTTGGTGTTTCAAACATCCTGTTATAGTGTTAACACGTGGGCTCCTAATATAAATAATGACGAAGAAAAAATTAAAGCACTGTAAGTCAATTGTATCCGGGACTTGTATTTCAAACATTCGGGGCTTAGAATTTAATAAAACAATTCATTTGAACACATGAACTGTTAGCGTAGGTATAGAAGCAGAGACACTGTTGCCTGAGTCAGCAGTGGAAGAATGCAAAAAGTTCTTAATTAAAACATCAGAGGCAAAGCGAATTAATCCCTACATTGCGGTGGGCGGTAGACTGCACCTATTTTATTTGTGTCGCTAACGTATATTTCAGACGTAGCTTAAAAGGGGGAAATCCTTGCTGAAAATTCCCCTATTATTTTTAACAGAGCTGAAATGATCCTTATGTGTTTCGAGATAGGGGCTGGAATTGTTTGTGTGTCGGTTGGAGTTTTGTCTTTTGTCAGGTGGGCGGGCGCCCTGTGCAGACTTTGTATAATTACGTTCTGTGGGATTTGGCGTTTGGAAGCAATGTAATTATAACTTGCACTCACATGCACCGACTCGGTGTTTTTTGTCTAGAGCGAGGCATCGGTGCGACAATTAGTGAGTTGCTTGAATTATGTAAACTTGCGTTCGAAAGCAATTCAGTGGCGTTTGTGTTAGTGCTACTGAGACGAGAGCGTTTACTAAATTAAATAGGTAGCTTTAGTTTTAAACGCATGGCGCACCAAGCGATTAATTTTATGATGACGTTTCAATATAGTTTTTACCGTAACTGTATATGTGGATTTCTAAATACATAAGTAGGATCAATCCCGGTATTCACGGCACTGACCTTTCTTAATCCCGCGGGATCCAGCTATTTGCGGGATCCCGCAGAGTTGACGTAGACCATATTTTAAGGGTAGTATTTTATTCATATTTTTAGACACTAAGACATAGTAACATAAACATCTCAAGGAAACACAAGAAAATTAAATATTATTTTGAAAATAACTGCACAAAAAAGTTAAAATATTAACTTTTTTGTAGGTTAAATAGCTCCTAACCTTGCAGACTAGGTAGCCAGTAGCAAAAATTACCCTTCTGCATCTACGCTAGTCACAATCGGCAGGAACAATCACCATTAATTAATTAAAGGTGTATTGAAGGTATTTTAAGTTTACTAGGAAGTTTAAGAGGAACTTTGGGCTCCTGAGATACAAGTAGGTATCTTTTTACTTAGTTCAGGAGCCAGCTGTTCAACCTGATTTTGACTACCACTTCTACTACCATGTTTAGTGTATCTTTTAATGTGTATCTCCTTGTACAACTTATTATTTATTATTATTATTTACCTCTTAATTCACCCGACTCGAAATAATTAATCTCCTTCTTTATTTATCAAAATCTCAAGACTGCTATTGCCGGATGGGGTGTTGTTCCAGATCCAGAACTTTTCATACTGGTCAAAGTCAGGTCGAGCTCATCTTGAGGACAATGATGCCGATGATGAAGCTTCTGTATCTGCTTCCAGGTTATTCAGTTCACACGTGATCGCGCGCTGATTAACACGATAAACTTCCTTTCTCCGTAATCCCGCCAATCCCGCGGGATTCCGCTCACTTTTCAATCGGGATTAGTCCCGCATAATGCACACGGGATCCCAGTATCCTGGTAGTGCATTCCTTTGTGTGTACAGACATGTAAAGCCACTGTGAAATATTTCGTCATTTAATGAGAATAATTTATCTAAATCCAAACAAGCTAAGAATCAATTAATTTTAGTTTATTTGTTTGATTTTTAACATCTAAAACTCATTAAATAAAACAGACTATTTCTTTTATCTTTCGGGTTGAAATCTAAATTAAAAACACATTTTTATTAAAATTAAAAAAAGATACCACATGATAGTCGTCATAAAACCACCGGACGCAATCGAAATGATCGTTTGACGTAAACAGCTGCACCACTAGTTCACAAAAAAAAAAAAAACTACAAACACTAAATTACTAAAATTCATGAGTCACAAAATCTCAAAAAATTCGTGCGCACGAGTTCCCCAGAAGCGTTCTTCATCGGCCATTCCGCAAACGTTACGAGTGACTTCTTTACATACAAACCAGTTTGGAAGGCTACTGAGAACACTTCATGGCATGTCAATGATCTATGCTTCAGAGATAACTTTCTGTCAAAAGTATGCGCTTGCGCTCCCCTCGCTCTTAAATAGGAAGCTTGTTAGACTGCGTCTCGCTGATACAAATTGTGTAGAGTCAACAAAAGTGACATGCACGCTAAAGCCCCATTTTTTGTTGCTGTAAACATGTTTCACACTCAAACTAAAAGTATGAAACTATGCTCCACTACATCAAAACATGTTTTTGAAACAATGTTGTGTGACTTGTACCGAATACCTTTGCTACAACAACACATTTTCAACCCGTGTTTTATGCACTCATTAGTAAAAATCTTAGACATAGTTCGCCTGAGTGTATCATAAATTGAAGAGTTAAAACGTGCATTACGTACGTTACGCTACGTTAATTTTATGTGCGTAGTGTAAAGAAAGATGTTTATTTCTGGCCTGCATACCAATCTATTTTGTTGGCTGTACTTACAACGTTGCATATTATGGAGATCTTATCTAAGGCCGAGTCTAGTCTACTATTTGAGTAGTTTTAAAATAGTCAGAGTAGGTCAGTGATGATACAGTTTCTATTTTTGTATTTTTTTTTTTTCAAGGACGTTTACTTTTATGTGTGGTCCAGTTTTGATTTTTTTCTTTCTGGCCAGTACAAACAACTTTTAAATTCGTTGTCGGGATAAGCAGAGTTTCGATTCTATTTATACGAGGCGTGTTCACCATTTTAATCCCTTAGTATCTCCGTGTTACAAAATATTGTTTTTGAGAATCATTATTATGTATTTTTATTTCTGTTGGGCTGTGACTATAAATCGAGACGAATGCAGCTGTCCCACTGTTTACCCCTTAAGCCTTGAGTTAAAGCTAAAGTTATTCCCACAGTTAGTTTACATATTATATAAGAAAATTATTATCTATTTGTAGGTACTACATAAATACTTGAACGTTTAATGTTGACTTTTCCTTTTTGTTAAGCAGATGTCCGCGACACACTTATTTACAACTTTTCAATTCATATTAAAAGGTTAACGCACTAGGCAGTTGGATTGCAGCGGCTAATACTACACAATGTTGACGCATTGTAAACAGGTAGAATTTACCAAATCTGCAGGGGATTGGTTTCCTAACTAGTTTTACCGCGGCTGCCTTCCCACCGAGTGTGTTTTCTCTCTTTAAATATAACAAAATTGATTGAATACATAACTGTCGAGAACTCGATCAAATATATAACAAGCAAGTGGCTAATAGAAACCGATTTTATGATAGAAATATATTTAATAGGAGATAAAACTTTATGTAATCGTTGCTAAATGCGGTATCTCGTAACGTAAACTACTGTTTTAGTTCCAATAGCTATCATTAGCTAAAGTATGGAGAGTAATATTTATTATTGATTTTGAAGATAATGGCGTAGCAAAATCTGTAGCGTCCTCTACGTCTTCCGTAGCAGATCGGCGTAGCAGGTGTAGTTTGATCTGATGCAAAACAAACATTTTTCGATTGTTACCAAAAAATATCGAGAAATAATACCTACCTACTGTCACAGTCTTATTAATATAAAGGACAGAAATAAATCTAAACATCTACATTATGGATTACAAATATAAATTTGGAATTTTAGTGTAAGTACACAAAAATTTTAAATTTAGAATTTTTTATTTAAATTTAGAATAGAATACTCTTTATTATGTACATAACAAAGAGTATGCTATTCTAAATAAGTACGTAGGTACTACCTACTGGTATTGTAACGTGCGTCAAACTCAATACTAAATCGTAGATACGAGTTTCTGCCATAGTAACATCTATTACGTAAACAGTTAACTTATCTGTTTCTAACCAGAGACCACACTGCGTGTCATAGCTATTTAACTAACCAACTTAGATATGATACACATAGAAGTATCTATTAGACCTTCATCGTCGTCCCCTGCAAGCTTGCAACGCAGAATACAATCAGCTGATAGACTCAACATTTCCTTTAATACCTCGCTTAAATATTACTGTAGGTACAATTATGTGTAGGTGACTTGATAATGGAAACATTCAGGATAATTAAATCGAACATTATATGTCGATTGCGATACCGCTTGACCTATTTATCTCGAATAAAGTCATCCATTTCAATAATTACTGTCATAACGGTCACAATGTACGGGCGAAGTACCTATAATAAATAGCGTTTTATAACTACTATGTACACACGGCTACAGATCAAGCTATACATTTCCAGTATAAGCAGATCTCGCATTGTATAGGATTTTCTTACAATGAGAGGTCAGTGGAAACTGGAAATGTATAGCTTGATGTGTAGCCGTGTGTACTAGCAATCTGCAGAACTGTTCTGTATCCACTGTTCATTATTATGTATAGGTAATTGAGTCATTGAAGATTATAGTTATTGGAGTTTTTAATGTTTATATTTACGTGATGTTTTATTGAGTTTTAATTACTTAGTTGCTACTGACAGTAAAACTTTGTAATCGTACCTATTTAGGGTTCCGTACCCGAAGGCTCTAAACGCAGCCCTAGTGCTGTCACTCACGTGTCCGTCTGTCCGTCGTCTATCACACAGGTTTTACAGGTTGAAGCTACAGTCTGATTATAAGCATCTTGTTGACTCAAAGCCATACAAATTGTGAAAAAAATTTTTAAATGTTCTTAAGGGGCGCGAAAAAAAAAAATTACCTACACCAACTAGTGGGATATCGTTGTTTAGAGCTTGTTGAGTAAATAAATACTGTATTTTTTCTTATAAAAAATATTGGAAAATAAAGGAATGAGAAGCCTCCAAAGTGAGCTTTTTTTTACAAAATTTTGTTCCCAAGAATTTTTTAACTTCCCATTGACATATGAACTTGAAATTTGGTCATAAAGTTAAAACGAAAGACCAATATATTGATAAATCAGATTTGGTACGGGACCCTAAATGTGCGAAGACCGACACGCACTTGGCCGGTTTTTATGTATTTAAGGGGATACATCGATAAATTATGTGTTTTCAAAATTTCTATAAAATCAAATGTTTATAGTTAAATCATTTGGATTCTCCATATGTATTATTTGTCTACTGCTGTACTAAAATCGAAACATGATTACTTGAAATGTTTTCGATACAAAAAAAAATCCAAAGTAGCACCGTCTATTTTCTGTTTTATACGTTTATACATAAACAGTTCCTTACTGTGCAGTAAAATTTGCTTTAAATCGAAAGTATTTAAATATGTTAAGAACTTACTAAGCTAAAAATTCATTTAATTTTAGCATTTTGTCATAAATCTACACTTAAACGAAGCGCGTTTAGTTGAAGTGCGCGTAGTGACTTCTATCTCGCACGTCAAACTAGACAGCCATAACGCCATTTCACTTACAAACCGAGCTAAACCACGCTTCGATGTTTAAAAAAGATCCAAAAATTTTAAGACATGTGACATCTACCAGCCCGCACTGGGCCCGCGTGGTGATTTACAGCATATACTCACTCACAGAGAGTAGGCCTGTGTCCCAGCAGTGGGAACGTTATAGGCTGATGACGTTATAGGCTAGGTGATTATTATGGATGTATTAAATACGACCTGTATGTAATATAATGAGTGAAACTGCAGTAAAATTAATTTAATTTTGTTTACCGACAAAGGAAGGCGTGAAAATGTAATTACTGGTGATTTACGATTTACCTTAATTGCTATGACCTACCGTATTTCGTATTTATAACTATGAAATATTGTAATTTTAGTCTGTGTAATTATTTATGCGTTGGGTAAATTATATATTATAGACGTAGAAATAAAATATAGAATGCGTTTTGCGGAGGACGCTACTTAACACAACGCTTTGTCACTTGTCTTTCTAAGGCATTGCCCAACTCTCGAACAGAGGGCAATCTTGGCTCAATCTCTTACCTAAAAACGTCAAATTCAAGTCGCAATCTAATGGCGGCGACCATCAAATGTCAAAAATGTAGGTAAACGGTATACAATTTTTGACAGATTGAGACCGAGATCAGATTGCGAACTATATTTAAAGGTAATAATTAAAATAGGTAGGTTATAAAGCAGTTTCATAAACTGTGTTTGCTAAACAGTTAACTATTTTAAACTACAAATTATTTTGCAAGTTCGCAAAAATAGCTTAGACAATAAACTGTTTCGAATTTAATTTGTGGGATCGTAAAGCTCGAGTAAATTACCATAAAAATACGTATTTATAATAGAACATGTTCTCAAAATGAAAAAACATTTATTACATTACTATGGAATCTTAAAACCGTAATACATACAAAATAACGTGAATACGTTGCTTATGTTCAAGCAGTCAAATTGTATAGAAAGGGAACGTAATCATAGTACACCATAAGAGCAGGTAATTTCACTTGCTTATTATGGTAATCAGCTACTAATTAACGTATAAATATACAGTTAAAATAGTTATTTCTATAAAGTTTATACTTGCGTACCGTAATATCCGCAAAGCAAACGAACGATCAAGAAAATTTATGATGAAGTGAACTGAATAATTTTGCTTGCCTAGGATTTGAAATACAAGCCAACGCAAATCGTTGAGTTATAGAAAAACACTGTATTTGAAGCTTATATTCTTAGGTGGCTCGTAAAGACGACTGAAAAAAGTAATTGCAAAATGCAGAAAACATTATTTAATCTTATTATTTACTTATATCAAATCAAATAATTTATTTACTTTCCAAACATGGGTAATAAATAAAAAAAACAATGTGATCTAAAGGTTCACGATCAACATTTTATTTAATAATATAATTAGGAAACAGTCAAGAAAATGAATTTTTAAGCAGATTGACACTCGTGTCATTTTGCCGCGTTATAATTTAAGTTGAGAGTTTGTACTGTCAGTTTACTTAACAATTAATTTTCCTGACATTACATTTTCAGTACCAACTAGACCCATCAATATAAGCACGGCCTTATATAATGTGTCATGTCCTACCGGTCGACCTATGCAACATCTATACCTATACATTTTACCTTTCAAGACGTATGTTGAAAGATATTGCAGATACCTTATACGTATCGTCATGACTTATGTAACACTGCTAGGTGAAGGAAAGCGAGTCAGAAGCTCCTTATTCAATTACGTAAGAAGTAAGAACTATCCAATAGATCTCTTTGAATTCTGTAGGCACACGGAGAGAACTGGGAATTATACATAGGATAGTATCTACTTTCATTTCGACCTGAGTAAGAAAAACGTGAGAAAGAACTTTAAGCAGAAGATGTATTTTTTTCTATAACAAATTGCCAGATTCTGATATCCTACACGAAAACCTAGGTAATAAATGGTATAGTCCTTTACAAGTGTCTACCTACTTTTTTTATTGGTTAACTTATGTTATCCCACTCGAGTCTGACCGATTGACCGGGGAAGGCTCAATAAAGAAAACTAAGGGCCTAGACTTGCCAACCCGCACTGGGCCCGCGTGGTGGATTACGGCCCACTCCCTCTCACAGAGAGGAGGCCTGTGTCCCAGCAGTGGGAACGTTATAGGCTGATTATGTGATTAGACAGTAGGCCTAGACAAAGTAATATTTGAGTAATGATGAAGCAAATAGAAACGCCAAAAAATGTACGGGGTTGACATTTATAAGCTATCGAAATGTCACGTGACCATAGATCAACGAATCGACAGCGTCCAACGAGATGCGTCGATAGCTATTGTAGACATAGAATCGCTCCGAAACGAATGCCATTTGTCTAGGCCTACTGGGTACTGTGAGGGCTCGAACCTCACAGTAGGAGATTTACTGAACTACTAATAAAACGAGAGGGACTCTAGTTATATGGGGCTGAAGTTCTCTGTATTTTAAGCTTCAGATTAATTATAAATCACACTCCTTAACTCAATTGGTTCTACGCGGAGCTCTCACCAGAATCTATCTGTCATCCTAGTCTTTCTAGGATACATTCCATATTTGAATGATTGAATGTCAGCCAGTATAATATTGTCAAGGCTTGATCAAAGCGTCAAACCTCTACAGTACCTATCTACTAACTACGATCAAAGGGGCAATTTCCGTATTTGTAACAACGTTCTCAATCTCAATCTGTCAAAAATTGTATACCGTCCTACATTTCTGGCATTTGATTGTCGCTGGCATGAGATTGCCACTTGAATTTGAACGTTTTTAGGTACGAGAATTGGCCTTCAGAAATCTTTGAGGATACATAAACAAGATCACAATCTTTCCCGTCTTCACTAATCTTAAAACCTTCGACACACGCCAAATGCGACTACCAAATCAATAAAACCCATTCACACAACTCAAATAATCTGCCATTCCAAACTCAACGACCAATACAAATAATAAATACAATAAATCGATCCACGTCTATTGCCTTCAATTAGATAACTGCACAGCATAATCTACAAATCACTAACAGTCCCATTACGTCAAGCATATTTGACAAACAGGCTTGATCGTGAGGACTGAAGGTCCTTAAGTGGAGAGAGCAAGGGGCGTCGACCTGCTTTAAATCAGGTTGTCTGTGGCTGTTAGTTCGTTTGTGCGTTTGCAAGATGCAGCTGCACTTAACTCGGGCATACAATATAAATAAATATGTATAATAGTGTGAATATACTGACCATGTATAGACTTGTTGAGACGAAAAAGGATTATGTTGAGTGTTGAGTTCCTTTCGCGGTCAAAGTTGTTGAGTTAATTAGCGAGGACGGATCTAAATCTGGTATATGTGTTTGATGACTGTGTTCTCTCAACAAGAGATCCAGTGACTGATTTCATACTTACTTACTCAATCTGCCTGCCTTTTCCCAACTATGGTGGGGTCGGCTTCCAGTCTAACCGGATGCAGCTGAATACCAGTATTTTACATAGACCGACTGGCTATATGACCTCCACAACCCAGTAACTGGGTAATTCGATACCCCTTGGTAAGACTGGTTGTCAGACTTTCGGGCTTCTGAAGACCCGTAAAGACTGGCAAAGATCCACGAATGACAGCCGAGACCAACGGTTTAACGTGTTTTCCGAGGCACGGAGGAGTCTCGGTATGTAAAGATAGTCACCCATCCAATTGCCATCATACTTACTAGTACTTGCATATTCGTTATTCGAAGTCGGGAGTCTGACACACCTTAAAACTAGTATGTGGTAAAAACTGTTAAAACTATTTTCCCCAAAATGCCTGAGTCTACTCCAAAAAACTTTTTTCAATCAAAAGCATTGCCGTAATCGTAAAATTTAATCAATAAGAAGATAGAATACAATGCTTCTTACCTTTTTCAATCAACAATCAATTTTGAACTCTCGTTTAACGCAATAGAGTTGGTTATTCCTTAAGGCTGAAGTCAAAAAGTGTTCCTTACTAAGCTATGTATAAAATTACGCTCATGCCGTTGCCAACCCTTGCTTATATTTTGTGATGGTGCTCAAGGGACAACTCAATACATAAGGAACCGGTCATGTGCGAATCGGGATTACGATAGGTCCCATATGTTGTAAATATTTTTGAGAACGTCGTTTACTATGTAGTGAAAAGAAGATTTTATCAACAAGTTAAAGCTTCATAGAAATATGGAGGCAAGATTCACAAGTAGCTAAATACCAGCTAAAAAGGTAGTAATTGACTCATTTAAATCCAAACAGTTTGACAACTTATGATAAATGCCAGACTGATGGCACCGAAAGCTATGCATGATGCATTTTAAGCGATTCGTCTATAAATTATTCGATAGATTTCACGTCAGGCAAAGCGGCTATTTTCGAGTCAATTCCTTATAGACAAACAGACAAAGACATTCGCAGACACTCTCCTGTGCCTTCTAGAATAACTTAACACGACCTACAGCGACAATTCTTAGAAAGAATAAATTATTCAACAACATACGCATAGCCGCATACAAAGTGCATACCTACACCTTTATTATAAACACAAGAATTTATTTTTATAATATCTTAATGACGAGTACGCACATAATAAAATACTAATTTAATTGTGTAATATTTGTTTTATCTTTAGATTGTTAGATTAATGTAATTAAGAAACATAAATTATTTATGCAATTAATGCATTTGGCTTCAGCGCATTATCATTTTATACGGTAAACTCGTAAAATACTTAATTTTCTCATTCTCGAGTGCGATATTCAAAAAGTGTTACGAAACTGTTCATGAGCAAAAACGTTATCTTCTAACGGATACTTTTGTAACCCAGGCAATAACAACATCAAACATCGCAAACGCGCATGAACTACGATTTTTTATAAATGTTGTTAGGTCCCCTGAGAGTAGCCTATACCCAAGTTTGCAACACTGAAAACCTTGTGCTATTTCCATAGTGCTCGAAAAACTGCGAAATTCTGGCACTTTCAGTTTTTTGAAAAATATACCCTAAGGACGCGTTTTTAAGTATCTTTGTACATATTTTGGTGAAGCAAACTAAACACTCTAGGTTTATTAGTTGGTAAGATATTTACAGATAGTCAAATATGGGCACTTTTTTCCAAAAAGGGCAAAATTATCGATAGGGTAATTTGCCAAGACACGTATACCGGCTGAACTAATGGTCCTACAGAAAAGTCATCAAATAAGAATTTATAGAAAAAATTGTATTGTATTAGCTGTAATTTAATTCCAAACTGGTGCCGTTTTTTTTTTAGAACGTTGCACCACTTCATCCTGCCTTGCCAGAAAAGGGCAGAGGTGGTGTTACACCCACTGGTGGCATGCAGGAACAAAACCATCCCTCGTGGAACTTGCATTTCTCCACAAGTGAAAGAATTTGCTGGTTATTGGACGCACTCTGATCCACCTGTGCCGCCTTTCTGGAAGTACACGTTCGTTTGTCCTGAGATTATTTTTGAGGAAACTATGAAGCCTAGAGGCACCACTTTAGAATTAACTTACAGTTAATTTAATTCTATACAAATTCTTATTTGATGACTTTTGTCTAGCTAGGACATGAGTTCAGCCGGTACGTGTCTTGGCAAATGTCCCTATCGATATTTTTTTTACTTTTTGGAAAAAAGTGCCCAGCTTTGACGAGCTGTATCTTCGCAACCAATAGACTTAGAGTGCTTGAGTTAGGCTCAAATTGTAAAAAATTGTGTTTGCTTCACCAAAATATAGCACATAGATGCCTAAAAACGCGTCCTTAAGGTATTTTTTTCAAAAAACATGAATAAGTGCCAGAATTTCGCAGTTTTTCGAGCACCATGCAAAGCACAAGGCAAACTTGGGTATCGACTTCACTCAGGGGACCTAACAACATATAAAATAATCGTAGTTATATGCGCGTTTGCGATGGTTGCATTTTTTTGTGTCGATTATGACTGGGCTATTGTACGTTTGGTATTTTCTAAGAAACCGGTATCGATCCAAAGGTAGGCAATATTTAGGACACTTAGGATCTCTTTGTTTCAGCCATGGCTTGGCCACTAGATTCTTGCCTAAGTACTTTTTTCGTATGAGACTTTTCCAAACTTTCACGATTAATCGCGTTTCAGCTGAACACTTGTAAGCACATTCCTTAAACCTTAATTCCTGGCTTAAAAACCACTGCTATCTTACTCAAATCTTTCAAAAATTTCGGCATCTGTGTAGTTCACACGTGTACCTACGTAACTAGGGTAGTCATCTCAATAGGTAGGTAAATGAAGCAATTTTCAGTAAAACAGCCGTCAAAGTCAGGTCGTAAATAAAACGAACAACAAACACATGACGTTATTTCTATTTTAATTTTAAACTATGTATGAGCAAGTCCTTCTTACTACGATAAGGTTTCAGGCACACAATGAATATCATAGTTTGCTTAACAGCTTCTTTTGTTTTTTATTTGTTTGGTATTCATAATTAATGGTCTCGGCCTATTATTATTATTGTCACTTGATGCCTGGAATTTCTGGAATCGCTCCTTTTATCAGGGATGTTTACTGGGTCAAAAAAAAAAACAATTCTATTTACTCCGTCAGTCAGATAGGTAATAAAAAAATATTAGACACGTATTTCTAGCTTTATCATTTAGATGAATAAAAAATAACTTAGATAAAACGCATTAAAGTTGCGTTAAAGGAGTTGGGGGCTCACTACGTCACAACCACAACAAACTACGTTTAAAATCTAGCAAGAAATGACGTTATGCTACATTTTAACTCAATTTATCGCCGCAATCTCGTGGAGCTCGTGGCTAAGTAATTAACAGCCGCACGGGTCGTTCCATCAGGTTAAGCTACGCTTGCCGGGGTTGGTCAGTGGATGGGTGACCATCTTTACAAATCGAGACTCCTCCGTGCCTCGGAAAGCACGTTAAGCCGTTGGTCCCGGCTGTCATTTGTGGATCTTTGACAGTCGTTACGGGTCGTCAGAAGCCCGAAAGTCTGACAACCAGTCTTACCAAGGGGTATCGTATTACCCAGTTACTGGGTTGTGGAGGTCAGATAGGCAGTCGCTCCATGTAAAATACTGGTATTCAGCTGCATCCGGTTAGACTGGAAGCCGACCCCAACATAGTTTGGGAAAAGGCTAGGCAGATTTTTTATCGCCGCAATCTTTCGATAACGTAAAAAAAGAAAAAAATTGTGTCCAATATTTTTTAATAATCTAGGAACATGACGGACAAAAAAAATGTTAGTCATCATCCCTATTAAATAAGAAAATTTTATTGCGTTTCGTGAGCATTCTTGATATCAAAAAGGTTGAATTAATCAATTATGTGGTTTATTTTTAACCGACTTCAAAAAAGCAGGTTCTGTTTTCGACCCGTAGTATGTATGTAAGTATGTCCGCGATTTTCTCAAAAACTAATGAACCAATTTTGATGATTATTTGACTAACGTGATCTACATACTTTTAGGAAGGTTTTAGTATATAATACTAAAACCTATTTCCCTTAGGGTAGCAGCTTTTGAAGTCAGGTCTTCAGTTCTTTAGTGCACCTCTTAGCTTGGCACTGATTTCAGAAGCTGTCAAGTTTTTTAAGAAAGTTATTTGTTTTTACTTTTTTAAAGTAAATACACTTCTGGACACATCTTTTGGCCCACCTTGTATTTTCAGTTTCGTTTGGTCCTAGCTAAAATTTTATATTAGGTCGAGCAAAAAGTTTTTATGCAGTTTTGAACCTGGCACATTCACAATTTCATTCAATAGTCTTTTTTTGAATTTCGAACACAGAATTTAAAGAAACAAAAGACAATTTGGAGCCTGTTTGTTGATATCAAACAATCGAATACTAAGAAAACTTGGTTTTATTGGTTTACTTGGATTTAATTCTTGAAAAAGTGATTGATATCTTTGGTTTTGCAACAAACATTACTTATTCTTAACATTAAGGTAAGGTTCTATCAATAATCTATGGATACTTCACCTGAAGTCGCCGCCCAAGCTGTGGCACTTATTCAGGCCGGACACAGCCAAAGAAACGTGAGTGCTCAATTTAATTTAAGTCGATCTGCGGTCCGAAATGTTTATCGGAGGTACCTAGAGACTGGCGGCTTTGTTCGTCGCCAAGGAAGGCCACGATCTCGGGTCACAACTGAAAGGCAGGATCGATTCATCGTGACGACCAGCTTGAGAAATCGTCACCTTACCTCCATTGAGATACAAAACCAACTTCGCGACTTCCACGGAGTATCTGTGAGCGCTCGAACTGTTCGGAGAAGGTTAAAAGAACGCGATATGGTACCACACAAGCCAGCTAATGGCCCCAAACTAACGCGAGCCCACCGAACAGCGCGCCTTCATTTCGCACTTAGTCATTTAAATTGGACACAGCAAGATTGGAGCCGTGTACTCTTTTCTGATGAGTCTAAAATTGTGTTACATGGCAATGATGGAAGGAAGAAGGTCTACCGACGTAAGGGAGAGCGTTTCGCACAATGCTGCTTTGAAGAGAGGGTTGCTTATGGCGGTGGCTCATGGACTGTCTGGGGCGGTATATCCGCGAGCGGCAAAACTCAACTTGAGGTTGTTACAGGACCACGGCTGCCAACATTAAATGCTGAAAGGTACATTCGTGAGTGCTTAGAACCTCACGTGATACCATACGCGGACTATGTGGGCCCAAATTTCCTTTTTATGCATGATAATGCAAGAGCCCATGCGGCCGGCATCGTCAGGGAATATCTTCGGGATGTGAACATCACAGTTATGGACTGGCCAGCCAGAAACCCAGACATGAACCCTATTGAGCATATGTGGGACGAGCTAAAAAGACGTGTTAGGGCTCGTCAGCCAGTTGCCCAGACGATGCAGGAGTTGAAAACTGCCATAGAAGAGGAATGGGAGATGATCCCTCAAAATTTCATAGAGCGGTTGATAAACTCTATGCCTAATCGTATGAGAGCTGTGGTAGATGCCCATGGAGGCAACACGCGTTATTAAATTAAAGCTTTATTTGATAAAACATGTTTTTTATTCAAAAATCAATTGCCTTTAACAAGGCGCATATCCGACTTGTTAGGCGTAGCTCCATGTCGTATGGTATTCTGAATTCAAATTTAAAACAATAGGATCGAAAAAGATGGTAAAATGTATCAGGTTTAAAACTGCATCAACAGTTTTTGTTCAATCTAGCAATCATATTTCGGTAGGGGCCATCGAAACCTAAACTCTAAGGTGGGCCAATAGATGTGTCCAGAAGTGTATATTAGACAATCATTTAATAAACCAACAAATATCTCGTTACCACTTATTTAGAACAAGTGACTAGCTAGTTCTATAACAATTTCTTTACATCCCAAGCTCACAAAACAGTATATTTCTAATGCACAACCTCTCACAACATTAGCCAGAAACGCCTATATTTCACGACATCAAAGAGTACAACAAGAACACAGGGAAAGCGTTATACCGCGTCTTATAATATTTTATCGGTTTCTGTATACTTAGTTCCTTACATTGTTGCAAATGAATACATTATCTAAGTAATTCAACCTTTATAATTATGCAAATACGTGCCTACCTGCCTGACAGGTACCTGATCGGTTGCAAAATAACAATATTGTATCTGCACAGTACTTAGTGTTTGTAAGTATCTTTATTTTATTTGCTTACATGCATACCTATCCAAGCTCATTTTGAAGTGTTGATTGCTTGTCTTGGCTACATTTTGCAGTCGTTTTACCAGTACTTTAATATACTAGTATACTAGGTACTGATTTCGCGAGATTTTCCCCTCACGTGGGTAATACTCGTACTCGTACTCGTACTCGTCGTAGAGGAGCTCGTGGCTAAGTTATAACAGCCGCACGGGTCGATCCATCAGGTTAAGCTACGCTTGCCGGGGTTGGTCCGTGGATGGGTGACCATCTTTACATACCGAGACTCTCCGTGCCTCGGAAAGCACGTTAAGCCGTTGGCCCCGGCTGTCATTCGTGGATCTTTGACAGTCGTTACGGGTCGTCAGAAGCCCGAAAGTCTGACAACCAGTCTTACCAGGGGGTATCGTATTATCCAGTAACTGGGTTGTGGAGGCCAGATAGGCAGTTGCTCCATGTAAAATACTGGTATTCAGCTGCATCCGGTTAGACTGCAAGCCGACCCCAACATAGTTGGGAAAAGGCTAAGCAGATGATGTGGGTAATACTCGTAAGTACCAATGATAAGTTTCAATATACCCGACATAGACAATCGACATTTATATCCTCACATTCTCGCTGTGACTGTGACATATTAAATAGTATCGACTTACGAATGCTTACTAAGGCACCACAAATCATTAAATTAATTTAGCGCGATTTTAAGTAATGACTGATAAATCCTAACTTCTTAACTAATATTATAACTGCGAAAGTGAGTTCTTTTGTTTGTTTGTAACGCTTTCACGCTAAAACTGCTGAACGAATTTGGATGAAATTTGGCACATGGGTATACCATGATCTGGATTAGGACACAGGATACTTTTTATCCCAGAAGTACATTCCCGTGGGATAATTTCCAGTGTCCACGGAAAAAAGCTATAAGTAGTAAATAAATGATAAGACCAAATGCTCACGAAAAGAATAAAGCTTGCTACACAAGAAAACAGGAAGAAGACGAAAAAAGCAAAACTGGCCACTTTGACCAACACATGCTGTGTTTGGTCAAAGTGGTCCATTTCCTGTGATGGTCTGTATGTGTGTCAGACTGTGGTTCATCTATCGTCATGTTTACAAAATGTTGTCAGTTTGTTGCAAGCAGGTGAGCTCCAAGACTTAGAACTTGTTCCACTCATCGATTCCACGTCAAATGTGGCGACAGGTTTAATTTTCATGTTTAATTGATGTTTTAAGAATCCTAATGTGTTTCTCATTTGAATTAAATTAGTAATTGATTAATTATGGAGTATCTTTACATTCCAGACACACATATCCTTTGCGTAAACGTTTTTAGTTGGTAGATATTTACATTATACCTGTATCTACGTGTGGTAACGGGTTTTTTATTTGGAATTTCTCAGTAGCTGGCCGGAGTCTGGATTTGTGCCCGGTTGATGGCAATAGGCTCGTTCCCTATTACATGGGACTTAAACATAACTGACGAAATGTAGGTGTACGCACGGCTACAGATCAAGCTATACATTTCCAGTATAAGCTGATCTCGAATTGTATAGGATTTCCATACAATGAGAGGTCAGTGTAAACTGGAAATGTATAGCTTGATGTGTAGCCGTGTGTACCTGTGGCACACCTCTAACTAACTTAACCACTTGAATGTCCGCTATAAGATTTTTTTTTATTTTGTTCGTTAATTCATTAATCAATCATAATAAATAAGACTTAGGTGACTACTCATCCGCAAATATTTCATCCGCGGATGAAACGTTACCCTGTTAAAATTGTAAGGCGACGAATCATCCGCAAGTTCGGATGAGTCGTCGCATAGTTTGATTGATTGATTTTGATTGATTGATTTGGTCATATCAGCCAAATAGACAAACAAACATTTGTGTATAGGAACATTGTCTGTTCTTTGGTTTCGCTGGTTTCGCTAGCGGCTATGTGTAATAATATCGTGGTTAAATCGAACAAAAATACTTCTATGTATAAGAATCGTTTTTTTATTAAGAATATAATTTTTTGTACAGGTAAATCAGAAGAATATGCAATGTACCTCAATAAATGACAAGTAGTTACTGTTTTACTGCGAAAACTGAGTTTTGTTATAAATATGAGTACATTTAAATAAATTGTTATTAAGAATTATTATACATTTTTATACATATGTGAGAAAATATTAATTAGTATCGAAAAACCCAAATAACTTAAACCGTCTTAGTATTTACAGTAGTAGGTACAAAAAATTAAAAATTATAACCATACAATCCCTTCTGGACTACAATGTTGAATTCGCAAAATGTTGAATCCCAAAATGTTAAATTCGTAAAAAGTTGAATTCAACCACTACGAAATTTTGTAAACGATGTTATCACTAATATGATAATTTCTGTAGGTATATATAAAAAAAAAATACCTATATATTTTTTAAAGTTGTTTTTACAAAATCAGCGAGGCAACTACAGTCGTCGGGACACGCAAGCGGAAGTTTCTTGCCCATTCTTCTCCATACGAAACTACCTTTTGGAAGGAACGTCTGTAAACATTTTTTTTTTTTTTGTAAATTTTGACCTAAATAACTGATTTCTTTCAAATAAATGATTTGACTTTGACTGTGACTTAACCCTTCGGGGAGTACCCACAGCCATAATATAGGATTGCTATGTGTGTTATATTTACCTATCTATTAAGGCTTAATTAAAACAAAACGTTTGTACCTAAATAGTCTTAATGGAGCACTGAAGATTTTCTTGCTACATTTTTCCTGCCAACAATTACAAAATTGTATCGTAATTATTCAATCAGTCATGTCATGGTAATTGAGCGCCTAATGAGATGAACAATAATTGGCTTCTGTTCGCTTATTAACCGATCACATTTGTAATCAACAGTCTGTCGGTTTCTATTGATCTTCATTGATTATGATGGAGATACTTTTGTAGAGGAGAGACTTAAATAGGGTGAATTTTACCAATTAAACTGAACGCGATCAGCATTTCTGAACGCCGTTCAAGAGCTGTCAGTGTCAAAATTCCACAACAATGAACGCGGTTTGGATTTGCTAATCGGCACCCTAATTGCGTAACACATTATCAATCGGAGTTGGTTTCATTTTGACAGTTCAACAACATTCATGTCGTTATTTACGTTGTCGAGCAGACACATTTTTCGAACGTATGAAGCAATGGATTAGCAATTTGTATCAAAATGAAACCAACTCCGATCGATAATGTGTTACGCAATTAGGGTGCTGGTTCAGCTTCATTGGTGAAATTGATCCTTAGCGCGGTTAGCGCCAAAAGTGGCGATTTTTACTGACAAGGATGGTCGCTTTTTATCACTGTAAAGTATTTAAGAATAGGAAAAGGCTCTCCTAATATAATACTAACTTTAGCTATTCGATAAACGGCCAATAATTCGATACTTAATGGTCATTTATCGAATGCCCAAAACCGTATCAAATATTAGTTTAAAGCACCAAATTGTCCAATTCCACGTACTTATTGTGTTCTTATCAAATGATCAGATCTCCCCTACACACATAACACACCTACATAATGCATGTTTTTTAGTACTTAGTTAACAGTCAGTTAGTCGGGATGAATAATAGTGACGTCATCAAGGCGCGCCGCCCCTGGATCAAAGACCGTTTGGCTTGAATACACCACTGTGCGTGTGCGCAACTGGCGTAGGGATGTCGCTTAGCGAAAAATGTCAAATGCGTTATTAAAAGTGAAATATAGAATAGAATTATAAATACTTCCTGTGTCGAAATTTTCTGAATTTTGGGTTTCCGGTGAAATAAATTAACTTCCTACCGATAACTTAGTCGAATTTTGCGTGTCAACAGAAAAAAAAAATATTGTAAAAATTAGACGCCTTCTTCCCATGGGTTAAAAAAAATACTGGGTTAAAAGAAGACTTTCATTTTGTGATTCTTTAATTTCTGTGCTATTTTGTACCAAAATAACATTCTGTTACAAACAGCTCAAATAAAATGTAACTTCAAAGGTTTCCCCAAAATTTTGTAACGCCACAGTTTCCAGTTTTGGGTTTTATCTTATCCACCAAAAACTTATGATGCTTTGTCAAAGGCAAAGTTTCTCAGAGTCGGAGACAGGGAAAATACCTATGTTTGCGACTTCCCCCTCAGTTGTTTTCCTTACTTCAATGACCTGCAAGTTGACTTGACTTAACTTGCTTAGACACAACTCAAGTAGGTATAAGTTTACCTAGTAAGTACATTTACCTACATAACACTTATAAAATTATTTTACCGTAATAAACATTTTGTTTATTCAACATTAACTATGGAAATTTAACTCGAAAACTCAAGTAGGTGCCAGGGCAAAGGGCACAGTTTCTCATCTCGTTTAGAAGTTATATACCCAGATACGACAACCACGATTTACAGTCCCCGATTCTGTGACACATGCCATGCATAACATAGCATTAGAATCACATAATTTATATCAGTTAGAAACTAAAGAATCAACGATATTATCTATTAAAGTAGAAAGCATTAAAATTCTAATCACGAAATTTAGCGACGTTTTTCGGATACCTTATATGGAGTTGGTCAGCCCTATGGTAAAGGCAAAGTCCTACGCGAGGCACAGAACAAACATTCACAATGAGTGAAAATAGTTGTATCCGACACGACCAAGTGTGATATCACTTGCACTCAACATTCGCGTTTAACTAAGGTTATAAATCACTTAGAGCTTTGTTGTACCTACTCGTAGTTCGTTTCAATAAACAAAACATCCAGTAAACATTTCATTATTTAAATCAAAGTCTATAAATTACGTACTTACCTAATTAAGCGAAAATAGTGTCGATAGGTCTGTTAACACAAATTAAACGCTCCTATTCTAATTTAAAACGTAGCACGTTAAATGAATTGCCTGTGTACTAACGGAACTCCACGACCTCTTACAATGGACCTCAATAATAATTACACCGAAACAAAACTAGTTTTTTATACGTTATAGTGTTATAGAGATTTTGTCTTTTAACTACCTACGATAGTGCGTGCCGATTAATCATTTCGTCATAGGATCGATTCACACTAATTGTAAGAAAAGCATCGATAATATCGTTACTCAGTTACGGTATCGATAATAACAATGTATGCAAGAAAATCGATTGTCACGCGTTGTTATTTAAAATAATTTTATCATGCGATTTGGAAACGTTGTTTTAATTTGGTCGTTTAACTTTAGGTAAACATGTTTTTTAACGATATTTTAGTTAATTGTACTTTGTGTTGTTTTGAAAACCTTTATGATAATGGACTTTAATAATACCTATTCACGTATACTTATTAGTCATGATGAAATAAGACCGAAAGACTTCCTCAGCTACAATTAGATCAAAGGAAGATTTCGCATTGTATTCAAAACAGCACTCCGCATCTAGAACTTAAGCGCTTAAAGCGCAGGAAACTGCACATCACAACACTACAAAACGTCAAACATCGATCCAGTAACAATAGGAGAGACTACATTTGAATTTCGAACACGAACTATTTTAAGATGGCGTCCCGAACGCACACGAGAGTTTACGACGATTCGCGAATTACGAGCCAATAAAGTGCGGTGTCGCCGACACGCCGCTACAGCCCTTAAAGCTTTTAATGTTCGTTTAATTGATAAGCTATACTTAATAATGCTATCGATTTCTTTTACAGCCGGCTTTATGGTCAGCTTTTAATTATATGATCCAGTTTTATCTCCAAATTATTTACACATACTTGCATCACTCAAACGCGCTATAAACATAATTTCGTCTCGCACTAACGCATCAAGCACCTCAGCAACGTAACGCGTCTCTCAGACCGTATTTTCTCTGCCTCAGTTAACTGTGCATGGCTTCCACAAATCTGAGACACTGACCAAGGCTTACTCGTTCCATAAATAACCCTCTTACTGGACAAAAATTCTGTTATAATTCACAATCAGACCTTTAATATCCCGATCCGACGGGTGGGCATTAATCAAATACATGGAACGGGTTTGTACAAAGGCGGGCAAGTTAAATAAAATAATAAATAAGCTGCATTCCGTGAGATTTATTTCGAAGAAAAAAGGCAGGGTAAGAGCCGGGTCATGTCGCAGTATGTTTATTGTCCGCGCCGGTGTCGGCCCACAATGTAAGACTCTAATTAATGCTGTACCTCGCTCTCAGAGATATATCGCGTCCATGCCAGTGTCTTTTTAACTCACGATCCTCTTTTTCTAATCTCAAGATTAGGTACCAACAATTTATTATCAAGAGCCACAAACAAAACGTTAAAAATATCCTTTTTATTCCAAAATAGATTTATCAGATCAGACGCCAATTAAAGACAAACAATGCAAATGAGGTTGACGGATATATCCTGTGAAGTATTCGGTGTGATTATTATCTCCTATCATGAGAACATTTGGTGGTTCCCAAGTTCCCATTAAAAAAGATGAGCTCTTTACAGGTACAATACAAGTCGCGATAGTCAAACCTCTTTGCGACAACAATACTGTAGAGAATAATGGAAGCCAGCTGACGGGAGGTGCCTTAACGTCCGTTGTCATGGCGACCGTGCGAAGGGTGAACCTGCCTAACATATCGCCGACCCCGACAAAAAACGTTCACACTCACCCTCCTGATATCTGATTTTGGACTCTACCCCATAAAGCACAAGGATCCTTTGTCGCATCATCGGACATCACTTACGACCTTTCACTGTAATCGCATTATTGGGATACGTGTATTGTATTTTGGGTTCCATCTTTGCTTTTTAAAATTAGAATGTCCATCGCTATCTCGCTCTATCTTACGAGCATTATCTATCCTTGTTCGTCTAACCACACTTGTATAATTATTCCATTGTCTGTTTATGACATTTTAAACAGTTTTTAAGTTTTTGTTGAAATAAGCACGAACCATAAATGTTATTGCGGCAGTAAAAATGCAGTTTCGTTAATTTATAGCTCATGTACACGTGGTATCAGACTTTCGGGCGAGTCACTTGATTTATTTAGTTAGGTACTGCATATTTTTTACTTTGTAACGAGCAAAATGAAAAAGTAGAATAATATTTAATTTTTTACCATTGAACATAAATTCACATCGTTACATAAAATATTGGGTTACTTCGTACCCTCTGAAGGTATTAAATATTTAAAAGGCAGTTACTTTCATTCAAGCTTACTTACTACCTACGAATCAATACGATATTTACATTTTAATTAAACAATTCGTTTGTGTTTGATTAAGAAAATACTGATGTTATCGTCAATGGCATTAAAGAAAGACAACAAACTTAATCGTATGCATATTTAATAGGTTATGGAAAGCGCTTAACTGAAATTAAGCATTATGTTATGTGGGAATGAAACAGTGCGAAGGAAATAAATAAATTAATTCATTTTCTTCTTTGTTATTAAAACGGTACAATAATCATGGCACACTAAAACAACGTCTAGGAATGATGATTATAGAATAATTACTTAATAAAGTTACATTTCAGATCGCCTTACTTAATTCAACGCGCAACAATTTAAAGTGTTTGTACACCAATTAAAATAACCCATTATATGGTACCTGTATTCTTTTATAGCAATCAGGTAACTAAGGCCAGCCTACACGGCCGAGAATTCCGAGACACTGTTGGTCCGCTATCAATTTTATACACGGTGGGATGGCTATTTATCTTACCTTATTTATTGGCTGACTCAAAAACCAGTCTTGGGACCCGATCGCTTTGTGGAACTCGGTATTTACCTGTCTATGTACCTATACTGTATACTCGACTTTACGATGCGTATGTTGGATGAGAATTCGCTTTTAGTGAATTTGGTAGGTATTATAATTAAAGTTAAATGAGCCGTTAAAATCTTAAGTGTTACGTATGAGATAACTTTCACGATTTCTGAGAAAACGTCTGCTACAGGAACAAAATAAAGGGACACCTTACAATGCATTAGAAAGTTGCGCAACCCTTCTTTACGCATCCCTGACTTTTTTGTAGCGATTTCTTTTTAGAAAGGACACTATTGTTCGCGGACCGTTGGCTTCTAACCCTTTCCGTTACTTTTTTGCTTCTTGGCGATATTGGTATTACTGATTTTTATTGT
The DNA here is from genome assembly GCA_946251885.1 of Cosmia pyralina. NCBI lineage: Eukaryota > Metazoa > Arthropoda > Insecta > Lepidoptera > Noctuidae > Cosmia > Cosmia pyralina. The sequence continues at coordinate 17,490,338 of OX276351.1, forward strand.
AAGCACACGGACACGGGCGGGACGACACAGAACCCGTTCGTATCCATCGATACCCGTGAGGGATGCGTTCCTTCGGCGCTCTGTGATTAATTTCCATCGAGGTTGGTCTCAGTAGCGGATAACTCTAAAATTAACTTTACTGCGCTATAAAATATTAATGAGCCATTAAAATCTAAAATGGTATAAAAGTGAAATTTAATGGTTTCTCTCGAAGCCTTTTGCGAATCGAAGCTGTTGGAATTGGAATGTGATATATGATGCTATAAATCGATTTTAAAAACTCCAATTTAACCGTTACATATAATTTATTTCAGATTAACGTTGTTTTTATACCCCAATGTATTATAAATTTGTTAAAAAAACTGAATGTCTAATAATGTTTTTCTCTTTGTTTCCAGGACCAAACGGATGTCCACGAAGGCGGGGCAGACAGACATACACGAGGTTCCAAACGCTAGAACTAGAAAAGGAATTCCACTTCAACCACTATCTGACGCGCCGACGCAGGATAGAGATCGCACACGCGCTCTGCCTCACAGAGAGACAGATCAAAATATGGTTCCAGAATCGACGCATGAAGTTAAAGAAGGAGTTGCGAGCCGTGAAGGAGATCAACGAGCAAGCGCGCAGAGACAGAGAGGAGCAGGAGAGAATGAAGCAGCAGCAGCAAGAGAAGCAAGCCAAGCTGGAGAGCCAGCACCACGGCCACCACGTGACCCACCATCACGACCCGATGAAGATGCCCATCGACAAGGGCTCCAACGACCTACTCAAAGTGAACAAGGTCCCTACGTAAGGTGTCCGCGACGCCGTATAGGAAATCTTGACTGATTCTGTATCATATAGTGTGAGAGCAAGTGTTACGTCCATACGGAGCTGCGGGCGTTAGTCGATTCGTATCCACTAGTTTTATGTTTTCGCGTCGGAGTCGCCCTCGTTGTGGAGAGCGGTTCCCGGTTATGTAATAATGTTCCTTTAGTGCGAAGGACTTGCCTCGGTGTCGTTCGCTGGGTGGACAGGCTGGTGATGTGCTTTAAGCATTTATTTTGTTGCCATAACCACACCTTGTATTGCAATAATATTTTACTAAAATATACAAAAACGTGTTAGAATCGCTCTAAGGTTTAAATAGGAGCCCGAGTGAACTTCGGTATTGTTAGTTAAGATTTTAAATCTGTGAATCTCATAGTATTTATTGCTACCACTTACTCTTAACCCATTATGTTATATTTTTTATTAATAGATATTATATTATGTACATTTTGATGTATATTTTATTATTTGTCCGCTGTTAGCGGACTGGTTATGTTTTGACGGTCACATTTTTTTTATTGTAAAATTTGTTGTATTTTATCAGTTGATTTGGAAAGAATTACTTCTTTATTTTTCTTTTTGACCAGATTGTGATTCACTTCAGTAGTTTAAGTCCACAAATTGTTGTTTGGTTTGATCCATGGATTTCGATAGTATAATATTATCGACAAATATTAAAATACCTGCATAGCTAATTCCATAAGAACTTAAAATGTATATTTATAACAAAATACGTATGGAAGTACAATTGCAAATAGGTCTTCGTCGTGACGAGCGTTGTGTTTTATATTTTTCGTCTTCAATAATTATGAATATTTAAATGTAGACGGTATTTTTTGATAATTCTAGTTGAAAATACCATGTCCATGAAATAAATAGCAAACGAACAAAACGAACAAGATTATGGAGTGGTACTACATACGGCGTGTTGTCCATACATCCCGAGTCATCTGATGTTCAAAATTATATACGTAACGATGATACATATAATAAATTACAATAATGTGACTAAATATAAATTTTACACGTAATATTAAAAGTTGAGTAGTTTAAGTGTATTATACATAGGTAAATAGGTTCGACTTTGTATGAAGTATTGCTAAGACTAGGTACCTACAACATAATCCAATGTACGGCGGAATAAACAGTGGTCGCACTTTATCAGGCGAAAAGTCGATGTTATTAAGTTCCTTTTTTTCAACGAAAGTTAAAAAGACACCGTGTTTCGAGTAAGAAACGGTGGCAAAATTATGTTTCCTGCAATTTTACGTAGCCATATGCACATTTGAATTTTCCAGCTTAGTAATTTCATACATAAAATGCCTACAAACGGTATTACTAGATGGAGCTTGGATGAAACTCAAAAATATACACGGTTTTTTCGCGAAAACGCGAGCTTGTTAAACATGGCCGGTTTCAAATTATTCCACACACCATATTCGCTTTCAATTCCACGTTGTGCCAAAATACATAATTAAAATAATTTAATAACACGTACATTGAAATTTTTGTTCCACGTCCAAAAACCCGTTTTTAAATTCTTCGTTCTTTCAACTATACGTAATAACTGAGCAAAAAAATTAGAATTTTAATAACTTAGTCTTGATAGTCACCATTATACGTAAATTAATGTCAGGGTAGAATTAAAAAGATAAATTAATAGATAACTGTATTAAAATTGGAGTCTTCGCTTAATTTTTATAAAAATCACCCTCTCAATATCTGTCCACTGTGTTATTCGGAAAAATATGTATATCTCTGTAGGCTCTGTGTAAAGGCAACATGAAATTTTTATGTCGTGATATCATTAGAAAAAATTTAAGTCGTCGCTAGATATAAAAACATGAAAACTCGTATAGTCTTTTCACGTTTCATAAATTAATATAAATTAAATTACGGGTCGCAATTTTAAAACAAATGTCATTGAGACAAAAACGAGTTTACTCAATTCATTTGCAACTTATGTCAACATGGACACTTGAAACGTTAAAGTGTTTTGTTAATAAAAAATCTAATTAAAACACACATTTTCTACTTGCTTGGTAATGCTAAAATAAAAGGAAAACGTTGTTAGTATAAAATATCCGGCAATAAATCTGAAATAATGTTCAATATACCTCTTGCTTGGGATACAAAAAGCTATAGTAAATTAGTAAAAAGCTACTAGAATCCTATAAAAATTATATTATCTCTATTTGGTCCAATCTCGACGACTTCTATACATTGATTGTTTATAACTGCTAAAACTTTTTGAATGTCATGCACGTAAGGCAATGGATACGTAGTTAGAATATGAGATTTTATATTGATTTCCATTAAATTTACCCTAGTACGAGTGCAATAACTTCAACCCACATTATTTCATTAAATCCGTAGTCCCCTTAAGATTACGTAATAATAAGGTTGTCGTTAGTAATATAACTTTATCCCATCTTATTTTTAAATATATATATAAAAAATCGATAATGAAAAATCGAACAAAATGTACTTAAGTAACTTCGAGTTAAGTAGGCTTTATAAATTATAAAACGCATAGTTATTAAAAATATCGTAGACACTTGTAATAAAACTTAAGCGTAAATCCGATGGTTAGTAATTGAATTTAAAAAAACGCTTAAAAATTATTTAGTATTGTTCGTAGATGGTCATTTGGAAGGTGAATGGAAAAAGCTTCTTTGTAAAGGGACGTACACACTGCAAACTGAAACGAAGTTCAACTTACCAAATTACACGATGTGTGTATACGAGTTAAATTGTTATTACTGCATTTTTGAACTAAGATAGTTGTTTTATTGGTTGTCGATTATTGTTTGGGACTGTGCAAATAGATGACAGATTTCGAAGTGTCAAGCATCTTCCTCTTAACTATTCATTAAGTTTCGTGTATAACAATAGGTAAATCTTGTAACATAGTAACGATATTCGTGTGTAGGTATGTACGTCCGAAGATTTATGTCAGGTACACTTTATTGTTTCTGCCTCGTAAAGAATTGTAATCCACAGTGAAACAATGAGCAATTTGCTAAATAGATTATATATGTCCTCCATCCATAATGCTGTCTTGCCATATTGCTAGTGTTTTGTAGACTGTAGGTATCTATATACCTAACCGAACATTATATATCATTATTAATATTAATTAAAATAACGTTCACATTAGGTTATCACGTCTTTTCCCAGTTGTATTCCAAATTTGTCACCTTTACTTCGGTTTGTCGTATGTTTTGTTAGTTTTAATCTTTGTTGCGTTGTCCAAGTTATAGTATTTCCATTTTCTATGTTCTTTTAAGTTTCTGATAACAAGACTTCCATTTATTAGTTATTATCCTAAAAAAACGATCAATTTTTATCTTTAATATAAATGTAGCTATGTATCTATGTACCTATATCTATATTTTTGAATATAGTTATTAAAATCGTCTTAAAGTTAAGTAACTGTAAATAGTCGTGAAAGTTTTATGTGGCGCATTATTTTTTGTTTATACTTTTTGTTTTATGTTATGTATTTATGTATTGAGATGTGTCGTATGCCTGTGCAATTTGACCATGTTATGGGACATCAGATACCTTTTAAGCACCATTGTGTGCGGAGTTCAAGATTCTTTGGTCTTTTCGATATGGTTGTGATTCGTAAGCGACTGTTACGAAAAGGTCTGATTAAATTGGATTGTATGGAAATCGTTTGATGTCTGATCTGATATAACTTGAACTATCATTGAGTACACTGGTGGTCTAAGAGTCTAAGTTAACGTGGTCAAGTGTGAGCTGATGGTACGATTCAACGTGACTGTGTCGTGTTATATAAGCAAATAGTTGGGTGATTGTATATGAAGCCCGCATTCAATATTGTAATATTAATTTCAAAAATTCAAGAGAATAAAGAGTTAATAAAAGTATGGCTTTTTGATTTTTGTTGTTTAGATACCCTTCATTAGGCTTTTGATACTTATGAATTATGAAATTAAATTACAAACATGAAATACGTAAAACATTTTAAAGTAGACATGTAATTCTATGACCGATATTTATAAATAATACAAATATTACAAAATGTAAAATACTCTTTTTATTCCGAAAAAATACCTCTCCCGCTTTATGAAATTAATCGTTTTAAATACAGTAAGAACATAAGAACCATTACTAACTTATAGGGATGCATCGATACACCTTTTTGCCGATACGTTACCGATATCGATGCCGATATTGCCGATACGTTTATTGCATTTAAATGAAGGTAAAATAAATAAAACACAAGTTGAGTTATTTTTTTTTAATTAATATAAAAAATTACAGACTTAGAATGAGATTATTTGTTATTAATAATTAAGTTTAATAGTGTTAGGTGTTAGTAATTAAAATTAACATTAATAAGATTTTTGTTTAGAAAACAAAGTTTCTCAAGTTTTCCGGAGATAGGCGATTTCACGAGTCTGTTTAAATAATACTTACCTACGGTGGAAAATACTTTCTCAGATGCGACAGACTTCATTTGGGAACTAAAGTATTTCTGCGCTATTTTTTTCAAGTTTGGTTATAAGACGTCATTTTTCGTGCCTCGTTTGCAATGAAACAGCACGCTAGTTTATATAATACTTTTTTGAAGCGCGAAATTTGATAAGTATCGTAGTACCGGCAATAAAAATAGGGTAGTATTTAAACGCACATCAAAAATTACCAACTTTTCCCAACAGAATACGTACATCAAAAATACTGTTTGCACATCAAAATTTGCACGTTTAAATAAATTAAACTTAACGTCAGGTCGACGGAGCCCCGCTGCGCGGGGCTCCTATTTCTGTCTGCAGGGTTTAAAGGAACCTAACCAAACCTAACCTCGGGGTGCCCAATAATTATTATTTGTACAATTTTTGATATTCAGTTAGTTAACTAGTAGTGAAATAATAAGTTTTTTAGATGCGCATTTATTATTTTTGATGAACAGTTAGTATTTTTGATATGTAATTAATATTTTTGTTGTAACTTTGGACAAAAATTGATGTATAATAATGATTATTATGTGCAAATTTTGATGTGCAAACAGTATTTTTGATGTACGTATTCTGTTGGGAAAAGTTGGTAATTTTTGATGTGCGTTTAAATACTACCCATGTAATATTTTTCTGATGTGCGATTAATAATTTCCCATAAAAATATCACCCACGCCGATATATCGGCAAACCCGAAGTATGTCCGATATATCGGCATCGGTATCGGTATCGGATGCACGCCTATTTAATTACTTGTCGATTAACAACAAGCTTATGTTAACTAGGAAAAACGTTATAGGTAATGTCATTTAATACAAGAATATGTAATGTAAGCTCAGGAAAATATTATAAGAAAATAAATATACTAGCAAAGATAATGCCTTTAGATCCGTGACTAACAGCCTTGGTAATACAATCCTTCTTGATTAGCCTCAATACTAGTCATTGATGTGTATATGCAGCAACTGAATTCTTGTTAAGCTTATTTAAAATAGAATATTTATTAATTAACGAACAGCATAAAGTAAGTTATTTAATAAGTCTATCAAAGGTCATCGCAACGAGAACGATTGTAAAAAACGATATTTTCAAAATTTTCCTTTTTCATTGTGAAAAATTAGAGAACAACTTCTGATAAGGAAAATTTACCTATAGTAATATTAATGTGACGTCGTTCACAGTAGACACACTACAAATCAGAAGGTCGGTATTTAGTCGGCAGAGCTCGAATAGTAGAGCATTTTAGAGCGTGGTCAGTCAAAGACTTGAGTAGAAGATCGAAAAGATCCTATCCAGAGACTGTCGTGAAACATTGCACTTTAGGATTAGGTATTTTCACGTGATACTGAATGATTAAGTGTTACCTACTACGTTTACTTAAATCATTTTCACTGATGACCTTAGTGAATATTAAATAAAAGCAAGCTATTTGATTTTCATTTTTTGGCATTGAGCCGAGCGTTGCAAATCTAACAGTGCGCTTTTATTTAGGCATTCATTTAGGTGTCACCTACCGTTAGTGAAAACAGGCTTTAGTTTTTGGGAATCAAGGATAACGATAAAATAAATCTAAAACTTATACGCCCTTCAAGCTCTACCAGAAAATACATACCTAATAACTCAGCAACTGAAAGACCAGACCAGTAACCCAATCAGGAGGTTTGTGTGTCAAGTTTTGCAATACCTAACAAAAAAAGTACCTACCTACCAATTGTGTGTTACATTTCTTTGCAATCGAATGCATAGAAGTATTCCAATTTAAGACGATATCATTACCTCAATAAACTTCAATTTACTCAAAGAACAAGATCCTTTGGAACAAATTAATTTAGTTGATTGATTTGATTCAAAGCAGGCTTTTGACAATGTGTGCATCGTTTGCAAGCTCATCAAAACGTTGCTTCCATCGGTATTATTTAATTATTTTTATAATTCATTACAAGATAAAATAATTACGTCATTCGTAATGAGAAACTGCATATTATTTTATGTTTGTTATGAGTGTTTTTTTGGTTTTCACAAGGATCTGTTTTGGGACCAGCTATGTATTCGTGTATGTTCCCACTGACTTGCGCATACTGAAAATATTATATTGAACTTATTTTTCAGAGATGACCAGCTATGACAGCTGTGTACTGATGCTAAAGAGAAAGTGTTTTTTGGCTACAGAAGAATAAAAATGCATAGGTGCGTATCTTTGCTCGCATTTATGCTCGCGTATAAACGCACCCACATGAGCTAGTATGAAAGGCATGATTTGACTTTCACTAAACAATACTTATATGCTTAAAAATTTTGAAGAAGAATAATTCTTAAGCTACGCAGTAAAAACAAAAAAGCTCATTTTCTAATTCTTCCTAGTCTTAGTTTATTTGACTTATGAATTTATGAAGTAAGAAACTATATAATTTAGTTCGTGCAATTCCCAATATCAACAGAATGTAAAAGATTGTCTGTTACAAACTTTTCTTATTTTCTAAATTCCTTTGTCAATTCTCACAAATTGCTGCGGTATGGATCAAAACCAAGCATCATGAGAATTCCGTAGCATTTTATAGATTTATAGATAAATCTTTGTGTTAACCGCAAAAATATCTTAGTCATGGGAAGGTAATAGCAGTTCAGAAATAGGAATCTTCGTTAGTGCCTAAATATTTGCTTAAGGCGCGGACTGACTCCGATTTTAAACGGCACACAACCGCGTAATCTATTGTCACCATTAGCTGGCTTGAAATAAGGTTGAAGATTAAAAATAATATTTGTGTTGGCGAGATGTGAGTTGTAACTAAGCTGCGAATGTGCATTTATTTTCCGGTTTTTCTTTAGATTATTCAGAATATACACGTTAAATTAAATAATTTTCCTGTTAAAGTTTAAAAAAAATGCCAATTCTATTAAATTCTTTAAAAAAGAATGTCGTTGTCGCTGAAAATACAGAGATGTTCGACGCCAAAGTTTATTTTTGTGGAGCAACTTCCAAATTTTTCTTTGGGAATATCAATCTATTTATTACTATTCTATTCAGTTAAAATTTTTATTTAAGCCCTTCTCTGTCCGCTGTAATTTCTGCGTTGGATAGTTTCATTGCGTTACGGCATACTCGACAATCCAAGAAACCAATTTTTGTGATTAATTAAGCTAATACCGCGCATTAACTATCAAAATTAAAGTGCACTACCTAACTTTAAAAGTATTTTTTTCTGAACACTTGTGAAAACCAAAGCTTCATTTCTGTGATTCCTTCATAGTGTTATCTCGTGTCGCACCACTTAAAACAATATTAATTTCCCACCGTAACTAACAAGCCCACTGTCGGCTACAACACTCTCTGTCTCATATATTATCAATAAGGAAGAAAAAAACATTACCCCTAACAGTTAAATGGCCCTAAATACCAATAACGTTTGTCGGATCCCCGCCAAAAACAAACCATGAGTTATGTCTATAATGTATTCTGCCATTCCGCCATTTTCCATTCTCCACAGACACTGGAGCTGTCAAATAAATTTCAGACCTACGGAATTCACAATAGGTGGGACCGGTCCACGCTGAACCGAAAATCGCTTAGCATGCCACTCTTATTTTAATACAAAAAGTGCTGAAAAGCCCACCGAATTGCAAGCGATTGTGGACTTAACATACTAAACAATTTTTTACACCGACCTTTCATCTGATACTTCGCCTTTATAGTTTTTGTTGGTAGTTTTTTCGAGTGCTATCTTTGACATTACCTTTATGGCGCCTGATATCTGTTACAGCGATCGTAGCAAATTTGAATGGCTATTAAAACTCGCTAAAATAGCAAGTTACTATCAAAACAAATTCAGTTGCTATTAGATTAAGTTTTATGGGAATTTAGATTCCTTATTCGCAATGGATCGATCGATAGCAATAGAGAATTGTTAAGTGAAGTAGTTACATTGTAATACATTGTAGGGAGCTTGTTCGAAAGTAATAAGCCAAAGAACAAGGGAAACCAGTAATAATAAACGTTAATTTAAAGTAATTCTAAGTTCTGTATTTATGAATACAATATTATTAGTCAAATACTAATTGATTTGTTCTTGATGTAAATATGACTGTTTTACAATCTTGAGCTGAATACTTGACTATAAGACAGATAGAGAGTTTCATTACCACGTTGTAATACTACTACCACCACCACTTACCACCACCACCACCACTTTACCACTTTGATGTTCTTTGTATGATTATGTAAATCGATGTTAAAAGCCCAGAGCTTCATACTTTGCAATAGCAGTCAAATATTACTGACAATGTCACAAAACATCCAATATATATTTTTATGTTTTAATTTAAACTTTATAGAGACGTACCGCAATTACCTACGATATTAAATTCGGTTATATATGGAAATAGCTGAAATCCTATCCACTGGTCGGCGATTAAACGCCGATGCGTTGCTCTGATGGCATAGACTGGGCCAATTTCATGGTCTAACGCTTCCACCCTGCATCAGAATCACTCACTACGTATCACTATTTCACCTTTATATTTCTATTGCTATCACATAGCCTTTGTAGCTGCCAAAAAACTCATCAACTACAAAAAATTTGCTACTAATGAGATTTTTATTGCAATCGGATACAGCTTCTTCATAAACTTTAATAAGTGTTTTCGACCATCGATGAGCAGTAATTTTAAAGGCTGTATAATATTTCGTAAAATCAAATTAAAATTTATGACGTGTCGTAAAATAAAATGATGCTTTGATTGCAAAATGTTTCTTCCAACTACATACGATACGTAGTAGGTACCCATCTGAATTGAACATGGCGACTGCGATCCGCTTGCAAACTATTCCGGATGCGATAGAAAACTCCATCCCTTTTATTTTATTCCCTTTTCTGTTTTATTCTATTGAGAAAATTGTTTCGTTTCACTATAGGTAGAGTACCTACCTACGTATAAACTTTTTTTGAATACTTCAGTTTGGTTTAGATTTATCTACTGCCACCACGAATACCTACACTCAAAACTGATTTTTTCAATTTGATAGAGAAATGGAAATGGAAGTTTTCAAAGAAAATAAAATGATAGTAAACTTTTTTTAAAGACAGCATGTTTTTCATCTATTTTGGCCTTTTAGGCCTCTGCCTCGAATTTCGCGGGCAGCGGGGCGGCAGCGGCGGCGGCGCGGGAGCGGCAGGATTTTATGCATAAAAACAAATGGACCGGACCTAGAAAACAGCGGCGCGGAAGCGGGGCGAGACAATGCGAGACGCGCCGTTGCCGCCGCCGCCCCGCTGCCCGCGAAATTCGAGGCAGAGGCTTCCGTACCTCCAAGGGGAAAAACGGAACCCATAGGATCACTTCGTTGTCCGTTTGTCTATCTGTCTGTCAGTCTGTCAAGATATTTTTTCTCACGAACGCGAGGAGGTATCAAGTTAAAATTAATATCAAATACGTAGATCTATGGTCCCTTAGAGTTCTAAAAAAATCAAGCTTCTCAGTCAACGCAATAAAAAATACGGCCATTTATGCGACATATAATATTTTGATACTCGCAAGTAACTCAAAACCTGTAGGGTAGTTCCCGTTGTCTTAAAATCATGAAATTTGGCAAGAACAAAGGAAAGAAAAGAGTCCGAAAATTGTTAATTTGTAATTCTATTACATATTTTTTTTTTTTTTGGTATTACAATGTTAAGTTTGTTTTTGAGATAAATTCTTTTCAACTGCGGAATCCTTCATTGTGCACTTTGGCTTTTTTTTTTACAAAGCAATCACACACAAAACAATTACAAAATAAACATAATTATCCTTAGCTCTACCTTTTATCATATTCACAGATCTCATTATAAGGCTATGATGATTATGATGATATACCTTATCATCTGCCTAGCCTTTTCCCAACTATGTTGGGATCAGCTTACAGTCTAACCATATGCAGCTGAATACCAGTATTTTACATGGAGCGACTGCCTATCTGATTCGACCTTTATTACAGACATAATGACTACAAAATTTTGAATAGATAACAAAACATTAATGTCATAACATAATAGTATATTTTGATACAAGTGGAGAATTTTTGTTATTGCATTTGAGGCGGAATTAACACCCGACCCGTAGGCGAGGTTGTTTTTGAGCCGAGAACTGCAATAACAAATATCCACGTGTATCAAACGACGTTTTTCAATATACTTTTGAAGAAATAAAATAAAATAACGAAAAATATTTTTGTCATGAATTATTAGGAAACTATGATTTAAATTTTCTTTTTCTTCCGCGCTTTGCTTTCGCCAGGTTGAAGGAGAAGCAAAGGTATAAATCCGATAAACAGCCTAATATGAAAAATAGAAAATTCAAATATTTTTGAGTTTAGAACAGAAATAAATGATAATTAGTTCTTAAACGTTTTTTTATTGTAATAATCATGGTTTTTGATGTTATTCTATTTATAAACATTATTTAAGTATTCAAAAAATATTAACGTCGTTAAGATGCATATCTCTTTGCCGAGATTAAAAAAAAACATTCACCTCCGAATAGAGACGGTGTGAATAGAGGCATTGAACCAATTTGGACTTAGTTTATGTATAAGTTATCAGTGGCAATTTTCATTCCCGCACACGTGTTAGAAAACGAAAAATCGCACGCGTGTGAAATATATTGCATTGCGAACCTAATCGTAGTGCGATATGAACCAGTTTTCGAGGAAGTGTATTGAAAAGGAACATTATGCTATTTCACTTAGTACATAAACTGAACAAGCATATTACATCAGTCTCTGAACCGAAAATAAGATAACTTGATGGAAAAAATATAAGTGACACGAATAAGATTTTGGTACAGAAAATAATCAGGTTAAATAAACGAATGAATGAAATGCACCGACCGTGGTGTGACTATAGACTCGATTACTCGAATGAACTCAAAGATTGCCATGTTGCTTCATATTACATGGTGACCACTACATATCTAGGAGTACACTGGTATGAAAATCAAATAGCATTTGCTGCACCATAATCGACTCCTAGAAACTATCCACATCGTGCATCTGTTATCACTTTATCAGCTAACAATAATGTGCAATTAATTAGTGATAAGGTTACGTTTATATCCGTTCTATTCCTGTTTGGGTTCCTGTCATACCAACACACAAACGATCACAGCGGAAAATGGGCTAGGTACAGTTTTTCTCTCAGGAGTCGAAGTCACGAAAATATTTCACATGAGAAGAAAGAGAGATACCAACATAAGTCCAAATATCTCACATCACTATATAGGATTGAGACTATAGAATTACTTATTATGCACAATTGGACACGAACTCAACACATTTCCGTTCATGCTTCCTTTATATTGTGTTGCACAATTTCTCAACATTATCTTTAACATTCCTTATTAGATAATCCACATTCTGTCCGGAACGCCGCCCATTATTTTTATTTCCCGTTAATAACGTTAACCCCCGGCAATTTTGTTAATGAGAAAATTTCCTCCTTTCTTCTCTCTTAATTTCTTTGTATATACTTAGTTTTATTATTGGAAGTGACACAATAATTTCACAGATGACTGCCAGAAAGGTCTTTTGAATTGATATTGCTAGGAATATACGTGACGTTTTAAGTGTAAAATGGTTTAGTTAGAGAGAAGCGCTGTCTCATTGCTGAACTTGAAAACATCGATCGCGCTGACTGCTTTCTTCTCACGTTTTAAACTGCGTACGTTTGTTGAATAAAAATTCTATTTTTGTAGCTAGTGTGACGGTTGAGTATAGCAAAAAGGTCATTTAGTACCTACATATGTACTGAGTAAGTTAATAAATATAATTACACATCAACGCGGAATTAATGGTAGGATCTATAAATCTCTCTGAATTGGAGAATAAACGGCCGCAATAATGGTTGTAATATATTAGCAACTCTCTAAACAGGTAGCTACTGCCACCCACCGTCCTCACAAAAACCTATCATATTTAAAAAGTTACTGTGTGACCAAACTAATTATGTTCTGAAGGCATCTGGATATTTTTCAGTCGAGTTTTTTATACTTTCTCCCATGAAAAATGATCTAACTTTCAACATTGTACTTAGTGGTACTAAGATTGGAATATTTTTTGCTACCGCTTGGTGGTCGTTTAGAAAAGACAAATGCAAGTCACTTGAGTAAAAAAATACAGATAATTTTAATGACGAATCTGGTTTAGTGGAACGTCTGGCTTTTTGTCTCAGAGTAGCGAGGTTGTTCATTGCATTAGGACCTACCTAATAAGCTGTTTTTCTATTTTGAAAACAAACCTTTTGTATGATTGTGAATTTGATGCGTTTATGAAAGACAAGTGTATAACGCAATGTAACGTAGAGTTTGTGATTGAATTGATTTAGTGCAGTAAATGGTGTGTTTTCGAAGAGAAGCGCTAGTGTTACCTTGATAATAAATCTATTTCTCCAATCAAGTCTAAGGTAAGCATCAAGCTCTATTTTGTTTACATGACAGGTAACCATAGCTCCTGGCTTTATGTCCTGCACCTAAAGCTTTATTTATTGATAAAATAATTCTCACAACACTTCATCTCTAGGTATTTATTTAGGTATTTATTACGCAAGGCACACCAACGATGTATTTACAAGGATAGTAACAATTGTAATCACAGAGGTATACAAATAATAAATCCACACTTATTAAATCTTATACCAAAAACACAAAAATGTAGTATCAAAACACGAAAAATTGCGCGTTAACTCAAAAGTAGTGCGAACACACCTAAGTAAAGCGTCAAACAGCGTCGTGCAGTATCGATTGAGGCATCGTTTATCGCTTCACATCCCTCGCCAGAAGCTCGAAGAAACTCCCTCACGCGTATACCTACCTAGTAAGTATAAAAATACACCCGTTCTTTAAAACACGTTAGAGAGTATGAATGAGGAAGAATTTAAAAGTGTACCTAAATAAATTAGGTAAATTAAAATAAAGGTACTAAACAACTACTAAACAATGAAATAATTCCAGTTTTTGTAGCCAATATTCTCTATATCTCTTTATAACAATTGTAAAAGAACATAGCGTGGCTCATTTACTTAAGTATTTTTCTGTTCTTAAGAAACCATTGGATATTTTTCTGATCAAAACCATATCATCTGCTTAGCCTTTTCCTAAGTATGTTGGGGTCGGCTTCCAATCTTACCAAATATAGCTGAATACCAGTATTTTGATATGGAGCGACTGCCTATATCTATAACCTCCAAAAACGTGTTACTGGGTAATACGATACCCCTCGTTAAGACTGCTTGTCAGACTTTCAGGCTTCTGACGCGCCCAACGGCGGTCTTAGTATGTAAAGATGGACTCTCATCCACGGACCAACCGCGGCAAGCGTAGCTTAACCTAATCGATCAACTCGTGCGGCTGTTATTGCTTGGCCACGAGCCCCTCTGATCAAAATATCTACATATATGCCATTGTCTAAACTGTTTGAGGTAAACTGTAAAAGATGAATTGAGTGAAACAGGGATGCATGAGTACTGTTGACAATAAGTAGATAGGTACCTATTAAATTTATGGATTCAGACCTTCTCATGAAACTATTCTTTATGCCCATTGAAAAGTTAAACATAAAAAGCTAAAACAAAAAATTAAGAACGTGTTAGAATGCCAACGGTTAAATCTTAAAAGATCTTAGAAGACAACAATTATACTCGTACAGCAGTTTCGGTTCTTACGAAGAACCATCCCGTTAAGAAACTTAATAGATGAAGATTAAACAATTAAAACTAATACGAATAAGCTTTCACATGAACGGAAAAGCTTCAAGCTTACCTAAACTTAATTTGATTCTTGAAAGACTTTTGTTTTGTATAGTCTGTTATTCTCTAAATCTTAGTGAGATGTCAAACTTTTTAAATTCGGACAAGATTTGTTTCAAACATAATTATAGGTGATCTTGAAATTGAAATTGATGAAAAACTAGAATTTTAATAAAATAGCAAATAAAATTGATCACCCGCTCAATACGAAGTGCAAACGAACTGTATACAAAGCCACTTTCTACCTACAGGAATAAATTATTAAACATCGAAAAACGATTAAGAAAGCCTTTCCTAATTAATTATAAGCTATCGATAAGTTAGGTTGGATCAAAAGTTACCTTCATAAAAGAACAAAGCATTGTATCAATGAATTTACACCGGAAGAGTCTTTGTCTTCAGTGGCTCATTCTTATATCTTATACTACCTGCGCTCCGCGGTTTCACCCGCGTAGACCTGGATAAAAAGCATCCTATGTGTTAATCCTAGGTATAAGCTATCTACATACCAAATTTCATTCAAATCGGTTAAGCCGTTTGAGCGTGAAGAAGTAACAAACATACAAACACACACACACACACACTCACAAACTTTCGCCTTTATAATATTAGTGTGAAATATAATGTGTGATGTGATTCCTAAATCTTTGAATTTTGTACTACCTAGTATCAATTCCAATTGGTACCACACAGGACTTAACAAAAAAATAACACCGTAAGTGACCTTAGTGATGCTGTAAAACGAACACCTCATTACATTTAAGTGCTCAGAGAGAAGGAAGCAAACTTTCCACATATTTTTCGAAACAACAAAAAACAGAGATTCCTATACTCTGTTGTAGGTACAAGTATTAGCATTTTTATCGTCGAACACGTCGTCTCATGCATAGCAGGTATGTTATTATTATTGATATCATCATCTTATGCAAAATTTCGTAGGTGACACATTTAAACCGATAAAATTGATAAACAACACCAAACATCCTCCCATTCACTCAAAACCAATACAAAAACAAAAGAAGAAATGTTTCTTTTTTATTAAAAAGCTAATCTATTCGTCGTTTTAAAACAGTAGCTTCTGCATAGAAAGTCAGTCCGAGTGGCTGTAAGTTCTGACCGGTAGCGTTCCGTGAACGTTTTGCGACTGCGCGAAAACTTGCTAATGGCCACATTGATTTTGCAGATAGAAGCCAGGTCGGAGTGTACAATCCTACCTCTAGTTCCCCGAATGGGGCGCCCATTCACCGCATAGCTGCAATTGTCATCTATTGAACTCACAGTACGCAGTTTAATCGCGTCTGCCCGTTGTACGCACGCAATGGAAGTCGTAAAACTCGAAACGGTTGCTGTGACTGCACGGAATCGGTTCTCCTGATACGAGGCTTAGGTTAAGGGAAGGTATAACAATAACTATATTATTATTACCTATGTTCGTTTCGACTGAATCTACCGTTCGTTCTTACTTTACGTCCAATAACGACGAATTGCCATTGGGAAGGAAAATCGTTATTATATAACAAAATGTAATATTACTGTCCTCGGTCGATTACGTTTTCCGAGGGAAAATACAGGAATATTGAAAGAAACGGTCGAATTGTCCTTTTCCTATTGAGATGGTTGTAATAATTTGAGGACTCCTAGCAATTTTATGCACTGTCGGCTAGAGTTAACTTCATTGAAATAAAGAGGAAATATGAAAGGTTATATGCGTGGGTTTTCTTTTATATTGCTTCTCTATACTTTATTATAATGGAAATAAATCGGCATGGAAAAAAACTACTAAATTTTCAATTTACAATTGAGGCTTTAAAATCGCTGGCATCTAAAATGAAATCATTCCGACAAAAACATTCATTTTATAAATCCGACGTTGAACAACTCCGTCCCAATCTGTATCCATTCGAAAGAGCATTGTATCGATTACAAAACGTTCGTATCTCCCATTACTCCGTCGTTTATTAAAACAAACGAAATTAAGGACACCTCAGGGCGCGTAGTGTACACACATAAATTCGTAGCTATTTAATTGGATCGTATTACGTGGTGTATGGCGGTACGGAGCCGCGGGCGCAATATAGGACGTTATTCGTACACTTAACTATCCAACGCGAGTTACGACTAACCAGCTCGTTTTTGTTGTGCCACTCGCTTTGTGTGGGTCCGACAGCGTTTGGAGCATTCCAGTCTCTGGTCGAGTCACTAGACGGTACGAGGAATTCAAATAAAAAATTTAATAAAACGCCTTATTTCATTTAAAAGTCGTTTTATGACTGACTAGTTAAAATCAGTTTTATTTAATGATAAGCGCAGAGTTAAATTCGATTTTAAATCTACTTGGAGCCGAATTATGTTGTGAATGTAGGTTCTAGCCATAAACTAACTAGACATGAATCACTGCAAGCAATTTGTCCTGTTGTTTAATTTCGTCTAGGCTTTCAAATTGACCAGCGATTTGCACCAAGAAGTAACGCCGTCTCATTTAATATTCAATTGTAACAAATCATCAAGTTACTGATATTGTTCCGATCGTAATTTCTCCACTTTATTGTGCACTGCAATCATTTTGTATGACTCAGTTCAAATTGGGTGTCAAGTCCGTGCACAATGCGATGGATTGCAAAATAAAGGACTGTGACTAACTCTTGGTCTCAATTTAGTAACTGAATTGTGGAATTCCCTATATATTGCATAAGACATTCTCTGTAAGTTTTGCTTTACTAGCGCGAGTTACTGGAAGCCAGTTATGATGAGATCATCGTGAATAAGAATTTAATTTGGTGTTTAATTTCATTTAAATAATGCAAGTCCTAATATTGAAAAAGCATACAGGATTTTTCAAAGATTATACTTTTAGTTATCTTAGTTATTGAGATCTGCCTTTTGAAAGCCTGAGCAAAATGCAGACCTCATAAAAGCATGGACCCAGATAAAGTACCTAAAATAATTCGGTAATTATTGAAGCTTGGTAATCCAGTTACAGTATGACAGGATTCAAGATTCCATCGTTAATTTTCGAAAAAACCGAAATATCGCTAATGAAATGTGACTATCGATCAATAGAAATTGATTTATATTCCCACCTAAATTATTATAGATTGACGCACTATTTCCGTCACTCTCTTATTGGACCAGTCATATTGCAAAATCAAAATCAAAAGTCATTTATTCAAACTAGGCTGAGAATCAGCTCTTTTCGAAAGTCAAAATTACATAAGACTGTCCCACAAAACGCCCGCCCTTCACCACTTCCTAGTGCTTTAGCTCGGAAGAAGAAATGGCGCAACAAACTCCCCAGCAACACGGCAAAGTATTGTATACATGTCACAGGCAGATTGTATGATTCGTCATTATACATACGACCGTCGTCCGTTTAAAAACGCTCGCAGTTATGAAATATGCCGAAGGAAAATTGGCAACTCGTTCAATTGTTATAATTTCGACATTGATTGCTATTGTCAGTTCAGTCGGAACTGTGACTAACCACGCGCGATCCGAATTGGTCGCAGTAACTAAGCACCCCGAACAAATGGGTTAGATTATGTTAGAACTGTGACCAACCGCGTGCGAGCCGAGCGAGCGGTGCCGTGGCAGTGGCCGGCGAGAGCCTTGAGAAATAGAACTAAATACTTTAATTTGCCGCGGCATTTTGTAAACGGTGTTTGAATTGTCCATCAAAATAAATGTTGTGGCATATATTATATAGTGACAAGGCAATTTACATTTTGCCTTCGGAATATATCAAAACTGCGAGCGTTTTTAAACGGACGACGCCGTTTGTAAAAAGCGGAATCATATAAATCGCCTGCGACATACACATTTAATTCGGTAAAGTTCGGTTTTTCCGAAGATAAACGATAAAACCTCTGAGTCCAGAGTCCAGTCCAGAACCTTACAGTCTGTCGTACTGTAAGTTTATAAAATGTAGTTCAATCACAGAAACCAACAAAAAAAAAAACAATTACCGAGCCCACGATTTCTACTTTGCATCAAACTGGAAACTTGTTTTGGAGTCTGGTTTTAGTGACTCAAATTACAACTGAGTCTTTGTCATTATTAGAACCAGTTCCTATAGCAAGAGAAAGGTTTCAATTCTCTAACAAGTAATAATTAGAGAAAGTCACAGTCACAACTCTCACGAGAATGCATTACAGGCAAGTAACTTGAATCAGTAAAGGCACCTTTTAGCAACCACCTCCCATCTATCCCGCTTAGCTAGACCTCTGACAGAACGCCTTCATTCCCCCCTGTGGTCTGATTTTGAAGTAGCATCAGGGAGCGGGAAGGATCATGCTTTGCTGGTTAGTAGTTCTATGTGTGTGTGTGGTGCAAGCGTATAGACAGGTGGGGTTGTAATTGTGGGGGTGCGGTGCATCGCTTTACATCTGTGTATACAGAACATTGGGACAGTTCATGGGAAAATCATTACGGCTTCTATTTTATTTTCCTGTTAAATATGATCTTCCTAAAAAGCATGAAACACATTTGTTTGTCTTATCTCACGCCTCAATATTAAATGATAATTCAAATACTTCGGCAACAAAAATATTTTCAGGTATGCTTGATGAGCAAACGTAATTTCTATCTTTTTCTTTTTTTTTTTTCTAGGTTAAAAAAAGTTAATTTTGTTTCTGTAGTAAGTACAAAATGTGATACTTAAATAAAAATCGGATAATTTCAAGCGGTGCAAGTTTATTTAGTCAGTTTAAGCTAAAATGTTTCCTTGAGATTAAGAAAGAGATTCAAGAAAGTTTTAAAGTTAAAATCGTTGTGTCCCTATTTCTAAACAAAACGATTTTACTTTCAAACAAACACAAACTTGCAAGAAAATAACTCAACTACATTTAAGTCACCTGTTTTATTTTGTTATCCGATTTTTCCAACTCGAAAGTTATCGCTGCGGAATACAATATATGATACTTCTCGATACGATTGTACTAGACGAGGGTCCGTTCATCGAACGAGTTCACCACTCAACAACGAAACGTCGTATAACAATCCTACATACGCCAAACAAACGCCATTTCACCCTCCTTAATACAACCAATTCTTCTCCGAAACAAATGTCTCAACTCCCTTCAAATTTTCCGTCGTTTACGCCGTTCTTATTCTAGCCTCCCGCGAAACGTCTCGCGCAAAACCGAAATGTATTAAGTTACGACTTTCCCCGAACTCATACGACATTTGTAAATAGAATGTGTACAGTCTTATCTCGCCCGTAGCAAGGTGATTTACTATAATTAGAAAGATAGCGGTAGATGCCTTTTGTTATAATTTTCCAGGCTGGTTCACGAGCGTTTTCCCGCGCAAACTCATGAAAATGGCGGCCATTTTGTAATGTGCCTTGTTTTTTGATAAGGGTATTAAAATAATGGCGCTTTCGGACGGTTCTTTAGTCTGCTGTGGAAGGTATTTCTGTAGGCACCTAGGTACGTGATCGCACATTTTAAATGCAAATTGGAAGAGTTGCTAATGAAATTTAGGGAAATTAATTGTTTTCTACCTCATTTCTGTTGTTAGGTATGCATGAATAGGTACCTAATAAGATTAGCTATTGATAAATACAAAGCTGTATCTATAATTAACGAGTAAGTATCTACACCTAGATGTTAATTGAAGAAACTCTTAATGAAGAAGAAAAACTTAAATTATTGGCTTTTGCGAATATGTTGCGTATTAACATAAACATAAACGACTAATAGTTTTGGTGGTACTTATGCTTAGAAGTAAATACTAATAAGTAACAAAATTCTAATTACTTTAGAGCGTAAAACGTAACTTTTAGTAGACAATAAGAATTCTATCTTATTACTCTTTTTACTTAAACATATTAGAAATGTGTAGGTCTTACATAAAAGCGGCTATCAGCGCTTAATTCGATTCCTTTTTACAAAGGATCTCTCTAATTGGAAAAAAATATCAGTGAGGGTTTTTCCGCTGAATTAAATCGCTTGAAAATTCCAAGGCTAGCTTTCTTTGTCTGGCCGAAGCTATTGTTGAGCTGATCGACTTAAATGGGCTGAATGGATAAGCTCCGGAATACAGTATGAAGCCGTAAGATATTGTTACGAACGATATTTCACTTTCTGTTCCGTTTTATGTCTAAGAAAGACAGACTTCTAATTATCAGCAGTTTTAAAGTGATAATAAATATAAGTTTTCCGCATAATATTGGTGCCTTAGCTTTAGCATTGTAATTTATGTCTTCGAACAAATTATACATACAAATGAATTATATACAAATGAATAGATTTTGAACGATTTTCAGTATTACTTTAAAATCTGCTTGCCAAAGCATTACTTAGACATCCATTGTTCCACCAGGATAACAGCAGCTGTAACAATATTACCTGAGGCATTTGAGACGTCATTTTTGTTATCCTGAAGACTTATATACAATTAAGGGAATAATCTATCCTTCCGCTTGCTTATATTCAGCACACGCATTGGCATGATACTAAAAATTTGTGTAAAGATGGACTTGGACACTGAAAATTACTAAGAAAATCGCTCATAATTTTACTTTAATGTTTCTTTTGCACATAGGTGTATCTTTACTTGACAATGAATCTAAATGACAGCACTCGTTGGAATCCATGGATGTTTTGTGTAAGATTTACCGTACACTACCTCCATGTTGGAACAAGTTGCAGACAAAATTCTTAACTAGCCTGTTGGAAATAATACAACATTATTGTACTTACATCTCGCTAGGGTATTGTCTTTTGTTTTCTAATTCTCTAAACCTTTTACCAGGTGCCTACATTTTTTTTTTTATACTAAAAAATAAGCTATAGTGGCTCTGTCTATATGATGGTGCCTGTGACAGTTTTGAGCACAGAACAGATAAAAGAGGTTTACCTAGAGGTTAAGATAACCTCTGTTATGTGGCTTTGAGCCACAAGATACAAGCGACGCTTAGTTTGTGGTTCACCGAATTTGTCTAAATTGTATTGTTACTCTTTAATTAATAACCATCATTATTATCGTCTTTGATATTTCTCGGAACCCTTGGATCCCGGACCTTTGGACGTATACAGCGGCCGAAGTCAACTCGTAGAGGCCCGTTAAACGTTTTTGATGAAATGAGAACCGACGATTATCCCTGTATGTCATAATTATTAGGCAAGTGCACCCAAGGACAATCCCCGGTTGGTGTAAGACTATTGCAGGCCTGGATACAAAGATATTGTACTTTGGGTTTGGGTGGCTAAACTGGACTAGTTACCTGGAACTATGGAGTGACTATGGGTCCTGTCTGATCAATGTTTTATATTTAAACGGATAAAATGGCAGGAGGTGACTTGCACACTCAATAATGAGCACCCGGAAACTCGCTAGCACATAGTGACGGTGCGACAAGGGGGTAACATGTGCCGCCGGGGTCGCGGGTAGTTCGAAAGAGATACCGTGGCCCTGGCACGGGCAACTGAAGGAACACGGGTGGGTTTTAGTCCGTAAAAGTCTGACACGCCCTCCCGCTCTGCCCAGAGCGGGAGAAGTCATTTGATGATTTCCCATCCACAAAAAAAGGGGGTAATGTACTGAGGTGCTTGAGGAGTGGAGAGGTATTCCACGGCTATCAAGACAATCCCGGAAGTATGGTCAAGATTTTTACCAGCATCTTACTCTTCTTATACCTACTTCCTTCCTCCGAACATGTTTGCTCTTGCGAATCTTCACTCAAGCCGACCAATACAGGCACGAAGGACGTTCCCGCCTCTTTCTCGCCTTTATTGCTCTGATCTTCGTCAGTGTTTACTCCGGCCGGCCGATAAAGGCAAGCCAGAGATGAGGAACAAGAGTTCTCCCGGGAGATAGGGTCCGAGGGGCCGCTACAATCCTGCAGCTCACCACATGCTGCCCTGCGGGTTTATGTATCTCTCTTGATCTGGCTCCTCACCCTAGACCTGTTATGGCAGTGTAAACTTTACCGGCACAGACCTAGAGTTCAGGAGCGCGCAAGCCCCACCACGTGGGATGTAGGGTCTCAGAACTTAAGAAGGCGCACGAGGGGCCGTGGCCAAATCAACTCACAAAGGCCCGTTGGACGGTTTTTATGAAATGAGGCATCAACCGTCGCGGATTATCCCTGCACGCACTACCTATGCTAGTGCACCCAAGGATAACCCCCGGTTGGTGCAGGACTGTTGCAGAATATGGAAACAATGATATTGGACTAGGTATGAGTTTGGGTCGCTAAGGTTTACCTAGAACAATGGATAGGCGCCTTTGCCTGATCAATATTATTTATTATTATAGCTTATAAGTTATAAAAAATACAGCTTATCAATTCGAGCAATTACAGTTTCAACAGTTTGTTATTATTGTGGCTCGTACAATAATGTAAGTATGGCCTTCTGTTTCTTCACATTATTTTAGCAATCAATTATTAATGGAAATTCATAAAAACTTTCAAACGTCACAAGTCATCATACAGTGCCACGATCGTATATGACTTACTAATATGAGTTTTATTAATTTTCAGGGAAATTCTCAACAGAACTCAAGCTATAAGTGATTATTTAGAAAGTGAATGAGTTCTTGTGATATTATAAGTACCTACCATATCTACTTACATTAAAGATTTCTCACAAAATAGATTAAGAAGTGACCCAGTAGGTATACGGAAATTGATATTAACCTTCCATACGATAACTCCCCATCACACCTTACTTTCATCCTCAAATATATTCCCATAACAATAACCACAACAAAAACTCCATGGTGTTACGTACACCGGGTATTAATACCGCGATAATGCAAATACCGCCAGTGAACGACTGCAGAGGGCGTTTCGGCGGCCATTACTGAAAATTTCGCTACGTCTACCTCCCGTGAGCTTTAGCTAACACACTCGGTATCAAACGCTTTTTGTTTTAATTTTAATAAAATTTTACGATATGTGTGTGCAAAAACATGAATACAGTTTGAAATTTAACAACTCGACGGAATTGTTATGTGTATTTTGTCCTATTTGTGTTCGTTTTTGTGTGTGTGCGTTCATTATGGAGGAATATGTTTATAATTGTATAATTATGAAGTTCTTTGGTTAGTAACTTTCTTGAATGGAGAGGTTCCGTAGGTTTGTCTTAATACTGAAGTATTTTCATGAACATTTTCCGTAATCTCCGAAGTAGAATATCTGCTCCACCAGCCTTCAGGATAAGTTTCTCGAGTATCGTAGCGTTAAGTAGTGTTACAATGCAATGTTTTGGACTCAGTCCAGGTTATATTTTCTGTACCTAAGCCAGTGCATATAGCGGTCTCCAACGTGCTTTTGTAGAAATTACTCTCGAATTCTCTATGCAACCTGTGAAATTCTCCAAACAGTTGGCATTAACAAAATAAAAAATAGTGGAAAAGCTGTAGGAATTACTCTAGATATTTTTAAACATTTTTGTAGAATAACTTTTAGTAAGGCATAATCCTAGAAAAATTCGAAGTCTTGTGTGTGATATATATTTGTAACAATATGTTGATTTAAAAGAGTTTCCTGCCTGTACTTCCCTATAGGAACCAGCTATTCCATCTTTCTGACTGACCGATCCCTTGACAATTCAAAAGTGCCTATAATTGGTTTATCTTCTTATCTTATAAATAAAAAAGCGAAGTCCTGACTGACTGATTGACTGACTCATCAACGTCCAGCCCAAACCCTTGGACCTAGAAAGCTGAAATTTTGCACAGAGGTTCTCTTTATAATGTAGACAAGGAATAAGGAAGGAATTCCCGGTAGTATGTTTACGTGGGATATTTTCCGACATAAACACGGGCGAAGCCGCTGGCAAAAGCTATAGTTTGAAATAAATGCTTTGAGTTCCACCAACCCACATTGGGTCCGCGTGGTGGATTATGACCCAGTCCATCTCATGGAGAGGACACCTGTGTTCCAGAAGTGGGAACGTTATAGGCTGATCTTGCTACGGCAATCTTCATCATCATTCTCTTGCCCTTATCCTAATTTATTTGGGGTCGGCGTAATATGTCTTTTCCTTCCATACCTGAATTAGTCGTCACCTCGGTACTTATAGTCACTATGTTTTTAGCCATATTATCTTTCACACAGTCCATCCATCGTTTCTTTGGTCTTCTCTTACTCGTATAGCCATCCACATTCATACTCGAAACTCCTTCCTCCGGATCACATGCTCATACCATGACAGCCGATTTCCGCACAACTTTTCAGTCACCGGTGTCACTTTCAGAGGTCCTCTTATATACTCATTTCTTATTCTATCCATTCGGTTACACCACTCATCCCTCTTAGCATTCTCATCTCAGCTCCAATCGCCTTTCATTCATTCCTTTTGTGGCCCAACATTCCGATCCATACAAGACGGAAGATCTAACCATTGTTTTATAAATTTTCCCATTAAGGTTATGGGGAATGCGGGAGTCGAAGATTGTTCCCGTGACTTGACGCCATTTCATCCATCTAGTGTTAATTCTGTGCATACTCGTAACAGTCTGATCTACTTCGCTATCGCTTTGCACAAGTGAATCGAGATACCTGAAGTCGGAACAGACCGGGAGAAGCACGCAATCTTATAATACTTACCTTAATATTTTAAAAGTTAAACAAAACCTAAATATTTAACAGTAAGTACCGAAACGAATATGATTGTTTTAACATTCATACACTCCAGAACCTCAACTGAAAAATATTATATATACTGAGGTTTGGCGGTCCTAGCCTTTATTTCTTTCTAAAAATATTATCATCCTACTAAATTACATAAATGTGAAAGTTTGTGAAGATGTTTAGATGTTTGTTACTCAATCACGCAAAAACGGCTGAACGGATCTGGATGAAATTTGGCACACAGATAGTTTATAACCTAGTTTAACACATAATATACTTTTTATCCCGGTAGTAGGTTCCCGTGGGATAATTTCCGACATCCACGCGGGCGAAGCCGCGGGCAACGGCTAGTAGGTAAATTATATACAATATCTTGACTGAATCTAATCTGCATTTAGTTTAAAAGAAAAATCTTATAAATCTACCTAATAGCACTGATAACATAATACTCATAGGTAGCAGCTACCCAGTGAAAAGCGAGTTAAATAATACAGTAATTAACAGATCAGTTCCTGCAGCAGCGGTTGTAAACGATGATAGATAATGTAAATGACCACCAAAGAGGAAATCCAGGAATACAGACTACATCACCCCCATTCAATAAAAGACCCTGAACACCGACGTCAGAACACCCACTTTGTATCAAAATAAACTCCAGAAAATATATGTTTACATCGAAAAACTAACTCGCGTAAAGTGCACAGAAACTTTCTATTAGTTATGTTATGAATTTTAAACTTGCCACCACTCGATCGAATGAATCGAGTCAGGCATCGAACTCGGATTACATCCGATTCGATATATCGATAAAAATCCTACCGTGACGTCGACACACCGTAACGTCTTTTATTCAATTGCATGGAAAATCGGAGGGATTCTGTGTACCACCCCACTAGTTCCATCCTCGTCTTTTTCCTTGCGTTTGACAGAGACATCCGATACTAAAGGTAATTGAGGGTAATAGAGAAATAGTTTTAGTCTAGACGGTAAGTTGTATGTCAGAATGATAGGCGTGAGTTTGAGAATGT
The DNA here is from genome assembly GCA_946251885.1 of Cosmia pyralina. NCBI lineage: Eukaryota > Metazoa > Arthropoda > Insecta > Lepidoptera > Noctuidae > Cosmia > Cosmia pyralina. The sequence continues at coordinate 17,517,021 of OX276351.1, forward strand.
ATTGTAATAGCACTTGTGCTGACTGAGGAGTCATCGAGACGATCTGCATAAAGTTGCGTTCACACGGCGAGACATTGGTCTTGTCTTTGCAGAAGGCTGAACATACCTACGATTGACAGTCACACATTCTTCTTCAATGAACTCAGCCTACCGCAGTCCACTGCTGGGCCTCCCCCAGGCTGCGCCACAACACCCTCTCCTCCGCCTTCCGCATCCAATACATCCCAGCCACATTCTTAAGGTCGGGGAGCGTCACACACTACGCTTGCCGATACGCGGTCTCCACTAGACTCGTCTGCTGCACCTGCCATCAGTCCTTCGAAAAACATGGCCCGCCCACTGCCGCTTTGCTTACTCTGCAAGCTATGTCGGTTACTCCGGTTCATTTGTCGTTACTTCTCCTTAGAGGTCCATGAATTTATCACACCTTAGACCAGTGCTAAAAGTAGGCCTTTCGTTACTCTGTTTATTAATATGAGGCAGTTTCCGAATCTTCTTCAGCAGTTTTAGAATATTTTTATGTCTCAGTTAATCGCAAATATTGAGTAATCATAACGTTTTTCTACTTTCCTCGGTAAAATAACGGTCGTAGAATAGACTGTAGGTAATGTTCTAAAATCTTTAAGTAGCAATGGACTAATTTTATATGGTTATTAATTCAATTTTCTTCTCTAGAGAAAATGCTTTTGCACTAAAGTGGAATTATTACTGGCTGACAGGTTTTGTACCTACTTAACTGCTGTTCGTGATACCTATTGCAGGATGCAAAAAAAAAAAATTGTTACTAAAAATGTTTAGTTAACAGGAAATGATTTGACATTGGAATTAATTATCTAAGTATCCAACTGAGAAGGAAATTTACTGCCACACATTTTAAATTGATTATCTGCCTAGTCTTTTCCCATGAATCATGTTGAAATTGGCTTACAGTCAAACAGGACGCAGCTGTATTTTACATGGAGCGACTGCTTATACCAGTTACTGGGTAATACGATATCCCTTGGTAAGACTGTCAGACTTTCAGGCTTTGACGACCCCTATAACGACTGTCAAAGATCCACGAATGACAGTCGGGGCCAACCGGTCCCGGCTGTCATTCGTGAATTAGCTTAACGTGATTTCCGAGGCACGGAGTGGTCTTGGTAAGTAAAGATGGTCACCCATCCACGGTGCGGATATTAAATTACTCAATATATAAAGTTAGGGAACTTACTATGAGTACATAGTAAGTTCCCTATCTTTATAGGTATATTGAGTAGAATTAACTTAATAGTTTCCATTCCTTTCTTACCCTAACTTTTAGTTAAGGTACCTACTACTACGCCACGTCTAGATGTTCAAAACAGTCCTTAGAGTTTATGTTTATTTCAGTTAGTAGGCAGTTGCCTTGGGATATTGTCCTTTTCAACTATTTGCGAAATTGTTATAATTATACAACATGTGTTTAAACTGCGAATTGCTACATTTGCCTAGAGACTCTCCGGCCTATTTGCTGCGAACATGATTGTAAGGAAAATTTTCATCCCTTAATTTTCTATTGCTAGAAACTTTACAGTTCATGTAACACTATCCAGAATTGTGTAAAGGCTCCCGCAGACAGGTGGATGCGATTCCGGTAGAACAAATTTTAATGAAGTTTTCATAGAAATTGTTCCACCAGAGTCGCGTCGCGCCGTGCCGTCGCACCTGTCTGCGGGAGTCTTTATACTTTGCAGAGGATACCTACGAAAGTTGAACACTACAAAGGAAAATAAAGAAATACCTAAGTGGATTCCTATTGAACAGTTTCTCCTCAGTATACGAAACGTACATACAACAATTCTTGTGCAAAATGTGCCCATAAAAACGTGCTCAAGGTGCCATAAAAGTACTATTATCTAAACACAAGTCTTGTTCGTTTTTATAATGCCACAAAGTTATAAATGCCATCAAATTAGAGCACAACACACCTGCGGTCAACTTAAAACAAATACTTTGGGTACTACATTCACCTGCCAGGACTTTATGCCCCTATAAAGCTCACAAGCACCCATAAAAGCATTATTACCTATTAATTTCACACCACATTAGCGAAACACACAATAAAACTTTAACATTTTGGTTCGGTGACAGTGATTTCGAGTTTTGTGTTTAGCGCCATCTATCAGCACAGGGCGGAGCCTCGCGGAAAAAGATTATAGGCATTATACGGCCGAGTTTACGACATCGTAAAAGTATGTCGTAAAAGCGAAGGGCACGCACGCCCTCTGTTAATCGTTCAGAAACCGATATTGCGGTGAGGCCTCGAGATAGATTACTTTTAGGAACGTTAGGAATAACTTCTTGGCGTTTGTCTATTTATGGGCGCGTGCCGAATTGCGTAAGTACCTAAGTACCATAACTCACTCGAGGGTAGTAAAATGTGTAATGGGTTGTTTATGTAACAGTCAAATGAGGTCACGAGATTACAATACGTGAAAAATAAGGTTTCAGGAAGTAAAGAGCTCGAAGAACAAACATGACTTGGCAAGATCCTCGAGAGATTCCGTAAAAGCTGAATAAACTGCCAAAACATTTTATTGAGTGAAGGAACAAGTTTCTGAACGCAAATTGGCTTGTTTATTAGCTACAGTAATTAACTACCTATGCGCACAAGTATGACAAAAAATAGCCACAAACTACTGTACCTACAATGCGTAACCATTTTATTCGTGCACCCTTGTAGTCGTTAAATTTTTATTGACTCCAAACTGCGTGACTTTAAAAATACACAAATTTATGGTCACTCAAACTGGAAACGATTATTCAACACGTCGTAACTATTTTATTGCATCAATGTAAACAAAGCATCAATTTTGTTATCTACTGGGAGACTTTTTTCTTGACGATTAGTGTGACAATACTTACCAGTTTTTTTTGTTTTTAATTGTTGATCTTTAACGAAGATTGATCGTTATCTTTACCTCATCCTTCATCCTTCACTGAGGTACCTACCTATTTATGTTACGCTGAAGTTTTTAGGTAGAGCTAGTACCTAGTACTCAAAAGAGTAGGTAGGTATAAAATCTAAAGTTTTCATTTTGTTTATAGTTCGAACTGCTTACATAATTATGTATTATCATATACCTGCCTACTCGATTAACTTTTTCTTCTAGGCACTTTTATTTTACAAAAAGATACTTACCATTAATTATGTAGGTAAGTAGGTACCAACCTACCTATAACTTTATCAAGGAAAATAAATAATCTTTGATTAACCGTAAAGTTTTTTTCAACGTCAACCTAAACTTAATAGGACAGTCAAATACCTACTCGTCCACCATCTTAGAAAAGCTCACTATGAAACTTGTGAAAGCAAATACCGCAGTCTATCGCATTCACCAACCGCGCTGGTGTACACTGAGCATTGCAACACTATCAGCCTCTTGCGTATTCTCGCGATACTAAATACGCAGCGAGTGCACTGAGATAGCTGCGAGTGCAAATAATGCGCGCGCATACCCACAGATGGCAGGCATTTAAAAAGTTTTGTACGAGTAGTTAGCATGTGGTTAATGTAAATTTTACTGTCGCCAATAGATGGTGCTGTTTTATATTTTTTAGTTGCGTTGTCATATTAGGTTGGGGAAAAAGTCTTTTCGCATTATAGTATGTATGAACTTAAAATAAAATATGTTTGGTTATACTATTTGTACCTGGCTGGTTTTGGTAACATTGAAAGTTTAAATTTGAAAGAACATAATTCCAAATTCAAATTAGGAAAAAGTGTGATTTTCATTTGTTTTTCGTACTGTTAAGATGAGTGAATCTAATGAAGAAATTCGATACGTTTTAAAAGTTTACTACAAAAAAGGTAAAAATGCAACGCAAGCCGCGAAAAAAATTTGCGATGTTTATGGACCCAGTGCAGTGTCTGTGAGAGTAGCACAAATTTGTTTTAAGCGTTTTCAATCCGGAAATTTTGATGCCAAAGATGCACGACGCTCTGGTCGCCCTATCACGGATAAAATGGATGCCATTTTTGAAAAAGTGGAGCAAGATCGGCATATCAGTAGTTACAACGTAGCTGAAGGACTGGGAATTGACCACAAAACAGTTTTGGCTCATTTGAAAAAAACTAGGTACACAAAAAAGCTCCATATTTGGGTACCTCGCGAGCTCACTGAAAGAAACCTAATGAACCGTGTACTCATTTGTGATTCTTTATTACGACGTAATGAAACCGAACCATTTATGAAGAAGCTACTAACTGGAGATGAAAAGTGGATCACGTACGACAAGAACGTGCGAAAAAGGTCGTGGTCAAAGGCCGGTCAGGCTTCACAGACTGTGGCGAAACCCGGGTTCACTCGCAACAAGGTGATGCTGTGTGTGTGGTGGGATTGGAAAGGCATTATTGATTATGAGCTGTTACCACCAGGCAGGACCATCGATTCTGAACTCTACTGCGAACAACTGATGAGATTAAAGCAAGAAGTTGAGAGAAAGCTGCCGGAATTAATCAACAGAAGGGGTGTGGTTTTTCATCATGATAACGCTAGACCTCACACATCTTTAGCCACTCAGCAAAAATTAAGAGAGTTTGGCTGGGAGGTGTTGATGCATCCGCCGTATAGTCCTGACCTTGCACCTTCAGATTTCCACCTGTTTCGGTCTCTTCAGATTCTTTAGGCAGTGTCAGGTTAACATCACGAGAGGACTGCCAAAACCACTTGTCGTGGTATTTTGATCAGAAGTCCCAAAATTTCTATAGCAATGGGATCATGTCCCTACCTACAAGATGGCAGAAAGTTACCGAACAAAATGGTACCTACATACTTTAGATAAATGTAAATAATGTATATTAAAAAATGTTTTGAATTTTCTTAAAAAATGCGAAGAAACTTTTTCCCCAACCTATTATTTATTTCATTATGCCAAAATACAATGAGATTTGTAAATAGTTTAAAATTAATTAATTTTCTTACCTCATGAACTGGAAAAAAAATCTGTTAATTCTTCAACCGTCTTATTGAAGTTAGCCCCTGGTTTGTCTTTTATAATGAACTGTTGGACACAACTTCGCACTTGCATCTAGTTGGTGAAAAGTAAGTACTTATAGCTAACAGATTTACTACTATTGACACTGATAATGCTGTTCTATTGATTTATATCCGTAATTTATATCAAAGTCTTCCTAAACTGACACTCACTTTCAAAGTCAAAACTGAACTAAATAAAAATCGGTAGAATTATTTTTCTGACTAATTAAAACGGTACTTACGGGGGCTGTTTGAAACGGAAGGGTTTATGACTAACGCAATTGTGTTTACAGCTTTTAGCTTTCAAAGAAGCCGCCATTCAATTGTAAGACCAAAAATCCAACTATTTTCGTCAAACATTTTTTGTAAAATAAATTGTTTGTAATTTAGTTGTAAGATAAAACAAGACCTTTAAATTCTATTTTATGTATTGTTTCAGATTATTGCGTCAGCCGCTTTCAAGATACGAAGGCCGATAACTGGACATTAAGGTAAACAACAATTTATTTTAACACCTATTTATTTCCTCAAGTGTGGTTTTATATAGGTATATTTTATCTAAACAGCCAATCAAAAGATCTCTTTAAAAAAATGCCTCTAGGCAATATCCATTTAAATTTTGTTATCACTAAGCTTCTGTTTTTTAGTTTTAAAGGGCAGTTTAAAGTGAAAACTAAATCGAATTATTTTAATGAAGCCATTTAAGGGTGTAATAAAAAGTAATTGACTCATGTGTTTTATTAACAAGGTGGAGGAAATTGTCATTAAAGTTATAGCTACCCATATCATTGAAGCCATTAGAATCTAGTTACCTAAACTTGATACTTAGGGTTCGTTTTTCCTTAATTTACCTACCTAATTGTTTTTTCTATCAGTGGTAGGCAAGGACTGGGCGACCCAGGTCCATAAAAGGTTTGTAAATCTGTCACTCAAATACGATCTTCTTCCCTTGAGAACTAAACGGTTTTTTTTTTTAATTCTAAATCATTTATTTTTTAGCCCTTATCGACTGTTGTCCACGCCTTAAGTTTTAGCCTCAGCTTTTGTTGTAGGCAGGTGCTCAACCAATCGGATAGGTTATCTAAATGACAAGAGTAATGTGTGAGTAGATGAGCAGGTGATACTGTGTTTATTTTATTTCTACCCTAGATCTGCATTGTGGACAGTTTCATTGATCACTTAATTAAAAAAAATAAAAAGCTAACTATAGATAAGTAGGTCCTAAAATATTGCCTGAGAGCAATGATGGCGAACGCTTTTGATTGTTTTAGTTAATTAAATTAACTTAAAGTAATTCCACGGCCTGTCTTGCAGCCGAAGTGGGGGTCGCTTAGCGCGGTACGCGAACATCAATGATATCATCCGACGAGCCCTTGTCACCGTCGGCGTTCCAGCTTTATTAGAACCCAATGGCTTGGCACGTGACGATGACAAGAGACCGAACGGCATGTCTTAATTTCCATGGAAGGAGGGTAGGCCTTTAGTTTGGGATGCAACGTGTGTCAATACTCTTGCGCCATCCCGTCTTCCTGGCTCGGTATGCTGTGCTGGCACTGCTGCTGCGGCTGCGGAAAACCTCAAGCGGCGGAGGTAATTATATTTTCGAGCCGTTTGGGGTTGAAACCCTTGGGCCTTGGGCCGTGGGGTCCGAGTGCTCATAGTTTGTTCAACGAAATCTCCAAACGGCTGGTTGACACTTCCCGTGACCCAAGGGCTGGCATTTACCTTGGCCAGAGGCTTAGGATTGCCATACAACGTGGCAATGCCACCAGTCTCTTGGGTAATTTACCAGTCGACAGCGATGCGGAGGAATTTATCGACGCCATATTTTATTTTTTAATAGTTTTAGTTAGGTTAGGATATTATATTATATTTTAAACTTAATTATAGGTACTCTTTTTGTGTACATATATGTAAATAAAGCATAATTTTCAAACTTAAAGTAATTCTTTTCATATAGCGTAGTATTGAACAGTTGACAAGAAATTTAGCTAAGTTTACTTAGTTAAAGCAGAATGTTGTTTTCAGGTATAAGTAGGTACTTACCTATTAATTTAGGTAATTTTGCCGAAAGACTACATTACTATCATAATCAGCATGCTTTAATGACCGATAGATGATCGATTATATCGATAGCAAGAGCAATGAAATGAATTGTATTTTCAAGAAATTTCATGTTTTTACTTATTAGTAGGTAGAGGTAGAGATATAAATTTTAAAAATCATATACTTACTTAAATAATAAAAAATCCCAACAGACAGAGACATCGAGAAGAAAAAAGCTTGGGTGTGCCGCATTTAGAAAACTGGACGACATTTTGAGCTAAAACTCCACAATGTCTGAAGTCCCGCCTCTAAAACCAGTGTCTCTAAAAGTGCCTTTAAAACCACCCACGATGGCGTATGGTGCTGAGACGTGGACGCTCACGCAAGGGGCTGTGTACAGGCTGAGAGTTGCACAGAGAGTCATGGAGCTTTCCATGCTTGGTATCAGGCTAATAGACCGAGTTCCAAACATCGAGATCCGAAGACGTACGAAGTGTCTTCAATATCGGAAAGCGTATTATGGAACTCAAATGAAGTTAGGCAGGACACCTGGCTGGCTTGGCTTGGCTGGCGCAGTGATGACAGGTGGAGTAAGACTGTGACAGAGTGGCATCCAAGGACTGGAAGACGAGATGTCGCTCGTCCGGCGGCGAGATGGGTGGACGACATGATTGCCATCGCGGGCAAAACATGGATACGGCTGGCACAGGAGCATGGGGATTGGCACAAGAAAAGAGAGGCCTATGCCCAGCATTGGGTGAAGTTAGGCTGTGGATGATGATGATGATGAGGTAGAGAAGCTACGAGAGCTTCTACCTATTTACGTGATGTTAATGCGCTTAAATAGGTAGGTATAACTTACCAAAACAACAGTTTGATTTCTTGTGTTGTCATCAAACAATATTTTTGATCTTTTTTCGGTCTCCTAGGTAGTATAAGGTACCCACCACCGTTAGATAATTATGTAGATACGCCGTTTAATATGGAGATAACGCTGTTATTGCCTACAATGCGTACAATATTGTACCTACGTATAAAAAAAAAACATATGTACAAGACTTATACATCCTCAAATAGGAGCCAGCTTTTATCTTACCCCGCCATCTAGCGGAGACTCTCGACAATTTTTATCGGTTGATTAAATCGTTCCTAGCTACCCCTTTATGGGCGAGGCGTGTATATACTCACTTATTTTGTTTTTGGACGAGCAGGGAGATACGATCTGTAGGTGTTTTGTTGCATATCAGAGCATTAAATCAGGGTAATGTTCTGTTCCGTGTCAAAATATTGAGGAAATAACAATTTTGGTACAGTCAGCAACAAAAGTCGATTAACACTTTTAAAATTTTAAGAACATTAACACTTAACAGTTAAACTAAAAAAAGCGGTTTAATTTAGATGATGTCAAAAAGTAACAGTGTTAACCGACTTTTGTTGCTGACCGTACCTATACTTGTCATAGGTAGAAAATTCATAATGGAAGATGTCATTGTGCTTTAAGTTTTATTCATGGTTAATTTCTTCTCAAGATTGGCGATCTTCCCCGTCTGCCTTCAAAGCAAGAGTGAAGGCATCTTCTGAGCACGCTCGCTCCATCATAGACCTCATCGATCGCTTTCCATCAGGCGTGAACGAGGTCAAGAACAGGCCCTGTCAGCAATAAAAAAAATGGCTTCATTAATAATTATAAGGTGAACTGAGATTACACAAACGGCGGAGAGTCATGCTAACAACTTTTCATCTAACCTTGTCTTATTAGGTACCTCGGCAAGAGCCTGTCTCCTAATACCTTTAAGGGAAAATAATCAAACCTACTTATGTAAGTAGTATTAATCCTACTAATAATAATAATATTATAAATGTGAAAGTTTGTGAAGATGTTTGGATGTTTGTTACTCAATCACGCAAAAACGGCTGAACGGATTTGGATGAAATTTGGCACACAGATAGTTTATAACCTGGATTAATACATAAAAGACTTTTTATCCCGGTAGTAGGTTCCCGTGGGATAATTTCCGATATCCACGCGGGCGAAGCCGCGGGCAACGGCTAGTTATAAATAACAAATAAATTTATTTATTTTCAAAAAAGTGATATCATTGATACAGACATCATATTTACAACACACAAAAGTAATGCCTTAAGCATGGGTCCCCTGGCTCCCAAACTACTTAGGTACTTACCTGTGATTTGGGAGTCAGTTTTAAAAACGTCATCAAGTAGAAAAAAAATTGTGAAAATTAAAAAAAAGGCATTTTTTTTAAGATTTAGCAGGTATAGTAAGGTAAGGTCATAACATAGGTAGGTAAGTTACGTAATAGGTAAGCCTCGTACTCAGACATACCCCTCACCTATATCGATCTGCAAGGACTGTATCAAAGACGTAACAATGGACTGGTGATCGCGGTAGATCTACTGCGATCACTATTACTATATTACTATCCATAGTAATATTATAAACTTGAAAGTAACTCTGTCTGTGTGTTACCTTTTCACGCCTAAACCACTGAATGAATTTCGATGAAATTTAGCAAGGCATCCTGGGGAAGGACATGGGCTACTTTTGTCTTTGAAAAATAATCCTACAGGGGTGATATAGGGTATGACAGTTTGTTTGGGAAACCCAGCATTTCTTAAGTTACGGATATAAAAATTCAAAGTTATGCTTTTGATAGGAAATAAAGAATTGTATGGTTCAGCATTTTTGAAAAATCATCCCCTGAGCAGGTAAAATAGGAGTTGATATAAAAATTTTGTGTACTCTTTTTAGAGTCGGTAGTACGTTCCCGTGGGATATTTTCCGACATCCACGCGGGCGAAGCCGCGGGCAAAATCTAGTATACAATAGACAAAAGACTAAAGGGTATGATGGTTCTGGTAGGTAGGGCTACCAGAACCTCATACCCTTTAGTCATATTAGAATGAAGATCTAATGGTACTACCTACGTTAATACTATTCAGTTGAAGTATTAGTATTCTCATCGTCTACAAAATCATCCTAACCTGACATTCCCAAGTCTATCCATGTTCTGTTAAATGACTTCATTATATCTTACAATTTTTCTTACCCAAATGACTGTTCTACTCATAGAAATATAAAAAACAGGAGAAGTGGCATGGGGGCGTGTCTGTGTCCACGCGTTATGCGCACGCTGCGCCTTTACTCGCCAAATGGCCGTCTCCGCGAACGCTTTCGACCGTGGTCACGATAAATTATAAAAATGCCGTGTTGTTCAGTGGTTTCCTGCAAAAACCGAAGTGATATTAAAAACTTCGTATCTCACGGAATCACTTACCATATGTAAGTAAAAGTATTTTACTGTATTTATCTTTAAAATCATAAAAAACAACAAATCGTAAAATATTTCTTGCTTTTACTACGTTATTTTTGTTTTCAAATATCGCAGCGGCTGTACTATTTTTGCAGCAAATACATTGCTCCTTAACCACTACCTTAAGTATGTCGCTAAGCGACTGGACAAGCAATGTAAAAATAACAAAACTATACTTTATTTACACGGAGCGTCGCATAGTACAGCCGCTGTGTCTTGCGGCGAGATAGTGAGGAGGTTAAGATCCACTAAAGTAGGCTATCGATAATAATGTCGATTGCCCAACGAATATTATATTGCTATTATAGTTTATTTTTCAATTTGTCAACCGTTTTAGCCTGGTTGGAACACATGAAAAGATGACGTTTAAGTACGGTTGGAAAACCTTTGAGAATGTAAAATAATCGTTTTTACTGTTTTTGATTATTTTACAGCGTACCTAGTAGAGAAATGCATAACCAACGGTCGTAAAGTAAGTTTATTAATGTTTAGGTGGAGTGTTTTTGGGTTTAAATTATCGCATCTTCGTGCTATTTCCTTACTTTTTTTTGGTTTTGGTATTTTACTTCCGCTAAAGTCTTTAACTATGCACCACAAGATTCGAATGCGTTGTAGTAATCGGTATGGTTCAGATAAAATATTAGTGATGTTTGCTTAAAATAAGTCAACATATTCATGCTATTTATTTGTTATGCATGAGTATGGTACTCGTATGCGTTTGTTTTCATATATTTAACTATTTCTTAACGAAGGGTTTTTTTTAATAACAAAAGCCTATTCGCCTGTTGCCTGCTACCTGCTTACTCATCGTGAGGTTAAGAAGTATAGACCGTGCGGAACTAGTTGACCGCGCCTTAGGTATGTGAGCGGTGGGATGGAGGAGTGGGGGCGCATTACTCAGTACGTGCGTTGCGAACCGCCGCCTCACCCCTGTCTCAGCGGCCAACTAGTTCCTAGACTATAGACTATAGCTTAAGATACTTATTATGTAAATGATAAATAAGTTCTTATAGTACCTTTTTAGCTTCCCAAAAGATACAAATACAAAAAAAGAATGGATTGATGCCACAGGAAGGCCACCTAACTGGTTCCCAACAAAATATAGCACCATATGCTCAATTCACTTTAAGGCAGAAATGTTCCAGCCTCTAAAGAAAACTCGCAGGCTTTTTGAATGAGCAATCCCAAAATTAAGAGTACGTCAAGTACTGAACAAATACCTCCACTTTACATGTCAGTGAGTAAACACATCATAACAGGGTTCAACAATTCCTATGGTTTCACAGCCTAAACCAACTTAACCGGATTGTTTTAATTTATTGATCGTGTTTTTTTTAATATACATTTTTTTTTTTATTTAAAATATATAATACTTTCTGGACATATCATTTTTTATTTTATTTTCAGGACCCCAAATTTTTCTTGTACAGTAATAAATGGAAGTATCGATAACTTTCCGATTTAGTCAATCACTAGCGTATATGTAAAATAAATTGCTTTTTGCACAACACAATAATAGCGCCAGATGTTTTTGTGTGAGTAAGTTGTACGGTGCATGGTAAATGCACGCTGTGTGTGACGAGTTAAGGTTTATAATTGATTGTGTAGTATGTTCTGATTTATGAATTGCAAGTGTGTGCGCGACTTTGTATCTATTGCTTTTATTGAACTACATGTGTAGTAGTGGCGCGGTGGTGGGGCCAACCTAGCGACATCGGGTTCTGATACATTTTCAACTACCGGGCATATTCTCCTTCTTTCATATATCTATGGTTCTACTCAAACGTAGAAACCAAATGACTGTTCTACTCAAACGTAGAAGCAATCTAGAATTTCCATATCAATGTTTCTCATTTCCTCGAAACAATAAAAAAAAAACTGGCCAACTATCGGAACAGAAAACTTTTCGGAAAAGAATTTATCCCAAAGACAAACTTAACATTATAATCCAAAAAAAAAAAAAACTTTTTTTTGTGATAAAATTATTAACTAACAATTTTCAGACTTTTTCCTTTAAATGTGCTGTGAGACCTTGCTTCTTGCCAAATTTCATTATTCTAGGTCAACGGGAAGGTACCCTATAGGTTTTGATTTACTTGCGAGTATCAAAATATGTCGCACAAAAGGTCGTATTTTTTTATTGCATTGACATAGAACCTTGATTTTTTTATAACTCTAAGGGACCATAAACTTACGTAATTGATATTAATTTCAACTTGATACCTCTACGCGTTCTTGAGAAAAAGTGTCTTGATAGACAGACAGACGGACAACGAAGTGATCCTATAAGGGTTCCGTTTTTTCTTTTAGAGGTACGGAACCCTAAAAACCACCACCTTTTAAGACAAATAAGTCATTAGCTATATACCTACATACTTCGATACATTGTATGAATCAGTCTAAGGTCCTATAAAACAGAAGTCGCAAATGAGGTAAATAAATAAACATTGTACGGCGAACATAACATCATTATCCAATGAAATACTTACCTGATAAGTCCATTAAAGCAATGGAAGACGTATGCACGAGATAGCAGCTCCTGCGTCCGCCATAAGTAAATCTGCTGGATGTGGAAAAGTCTTTGTTTTAGAGATGTTGTACACTTGTAGCTGTGTAGCGCGTAGGCATATTAAACATCTTTAGTCTTAGGCAATACCTATGTATGACGTAGCTCATAAGATTATTCTAAGTCCCAACCTTTGTATACATCCAGTCGTTCAGTAAAGCTCCAACTGAGAACACGCTCTTTTATTTGCCAAACCTTCTGAACATACACACACACCAACAACCTCATTGGCAAAGTGGTGACACCCGTACGTGTCCGCGCGCGTATCGAGTTTCAAGTTATCGCAACCGAGAGACTGAAATTATCGCGCGTGAAAATGAACGACCCGCGTTACCAGTCTGCAGCTCTGCAACAGCCTGCAGTCACAGCAACCCTGGATCAGCCACAACCACAGCAAATGACGGCAGTTTCCATCACATCGAGGATACCGGATTTTTGGCGAGATCGGCCAAGGCTCTGGTTTCACCAATTCAACGCCATCGTGGATCCCCAAAAGGCAAGTGACCTGCACAAAAGTCAACTTCTAATAGCTAGGCTGAAACCTGACGAGTTACCTGATATAAGTGACATTCTTGAAAACATGCCTGAAAATAATAAATTCGATACCCTTAAAAATAGGTTAATTTCGGTTTATGAAGAGTCGGAATCAAAACAAATGAACCAACTCTTAAACGAAATCGAACTCGGAGACCAGAAACCGTCTCAATTATTACGGCGTATGCGAGATTTAGGTAAAAATAAAGTACCAGACGAGACTCTAAAATTATTGTGGTCAGGTCGTCTCCCACACTCAATTAGGGCCGTCATTACCGCATGCGACACTGGGGAGGTAAAACTCGACAGTTTAGCTAAAATTGCAGACAAAATCCTGGAAAATACCAGGCCGTCTGAAATATCCCCGATCACCAAAACAACTCCGAGTGCAGACCAAACAATCCCCGAAATCATTGTTAGCGAACTAAAACAAATGAAACTAGAAATTTCAGAATTACGTAGTAGACTAAACGGTTCCAATAATCATCACAACCGTAGGTCGCGAAGCCGAGATCGTTATGACCCTGGTACATCCCGGGCACGCTCTAAAAGTCGCGAAAACACCCAAAAAAATAGAGAAAAATACCTAAGTCAAAAAGAAAAACCAGGTGATGCGGATTATCTGTGTTTTTACCATTTCATTTACGGTACCGATGCGCGTAAATGCGGCGACACAATGAACTGCAATAAAAAGAACTCGGGAAACTAATTCAGACACCGGGTCAAATACACAATGTCGCCGGTGTCAGCAATTCCTATCGTTTATGTGTTACAGATATAATAACTGGTGCACGATTTCTTATCGATACTGGTGCTGATGTGTCAGTTTTAGCCGGTAAAAGGCAAAACGTATCCACGTCAGATTACATATTATATGCAGCCAATGGTTCAAAAATTAAAACGTACGGTGAAAAAACCATTACGGTTAACTTAGGTTTACGTCGACCATTCCAATGGAAGTTCATACTAGCCGATGTTCAACGTTCAATTATAGGGGCTGACTTCCTTGCTGCTAACAAACTAATAGTAGATTTACATGGTAGGAAACTAATAGACAAACTCACTTTAATGTCGCGTGCCACAAACATTATAAATAGCGACGAATCAAGTATTCGATCAATCGACATAAACGACGAATACCATCTCATATTACAAAAATTTCCCGACATCACCAAACTGGAAAATTTTAAAACAAATCCTAAACATGATGTACAACACCATATTTACACTACTGGACCCCCGGTTCATGAAAAAGTACGACCACTTAATCCGGAGAAATACAAAGTAGCCAAAGCAGAATTCGAGAGGATGATGCAATTAGGTATTTGTAGACCTTCGAATAGCCCGTGGGCTAACCCACTTGTATGCGTTAATAAAAAAAACGGTGAAATAAGACCATGCGGAGACTATCGTAGACTTAACGCACAAACTACTCCCGACCGTTACCCATTACCAAGACTACTTGATTTCACATACGTACTCAAAGGGAAAGCTATATTTTCAAAAATTGACGTTCGGAAAGCATACCATAATATACCAATGGCTTCCGAAGACATCCCCAAAACTGCAGTCATAACTCCATTCGGTTTATTCGAATTTACAAGAATGAATTTTGGGTTACGCAACGCAGCGCAAGATTTTCAAAGATTTGTAAACAATACATTAAAAGGTCTAGATTTTGCATTTCCATATTTAGATGACATAATTATAGCGTCAGAATCAAAAGAAATGCATGTAAAACATTTGGAAATAGTTTTGGAACGTTTAAATAATTACGGTTTAACTATCAACACAGACAAATGCGAATTCGGCAAATCTGAATTAAACTTCCTAGGTTACCACATTAATTCAAAGGGCCTAAAACCGAGTGCGGAGAAAATGCAACTTTTAAATGACTATCCACAACCCAAAACAATTGAGGAACTCCGACGTTTCCTCGGAATGATGAATTTCTACAGACTAAACATTCCGAAAGCTGCAGAAATTCAAGCACCACTAAACGCGTATTTACATAATTCCAAAAAACGCGACAAAACTGAAATTACGTGGACCGAAAGTGCATTAGAAGCATTCAGTCGATGTAAACAAATGATCAATAATTCAGTCATGTTATCACACCCAGACGCAACTGTTCCATTAGTGTTGATGACCGACGCTTCCGGTACTTGCGTAGGTGCAGTTTTAAATCAGAGAGTTAGCGATAAATTGCAACCTCTAGGATTTTACTCAAAGAAACTCACTGACACCCAAACAAGATACAGTACTTATGATAGAGAGCTTTTAGCAATATACATGGCAATAAAACACTTCCGCCATTTGGTAGAAGGCAGACAGCTGACAATCCTAACAGATCACAAGCCATTAACATTCGCCCTATCAAAAAAGGTGTCGCCTTCAGACTCACCTAGACGATTAAGACAGTTAGACTTTATTTCTCAATTTTGTGATAACATCAAGTACATAGAAGGTGACAAAAATACAGTCGCTGACGCATTATCCCGAATCGATGAGATTATCGTGCCATCATTATTCGATTACCAAAAGTTAGCTGAACTACAAAAAAGCGATTCGGAATTACAAAATCTACGCAAACATGATAAACTCCAATTTAAATTAATCACAATGCCCGACTCGGATATAAAAATAGCCTGCGAAACATCAACAAACGACATACGTCCTTATCTACCCATACAGTTCCGGGAACTCGCAATCAAAACACTACACGATATGAGTCATCCCGGCGTTGCAGCTTCTCAACGCTTAGTTAAATCAAGGTATTTTTGGAGCAGCATGAATACCGACATAAAAAATTACGTCAAAACGTGTGTTCCCTGTCAAAAATGTAAAATTCAACGCCACACAGTAACACCGATAGGTGAATTTGACAACACAGGAAATCGTTTTGAACATGTACACATCGATATAATAGGACCACTGCCACCGGCAGAGGATTTCAAATATTGCGTTACCATTATCGACAGGGTGACGAAATGGCCTGAAGTTATACCCGTAAAAGATATAACAGCCGAAACGGTTGCTAAGGTGTTCATAGAGCATTGGATTGCTCGTTTCGGATGTCCAATTCGTATAACCTCAGACCAAGGTCGTCAGTTTGAATCAGACTTATTTCGGCAGTTATTAAAAAGACTCGGTATCGAACGAGTTCGAACAACTGCATATAACCCAAAGGCGAACGGTATGATCGAAAGACTGCACCGTACCTTAAAAGCTGCTATTATGGCAAAATGCGAAAATAGTACACAATGGTTACGGGAATTACCTCTAGTACTCCTAGGGTTGCGCTCGGCAGTTAAATTAGATCTGGGATACAGTCCATCACAATTCTTATACGGCAGTAGTCTCAGACTCCCAGGCGACCTATTTCATTCAAAGCCTACAACCAATATAAATGAGAGCGACTACATCAAACAATTAACTAAGTCATTGTCATCCGTTCCCGGACTCTCGCATTCAAGTTTACATAGCAACAATAATAGAGTATTCATTCATAAAGACTTATCCATTAACACTCATGTGTTTGTTAGAAATGAGGCTAGGCGATCCTTGGTACCACCGTACGAAGGTCCACATAAAGTAATAACGCGACATCCCAAATTTTATACTTTAGACTGTAACGGCAAGCAAGTCACTGTATCACTTGATCGTCTAAAACCAGCTTACCTATTAGACTTTGATAATGTGTCGGTCCCACGCCAAGAGACCCAAATAAAGCCACCCGACACCGTCCCACATCCGGCGAACGTTACGACTTCATACGACACTGCAAACAATACGACACCACCGGTTATAACGAAATCGGGCCGCATCGTTAAGAAGACCGTGAGATTCGACATGTGAGCCGCTGCCGGCAACGTCGTTATCAGCAATACCTATACCTCTCATAATAACCACACGTCAACGAACGCTCACTATCGCCGTACTTACACCAGTCAGCAGTCAGACAACATGGGCCAGCCAGCCAGCAAAACGACCATTGTTGCGCAGAACAGCGCGGCCGCAAGCAACAAGGCTTCGTTGGATGACGAAGACCTTACCATGACCCACAAGATGTCGCTAGCCGCAGTCATCCTAGTCAGCACAGCGGTAACCCTATGTATACTCTACGTGGTGTGGTGTTACTGTAAGCGCCGCATCGAAGCCGCCGTCGAAACAAGAATCAGCCGTGCGATCACACAACGTGTTAACGGCATACCACCCGGGATGCCCAACCTACAAGCAAATATCGCGAGTGCTAACCTCAAACAAACGTATAGTGTAGTGTAAACAATGTGCGGTGGAAGGAATGTGAACGTCCTAGAATAAGTAAAACGATTAGGGTCCTTAACTCAATTTGTTTATTGTTAACTTTTGTAGCTGTAGTTATTTTGTAATTTTGTATTCTTTTGGGGAGTAACAAATAAAAATTTGGTTTAATCTAAGGGGGGAGGATTGTAGCGCGTAGGCATATTAAACATCTTTAGTCTTAGGCAATACCTATGTATGACGTAGCTCATAAGATTATTCTAAGTCCCAACCTTTGTATACATCCAGTCGTTCAGTAAAGCTCCAACTGAGAACACGCTCTTTTATTTGCCAAACCTTCTGAACATACACACACACCAACAACCTCATTGGCAAAGCTGTTTGGCTAAAATTATTTTTATCTGATAAGTATCTACTGGAAAGAGGGGCTTGTGGCTACGTAATAACAGCCACACGGGTCGATCGATGAGGTTAAGTTACGGTTGCCGCGGTTGGTCCGTGTATGGGTGACCATCTTTACATATAAAGACCCCTCCGTGCCTCGGACAGCACTTTAAGCAGTTGGTCCCGTCTGTCATTTGTGGATCTTTGACAGTCGTTACGGGTCGTCAGAAGCCCGAAAGTCTGAGAACCAGTCTTACCAAGGGGTAACGTATTACGTACGAATTTAGCTGCATCCGGTAAGACTGGAAGCCGATCCCAACATAGTTGGTAAAAGGCTAGGCAGATGATGAAGTATCTGGAAGTTCCCTGAAAAAAAAAATGGCTGTAGGCTCATACAAAACCTACAAAAAGTTTAAACCTTAGACATTTTTTTTACTAGCCTACACTGTGCTTCTCCTGGGCAAAAACCTCCCTCTACTCCTTCCATCTTTCATATTTTTTTACGCGCGTCCTCCTTCTAGATTTGTTGAAGAGAGCGTATCCAGCTCATCCCGCCATCTCCTACGTGATCTGCCGCAACCTCATCTCACTGTCTCAGGGTCAGTTCTGTGCTATTTGAGCCCACAGTTTCGATATCAAAATCTGAATCATTTTGAAGCAAATTGATAATGCATTGATTCATATTTTGAAAAATTTGTCTTCTCAACACCGTAAATAATTGTATTGTATTGTTGTTTGTGTTGTTGTATTGTATTGTTGTTTTTTTTTATATGCCTTTTATTTGTGCAGAATAAACAAGTTTTCTTTCTTTTTTTTTCTTTCTTTTATGCAATGAATTTTGTTGAACTGTCAAAATGAAACCGGTTACGATTGATAGTGTGATACGCAATTAAGGTGCTGCTCAGTTCCATTTATGTTGGGCATGCTTTTGAGCTACGTTAGCAATCATTATATCAAATGCATTAGGAGCATGCAAAGGAAAAAGTAATGGGACCGAAAAGTTTTTGGAAAATTGTCGAATCACTTTTTGTCTTTTATTTGTTAAATTGTACCTCATTTAGGTTACTTAACTTACTTATTACTTGTTTACTTTAACGCCATTTGCGTTAAAGTAAAACAAGGGATTAAGTAGATCCAACTTAATAGGTACGTAGGATTACAGCAAGAAGTTACAGTAAATTTGCCAATATAAGCAACCGCGTCTATATCGATGCGATTTAAACAAACTTAATAAAATAAGAGCTAACTTCAGTAAGACCTCAAACTTAATAATACAAAACTGCACTAAATGAAACACACACACACTACAATAACACACACACTATAATAACTTAAATAGAGTTAAAATTAATTTCTAAAGCATAGAGCAGACTAAGGTGCCTATTATAATCGAAAATCTAGTACCTACCGGCTTAGAAGACACAATTCAGTATGGAACACATGAGTACTGGCACGCTACGACGTGTTGCAACACACCATAAGTGTACACACAGCTTTAATCCAAAGATTTGTGCGGCACACGTATACACAGTGGCTATTAAGGGGCGGTCCACGATTTACGACCAATTAAAATCTATATCGTGGAGCCAATTAAACCTCAAGTGGTTTATTAGTATTGAATGCTGTGTTTATCGACTCTCTGGCATTTCAACCGGTCCCGTACTTACCTAGTACTGCCCTGCTCAGAGTTATTGGATTATCTTTACTTAATTAAGCCTCGTCTACTGAAAATGTACATACGTGTTTTCTTTTTATTTGGCTTTATTACTTTTGTATCTAATATGCTGGCGTAGCTTGCGAATTAATGGGTCTTGTATCAGGAGTTACTTTTACGTATCTTATGTTGTATGTAACTGTGTAATTATCGGGTATTTATCTGTAAGGTAGTATCGACTTTAATTATGTCATCTAGATAGGTGAGTAATATAGAGACATTGGAATTGTATATTGAATAAAGAAGTTGATTATAGGGTTCCGCTTTTACACTAACTAGACATTAAGCTTGCTATGTAGGATAGTTGAAAGAGTTCAAGAATGAAGCTCCTGAAAAATTTAAATATTCAAGACTAGCTTCCGCTCTCGGCATCACCCGCATACTTTTTATTGACATACGCATGGTATCCCCACGGACTACCTACAGAATTGTCTCTCCTTGTCCCCATACTCCATCCAAAGGTTGTCTGTAAAAGATCGCTTTTAGCGATAATACCGCCCATTGTGTCACTCTATGTAAAATTTCAACATTGTAACATTGTAACCTGTAATTTAAATGGTGTGCATAATAAAGAGTATTCTATTCTATTCTATTCTATGCCCATCCTCAGGGTTCAAGGTATCCCCATACCAAATTTCATCAATGTCAGTTCAGCCGTTTAGCCGTCAAAGCGTAACAAACAAAAAATCAAATCTTTTCTCTTTAAACTTAATATTAGTTTAGTTAGATAAACTTACGATAGTTCGTATATTAATTACTAGCTTTTGCCCGCGGCTTCGCCCACGTTTATTATACATATAAACCTTCCTCTTGACTCACTCTATCTATTAAAAAAACTGCATCAAAATCCGTTGCGTAGTTTTAAAGATCTAAGCATACATAGGGACAGACAGACAGCGGGAAGCGATTTTGTTTTATACTATGTAGTGAAGTAGCAACTTCACCGAATAACTTGCTGCTTATTATTGCAGATTTTAAAAAGTGCTATTTTACACAAATTGGCTCTCCAAACTAATATAAGTTTACCTACCTATTTTGATTTTTTATCAAACAAAATTAAGTACCTAAGTTGGTAGGTAAGTGAAAATTATTATTTAAACTTACGAAGAAAAATATTGTAAACTGAACCACTTAAAATTACCACTGTTCCCAGATCACCAGGAAGTTATAATTATAAAATTATAATACTTATCGTATTAAAATGGACAGATTAATATCAACATACATACTTAATTATAAAACGAGCTTCATTAGGAACTATTAAATTATCCTTATCATTTAATTATCACATTTATGGATGTTGTTATTGGGTTATAACTTTAAAAATCTAGTTAATAATTAAGTATTTAATTTTTTTGCATTTTTATGTCACGTTTTATCATTAAGTTTTCGTCCATAGTTTATTGCTAATAATGGGTGTCAACATAGAAATGTTTTTTTTTAGTGAATTACTGCACGTTGTACCTAATTTAACCAATATCTCTAACAGCGATACTTTCACTTTGCCTGGGTATATAAGTGTTTAAAAAATAATTAATTTCATCGTGGATAAGTAATAACAGCCGCACGGGTCGATCCATCAGGTTAAGCTACGCTTGCCGGGGTTGGTCAGTGGATGGGTGACCATCTTTACATACCGAGACTCCTCCGTGCCTCGAAAGCACGTTAAGCCGTTGGTCCTGGCTGTCATTCGTGGATCTTTGACAGTCGTTACGGGTCGTCAGAAGCCCGAAAGTCTGACAACCAGTCTTACCAAGGGGTATCGCATTACCCAGTTAATGGGTTGTGGAGATCAGATAGGCAGTCGCTCCATGTAAAATAATGTTATTCAGCTGCATCCGGTTAGACTGGAAGCCGACCCCAACATAGTTGGGAAAAGGCTAGGTGAGAATTGTTATATTAAAATTTTTAATCAAGTTAGAATTCCTACATGTAAGGTATACATACTACTTATTCAATCGTATTGGAACCGCTCAACAAATTCTATTTCACCTTACATAAACCTTTATTTCTATAAAATAAAATACCCCATTAAGGTCGCATACAGAAACAAAAAAGTCCCCGAAAATAATGGCGGGAACTCGCAAAACTAATCACTTAAACTTTCCAATCCCATCGTAGGCCATGCAGGGCCAATACTACAAATTTTCAATTACCCCCAATGGTAGCAAATTCAGCTGAAATGTAAATTATTTCAGCGTGTGCATTATAAATATAATTGTAGGTGTTTCTGGGCGGGGAATGGCCAGCCAATGGCTGTGCTCGGATAGGTTTGGGCGCCGCCCGCCGTAAGAATGATGGTTTGCCCGCGAAGCCTTCGTCGACGACGCTACGCTCGCACGGATCGGAAAGGCTATAATAATGTTGCATGTTTTTTGAATTTTAAATGTAGGGAATAGAATAATCGTAGTTTGGGTATTTTCTGTTGTTTTGAAATCTTGAAATCTGAGAAAGGAATTTGTTTAAAAGTTCAACTTCTTGTTTTTGGAAAATAATGGGCGATGTAAATATTAATGATTCCGACGGAGACCGTTACCTGTCAAGTTAATGTTATAAAACTAAATATCTAATAAATAAGCTTTGTGATAACTTCATAAAATACGTCAAAATATGCAGCTACCAGCTTTTCCATTCAAACATCTAAGTACAATTGCATAGATACTTACTTAGTACCTATAGCTGGCTACTCCATTATAAAAATAGGAATAATTAATTACCTACGACTAAATAATCCTGTTTTAAAATGTATGTTATTAATTAAATGTTCCATAAATTAATAGCCCAAACGACACGTTATTATTAAATGAAATTAATTGGGTTACTGCTGCATTATATAGGTATTTTAGCAGAAAGTAGGTTAATTTTTACTTCGACAGACTTATGTCATTTGTTTAATGCTGTTTTAATTTTCTACTTGCAATTTAAATTCGCTTTTGACAAGTAATTAATTGTCACATAGCAACGAAACAACAGCCAAGTGTCTTTTTAGTTATTTTTTATAAATTATACAGATGCTGAGGCATTCAATACAGAAGACTTAGGTATAAAAGTTTGTTCGAAACAAGATATTTATTTATTGAGAGAAAACAAACAGAAATATTAAAAAAAAAAAACGGAAATAACTTAACATTTAACTCAAGAAACCTAATACCCACTAAATTTTTCACAAAATTATTACAACATAAAATATTTACAAACTGATGGCAAAAGATAACTTTAGTCACTTATTTTACTATGCCTAAAAGCATAGCACTTAAAAACACAATTTCCCAAACTTGTTTTAATTCAAGACAAGTTATTGGGAACTCAAGTTAATATCTCAGCATGAGGCACTTCCTGTAGGTTTAACTAGAATAAAAATAAAATAAATATATTAAATTAATTTTACTTGGATAATAAAGGATAGACCACAAAATGGTTATAAAATATTTTTCAATTCAATAAAATCTCAAACACCAAACCAAAATGATTTCGAAATCCAGTAGCAGTTCACCTTAAGCAACTTACTATACATTATACAACATATTATGGACATTTAGTATCACCAAATGACTCATAAAATTGCCCAAATATCCCACAACACCGTAAATTTATCGTTGAATACGTCATTCAACTCGTAAAAGCGTCGAGGAGAATCATTCTCGGCGCGGAACAAACTCTCATGTCAATCATTAACGTCAAACAAAATATAAAAATCAATTTACGCGACATTCAAACCATTATGTGGTAGTGGAAACCGCTTCATTACCACTCATGGTACCCATAAAAGTGCTCATGCCGCTCGCACAATGCCGCCATAATTTACCACGCGAATATATCTTAATATGAGTAATAATAGTTAGCTCATTGTTAATTCGTACCACTCCATGCCCCAGAACAATAAATTTGCGATTAGGTATAAAGCAGAAATGTGTCTAGGATGATTTAAGTGCGAAGGGAAGACCCTACCGCTATTTACCTGAAGTGTATTGATGTGATATAATGTGAACCACAATGTAGCGAAAATAACTATCTTTTTTTGTGTGTGAAATGCGATTCTGCACGTTCATTATGGATTCGCCTTTCTTTTGTTACGACCAACAAAATGGATTGGAATTTTGGTTCTTTTTGTTACAAAGAAATGGTTCACTTTGAAGTAGAAGGTGAACAAAAAACGTTTACAAAGTCATGTTATGTATTTTATGAGCTTTTTGAGCTCGGTGGCATAAACACACTTTAAATAAAATTTTGTTGAATATGATGAGAGAAATGGTAACGAAAATTTAATGACTGAAAATATTATTTGTAATCCTGATAAAAGATTAAAATTGCCTTGAAAACAATTGCGTGAGTGTCATCGTCTTCAAATATAATTATTTTCACGCAAACCTTTCCAGCTCATCGTGCTCATTTTCTTCAATAATGACTTTATTAAATCATTTTAAGATCCATCCACCTCAGACGATATAAAAACCCAGACAGCGCTGCAAATAATACAGTGAAGCATGCGCAAAACTAAACCTCTGTGCATACACGCTCACACGCACACATTTACACTAAACTACAATTAAACTACACCTCATTACGTGCGGCCTCACGTCACTATTGACAGCGCTATGTCTTGGTTTTTTATTTAGTCTGAGCCATCCACATATATATTATATACATACTTCATCACACAAATTCCAGCGATGACTCAATCAGCAAAATAAAAATAAAATAAATATGGAACAACTTGCCTGACAGCTTTACAATATTAGTATTGTACCAGAACGGCACATTCCTAAAAACGTCATTTTCAAACAGTCTTCGGCAGAAACAAAGCTTTTCAAGCAATCCATCCGATTTATTACAAATAAACGGCCATAGAGAGCAAACTTGAATTTCAACATAATCTTTATGCCGCCATTAATATATTCCTGGACTTATTTATTGAGTCCCAAAGGATGGTCCAGGCAGGTGGTCCATACTTAATCAAGACGTTACCGAAAATAAAAAAACGTGTAGTCATATTTTGTTTTTTGCCTGAATTATTGTTCGGCCCAACGTAAGTTATGCGAAGAGGACTAGGCCCCGTTTTGTTTAGTTATTTATATAATGCCTTTTAATACGATGGGAAAGACATACGTTATAATGAATATATTAGCAGTAAAGTAAGGAATACACTTGGGAAACCAGTTGTGTGCAATGAGATAACGTTACGACATGTTAATAACGTGAACAAATGCACGTTTAATAGTTGAGCACCGGTTATGATGGAAGGTGCAGATAATACGGGTGAAAGGTGTCTACTCTAATGCTATTGCTGTAAGTAGGTACACACTGTAAGGTATTTTAAGGTGTGTAGGAAATAAATACACGAATTAACATTTAAATATCACGATGATGTTATTAAAGTATGATTTTGCATAGTAAGTTTATCTCACTATTTCGCTAATAAGGCAATAATTTATGGTATTATCTACGTACCGTTTACTCGACAACAGAGATTTTTAGAATATTTATGTAGGTATCAAAAAGGTTAAGAACATACCTAACCTCTACCACATCAGTAGAAAGAATCACAATCTACTACAGGTAACTACATTTTCTACCCATTCTAGAAGCTCACAAAGTCACCAGAACACAATAATAATACACCCTTACAATAGTCCACAGCTAAAAACAAAACAGATAAGGAGAATCAAAACAGTTGTAGGTACGGGCAAGACGGCACAATAAAACAGCATCCTACAAAGATCCGAGTCGAGATAGCGAGTTGATTTAGCCATCTTACCACTAAGATTTATTCAGTTGTGGGATTAGCTTTATGTCGCCGTTCGGCTGTTATGTACGGCGGACACCGTGGTATATGATGACCGTTTCGGTGTTAAAATAGTTAGAATGTACGGTTGTGTTCGTTAAGTTATTGGATTCTTGTTAGAATGTCCTGTTTTGGACTTTGTTACTGGATATAGTTGGCTGAATTATTTTTTTAATTTTAATCTCTGATTTTTATTTTTGTCATAAGCAAATACTTTACTTGCGAGGTCTTAATGGTTACGGTCAAAAATTATATCGATTTGCAGAAAACACGTTTTTCTAACATTCTTTAATATGGTTTTATTCTAATTTAATTCCTTACAAACACTTAGTAGCAGATATTCCCTAATAATTTCAACGAAAACTTCTTGAAAACGGAAAACAGAAATAGATTGACAGAAAACTTCCCACAATCATCATTCCTTTCATCCTATACAACTACAATCTAATCCGGATACTGACCACAGTCCACTGTATTACACCCCGTTTAAAAAACACCCCCTTTTTGGAAACTTATCCTCCGAGGGCGAGGGGCGAGCCAACAAAAGATAAAAGAGATATATAAGTGGCCCTCACAGTACCATAGAGTCGTTACAACAGCAGTAAAATATTTCAAATGGTACCCAATGCCGCGGAAAACGGAACTTACGCGTTTTCACCCCCCTTTCTCCCCTCCCGAACACTATGTATTTTTAATTTCGTTTTCGATTTTGTTACGTTATTGGGAATGTTCGTAATTAGTCGTTGATGCGATTTCTTTGAGTTAATGGTCGCTAATGGACTTTTAAGTTTTTGAATTGGCGATACTGGTCCTTTGATACAGACTTCTAATGTGCCTAATCATCACTTTGCTCCTAATGGTGGCATTATGGTCAAATACTTTTCTGATATCGAATTGACATTTAGCCGCATTTAGTGTAGGATTAACAACGTTTGATAATATAAATCATGGGTTTGTTTGAGCAGCTGTAGTCCTTTCTATTGCTAAATTACACAAGCCTTGCTCACGTTTCCAAGACTTAATTTACCTCGTCCAGTTCATGTATAAACCACAGTTTCATATCAACTTAAATATTATATTTCAAACACTATTCATACCGGACAGCCATAACCAAACTGGACGTGATATTTCAATAACTCCAACTATAAACCAATTACGACCCACGCTGTAATATTCATCTGTTCTATGTATTGACCATTGTGTACATACATAACAGACCATTCACCATATACGTCCATTCCCATGATACAACAATGGCTTACAATTAGATGCAAATATTATTTGAATGGTGGTATTAACGGGCATAGGGTCAGTCATGCAAATGTTGGAAGCTGTTGGATTTCCCCAGTGGATATCCCTTCGGTATGAAGTAATAACTTTTGCACTGTAGCCAGTTTATTTGTTATACGGTCCAGTGAAGGGGTGGTCAGGGTGTTTGATGGGGAAACGCATTGTAGAATTTAAAAGCATCGGACGACTCAAACATTTCGTCCTGTGGTGTGCACAACATCATCGGGTGTGTCAACTCATCAACGCGGTCCTTGGAAAAATAAAGATAGTAGAACAAAATATTGTTTGTAAAAGTATCACCTTTTGCGACGGTAAGCGACGTTGTTCAAATAATATAGGGTGACTGGTAATTAGTGACCGATACTTAAACACATGATTGTACTCATGATAACAAACAATTTTTACTATGGGATCAAACCTGAAACCAGGAAAATAAATTCAGCTGTTCCCTACATTTATGTTCGCCTAACTCGTCAAAATGTAGGAAGCAACTGATTTTTTTCCGCGATTTCAGGTTTGGTCCCATAGTAAGTTGTTTGTTATCATGAGTACAATCATGTGTTTAAGTATAGGTCACTAATTACCAGTCGCCCTATATAAATAACAGTAGAGAACAATATAAAGTATCCATCCATGTGCCTACAGAATATCAAACTCAAATAAACCACAGGCACTATTGAACTGTCATGGAGACGGTCAGTTAGTCAAAAAGTTGAAGCTAGTTGTCCATTCCAAAACGTAGATCTCTATGGAGAAGAATGAAAATGCCAACAGACTACAGCTTTCATGTAATAAGTAAGACAAAAGATTGTCGGTTTACACAGAATCTAGCTTCCACTTAACTCATGAGGAGCTACGGCACACATGAGTAATATTTTTTAGACTTAACGCTTAACATAAGTTTACTAAAATGTAAATCAACTTAACATAGCTCTGCTGTCACGAGGAAAATTCCTTTAAAAGTAAGGTGATTAATAACAACTTAGGTTAAATGTTAAACCTTTTCACTTTACCTAGTGTTATCTTTTGTGATAGACATACTTAGTGTGCAAATAACACTTGTTCTAAAATTGTATCTCAAGTAATAATTAAGTTAGACCATTGCAGTCATCATCTGCCTAGCCTTTTCCCAACTATATTGGGGTAGGCTTCCAATCTAACCAGATGCAGCTGAATACCAGTATTTTACATGGAGCTACTGCCTATCTGACCTCCACAACCCAGTTACTGGGTAATAGGATTACTTTTTCATGCTATGGAGAAGAAAATCTTGACAGTTTTCTCCAACATTTCTTTTTTTGAGCAGTTGAAAAATAACCTTACCTATAAGTGAATGAGTTAACCTACCAATGGTTTTTACAGTCAGGAGAGTGATGATAGAGATCGGATAATCGGATGCATATTTACCTAAAGTTAATATTTAGCTAACAAATTAAAGCGGCTTCTTAATATTTTTTTTCTTAATATTAATCCCGGGATTCCAGAAAATGCGGAAATGCACAACTAATCGGATTCATGGTATGGAAACGACTTCTTATTTAGGTGGTTTTATTTATTTAAAAATACCGGGAAATCGGGTTCACAAAAATTTTCCGTTTGATACACGTCTCATGCGAGAGATAAAAAGCTGCCGAATTAAAATGGTTGTCCCTGGAAAGTAGCATCACAATATCGACCCGTACAGCTATTATTAATTAGCCAGGAAGCTCCTCGAAGTTAGACAATTGCAGTAAGGCAGGAAAATTTAAGATGTGAGTTAAACTCTTCCGACTCCAAAAGATTCCAAGTTGACTGGTACTCGTAACAGTCTAGTGTTCTACTTACTAACTTTGTTTTATCCAATGAAATATCTATCGCTGATATTCTGAAGCTTGCTCCAAATAAACGACGATCGAAACTCTTCGACGGATCTCAATCCTATAGACACTTTCAATCTACAAACTACGCAACTACAGGCCCTTTACCTACATCACTACTTATACTAGAGAACCATCAGGTTAACCTACGCTTGCTGGGGTTGGTCCGTGGAAGGGTGACCATCTTTACATACCAAGACTCCTCCGTACCTCGGAAAGCACGTTAAGCCGTTGATGCCGGCTGTCATTCGTGGATCTTTGACGGTCGTTACGGGTCATCAGAAGCCCGAAAGTTTGACAACCAGTCTTACCAAGGGTAAGACTTGGGAGTTACTGGATTGTGGAGGTCAGATAGGCAATCGCTCCATGTATAATACTGGTATTCAGCTGCATCCGGTTAGACTGGAAGCTGACCCCAACATAGTTGGGAAAAGGCTAGGCACATGATAACTACTTACACTAGAGGTATATACTCGTAGCAGTGTAGGTACAGAGTAATATCCATGTTAATCATCTCAGTCAGTCTCAGTTCATCCAACTTTGCCATGAAATTTATGAATCCGTTAGTTAAAAATATCTGCGTTTAGGAACCCAGATCTTTCACCCAAACCAATGACGAACGCCAACTCTTGCAACGGCTTTATTTTCCAAACCTCCGTTTCTATACAGCCTCACACTACAAAGTGCCCAAGTATACCTGTAAGTAGTTCTATACAAACCTACATAAAATAATTTAATTTAAGGACGCTGTTACAAATGGGTAGTCAAATCATTACTTTTTTATACAAATGTATGTTTATTAAAAAGAATGCTTTGCATTCTTAAAATGTCTTTTGGGCAAAATGTTGATAGATGTGCATGGCAAGATTCTGAACTATAAATATAATTTTAAATAGGTACATTTTCTTTTTTTTTAAATTTTCATTCCGGTACATTTATTGAGAAACTGTACCTATCTAAAATTATATTTATAGTTCAGAGTCATACCATGGACATCTATCAACAGTTTGGCCAAAAACATTTTAAGAATGTAAAGCATTTTTAATAAACATACTTTTGTGTAAAAAAGTATTGATTTGACTACCCATTTGTCACAGCGTCCTTAAGTTTGATTTTGCACTTTAAAATGTATGAATCCGTCACTGTTATCAAATCTTTTAGCCAAACAAATGACAATGGATTTTATAGACTTTATATTCTTAAATTCCGTTCTTAAACAGCCTCGCACTACACTACATCCCTACCAAAACCAGATGAGTATAGTAGTATTGGTACAGAGACATAGGGATGTCTCTGAACAGGGGTTCAACTTTTTACTTCATGAAGTGTATGAATCTGTCATTTTCTACCACCGAAATCCTTTACGCAGATCTTTTACCCAAAAATTTGACTATCACAAACACTTGCGACGTTTTTCTAGGCTTTATATTCTAAATTACCATTCCTATACAGCCTCACGCTATAAAGTACCCAAGTACCTATAAGTAGTCCTACACCCCTACACAAACTAGGTGTGTATAGCAGTGTATAGAGATGTCCGTGTTCAACGGAGCGCGGGTAGTTTCACGCATGGTCGCCGCTTGCGACCGTGCTGTTTGTTTTGTTGTTGTTATGTTTTAACTAGTCTAGGTACTGTGTTGGGATGTAGGTAGGTTATAGGAGAGTAGTTTGGCAGTAGGTCTTGAAATTGGAATAGATTTTTTTTTTACTTAATCATTTTTGTTCATGTGGATATGAAGTACAAAACAAGCAAAATCATGATTTTCAAAGTCAACTATATATCAACTACCCATCTTTTCGTATTTTGCTTGGTATAAGTAAAAGGGCAATTATGCTAATATGTAAGTATGTATAAAACTAATCGCTATGAACAAAGAAAAGTCATCATAAAATATGTAGAACAGGATTTCGACGAATGAAAAGCTTTCCATCATATCTACTATAGTTTAGCTTTCCTCACTAATAAGACATCCTTTAATTATCTCCAACTGATTTCCACATTGTAATTACTTAAACATGTATTAACAAACCTTTCTTAGCAACAAATTATTTCAATAACGAACCAAAACAAGCTATAACACATAATAACAACAATAGAGTTATCAAAACAACTTTAATTATTATCCTTCAGACATAACATTCAGTATACCCAAACAAAGAGTGTAGCGTGCCAAGAGTTCGTAAAACCTCCCCTAGTTTATGTAACCACCTAATAGATGGCGTTACGTGCATCAACGGAAGATCGATACATTACATGGGACAAGGGAATAAAAATGCCCACAGAAGCATGCTTTTGAATTGATTGCACCCTCATTGCTGAGTATTCGATTTTTAAATTTATAATCGATTCGTTTTTGTTTCTTTCAATTTCCAACTATATACTATAACCTACGATGATTCGGTTGCCTTTACATCGTTTTAGAATGTCTTAAATGTTGCTAAAAGGATTTAAATGGTAGTGACAATTTTAACTTGAATTTAGTGCTTTGCAGTAAGATTTGGTTCACAGAGGACATAAAATGGATAATTTTAATAAAATGCTTTCAGCTAATTTACTTTTTGTTGTACCTAACTACAAACTATTGTGTATTTTATCATTGGGTTAACAAATACAGTTCAACGGGTCAAGATTTGAACTTTTGACCTTTCAATTCAAATTTAATACCGTAATCCTATTGTCAACTCAAAGTAGGTACTACTACCATCTTAAATAACGAAATCTCTGACCTTCGTGTATTTTTATTCAAACAGTATTTTTATCTTCTCAAACACAGTTTCTTTTCATTCTCAGCTAATCCATGTTACCTATGATCTCGTTACAATAAATCTCATACGCGACACATTATACATGTAAATGTTTTTACTTGAACACTGTAAAATTATTCCGAGGAGGCATTCGTTTGACTTTTATAGCCGTGTTGAATAATGTTATATTTTTATGTTTGTTTCATGAAAATGTGAGCTAAGGGGGTGTAGGTGAGACTTTGACGAGTAATAATGTGTTTGAAGTCCAGGTTTTATGCGATTTTGTAAGGGCGTTACGTATAGGTACATCTATTTACCCTTCATTTACCGAACCCATGATTTAAATCGACGTTCTATGGTATATTCCTAACTAATATTATAAACGCAAAAGTGAGTTTGTTTGTTTGTAACGTTTTCACACTAAAACGGCTGAACAGATTTGGATAAAATTTGGCACAGGTTTAGACCATAACCTGGGTTAGGACATAGGATACTTTTATCCCGGTAGAACGTTCCCGTGGGATATCTTCCAACATCCTCGCGGGCGAAGCCACGAGCAAATACTAGTAATATTATATAAAATGAATTGGAAACTACCATACCTCTGATAAACTTTTGAATGCAATTTATTTCATGCAGTGAAGTGTCTTAATCTGAGGAAAAATGTTACAATTTTCACATGATTTTTACTCCGTCTTCATGATGAGATAGAATGATTTGTAGATACTCTATATAACTTTGAAATGTATTGGAAATAGTATCATACATATATCCTCATTATAATCTTCCAATAAATATATTAATAGGGTTCTGCAAAAACTTACGAATTACATACTAAACTGTACAACACAGACACACCGAAACTTATCTTCAAGTAGGTACTTAACCAATATCCGTAGTAAAGTTGTATGCTAAAGTAAATATATGCATAAGGTCCCTTTGTGAATAGTCGTTGTTATTGAAATAAGGTGTTGCTGCATCCGATCGCGGTTATCGATATGGCTTTATACATAATCCGCGCGCCTTCCCGTCTTGTTTACCTACTTCCTCTAAGATATCGCGTTGTAAAACCTTGCTATGTTTGTTTTCAACATTCCTGAAGGATTTTCTTAAGAAATTGTCCATGGATTTTGCAAGGAAATTGCTGATTTTGTTGTTGACAACGACGAGGAATCGTGGGTAATACGTATAAATTTACTCTTGGGGTTTGATGATATTTTTTAACCACAATTTCTTTGCAGAATAAAACAAAATACTTTTATAAGAAAAGATCCAAATAACACATCTTAAAGAGTACATTTATTAAATAATGCCTATTACGATTTTAATAACTTTAATTACATTAATTGCTTAGTAACTACCTTATCATGTACAATATGAATACATATGGGGTTCATACCCCCAATAAAGCCCATAAAATACAAAACATACAGCCAGACGTAGGAAAAAATAAATAAAGTCATATATCTTGAAAGTATTTTAATGAATATAATTTCAAAAGTGTAGCACGCATACTACGATTTACGTACAAATGTCACGCGACGCGAAATAATCTGCTAATGAACTGAAAGCTTTAGCTTATTTAATGAGTTTTATACTTTTTTTTTTTTGGAGTTGAGAACATCTGCTGGTCACAGGTGTATCTGAAAACAAATGGTACTTTATTAAAAACAATCGCTGCTTTATTACTAAATAGGGTCAAATTAAATTAGCTACAGAAACTCCGTAGACGTGACGTAATATCTAAACAAGACAAAATATAAATAAAAAAGTTTTGGTTTCAAGTATAAGTTGAGAAATCAGTTTTTTTTTTGTATTATCGTGTTGGTGTTCAAATATCGAAACCCATCTGTGAAGTTTTACACGAAAAAAAAACGTATTTTTTAAACTGATATTTCAACTGAGAAATAATTCCCAAAAAATAATTAATAATTAATTAATTTTTTGCTTTATCATATCTGCGGAGTTTCACTAACCTAATTTAATTTGACCTTGTGTATTTTCAAGATTGAAGATTTGCTATCGTTGACTTTCGACTAGTTTAATTTGTTGATTATTGGTAACGATAACGCTATAATTATGTTTAACGATAAAATTATATAAATTCTGTAGGTGTCTATACAGAGTACTTCTAAGTAAAAGCAAAATTGACTCCATTTCAACTGACTGGTTTAGCGTAATTTTTGTCTATTTAAGCAATACTTTTTCACCTACATTGATTATGAGTCTTATGTTATCTCTACCTAATGAAAAAAAGCATAGGTTATTTATGATACTTCAAACCTGTTTCAACCCAATTTTTAGCAGTTCCATTTCTCAGCATCCCAATAGCCAATACAAAGCAATTGGTATCAAATCATAACCCAACACTAACAACAATAACAGCGAAACAGCGCAACAACTCACGCCCACAACTTGCAATACGTAGCGAAATACGTTTTCGGCAATAACTGGGCAACATTTCAACAATTTAATACGACATAAACAATAGAAATGCCGGTTGTACGCGGCCCGGCGCGTATGTAAGTGTGCAGCGCGTACGCGGCGTATGTTAGTACGCGGCGTATTTATTGCGTATGGTATTGTGGTACGCTCGTTACCGTATATCTGTGAGTGGGGGCGTATGGGAGCGCCCTATCATGAATCCTGATACACGACGACCGCTTTATTGGGAGCCGCGAGCTTTTTAACGATCGCTGCTACGAGGATGGACTTTCTATTCTGTATTAGGTAAGTTGGTGAAATAGGGCTCAGACCCCAGAGTACTTTAGAATGGGTATAACAACCGATAGCGAAATAGGTACCTAATTCAATTAAAGTATTCTTCACAAAACGTAATTAATAATTAAACATTCACAGCAGTAGAATTCTATCTTGAAACTTAACACAAACATCACTCACGGATCAAAAGTATCTACCAAACATTTTTCAGTGGCTCAGAAAAACAAACAACCAAGATCAAGCTACATTGGCGGTAGCGTGAAAGGGTTTGTTGATTGGACGATCCTCTCGGGTCCCCGTGACCCGTGCACCATGTTAATGGGCTTAATCGTCTGTATAGTCCGTCTGAACAATTTATGTATCATTTTCGATCCCGTTATGCTCGCCGGATTATGCGTACGTGCGACCCTCCCGTTTCGAATTCGTAATGGTGATGGCTCGAGATATCTGAATTTATAATGTTATATCAACACTGATAATGGTAGTAAGGACCAAAGGACCAGGGTCTAAGGAGTAACATAACTTATGTATTGGTGGCTTAAGTAAGTAAGTAAGCTAGTTCAGAGTAAGGAAAGTTAGAGGAATAATTCAGAGGGCTCGGAAACAGTTTACGTATTTGCGATGCGAAGGCATTTTGCTAATGGTCCTTTCGGCTGTTTAGAATAGAATAGAATACTCTATATTATGCACACCATTCAAATGACAGATATCAATGTTGAAATATAGTATGTAGTGAGAGAGGGTGTGTGTAATGTGTGTGTGTGTGTGTGTTTATTGTTGTTTTAGTCCGAAATATTTCAGTGATTACTTCAAACGACTTTTTGGATGATAAAAATACAAATCGGAACTAATCTACATGAATCTCGTTCTTTGGCCAAAGAATTAGCATTGCCATTCAACGTGGCAATGCTGCCAGTCTTCTGGGTACGTTTCCGGATGACATCGATGCGGACGAGTACTGCGACGCCTAAGTGTACTTTTGTTTTTGTATTTATTTGTATAGTTAGTTAGTTATTCATTTAATTTAGTACCTAGTGTAAATAGTGTTACTGTTTAAAAAAAAAAAAAATATATATCTACATGATAAATGTGTTATCCTAACTATCTACTTAACATAATTATTTACTTATTCACTGGCCCTTATAACTAGAACATTTACTGCGAAAAACGCCTTTATCACCACCAAACCTTGATAGTAGCGCTCGCACCAAGTCGTTGTGAGTCCACAAAGAGGATCTCTTTTTCACTAATTTACATAATTATTCAGCATTAGGTGCCCAAAAATACCTAAATATTTATACATAGACTATACCCACAAATTCATAGCTCTAAATCCAACAATGCCTACATTAAAGTGCCTACGAATAACAGGTGCGGCTTTTATCAGAATTTAAAATAGGGATTAACACCGCCCGGTTTGGCCGCAGCGTATCGCCCCGGCGCCACTCCCGGTAACCGGATCCGGGCGTATTTACCCGGATTTAAACCGGATTAATCCGCTTCGACGCTGCTGCCGGCTTTGTAGATATCACATTGTTTATTTTACGTTTAAAATTGCAAATGTATTATTTTAATTAGGTAAGTATAGTGGGCGTTATACGTCCAGTTATAAAGATATTTTTTTTCTGTGTTAAAATATGTTGTAGATTGTTTAAATATTGATTTTAAAGCTTTTAGGAAGCACTGTTCAATCATAAACAGTTGTTTAAGATTTTTTTCAATAAATAATTTATAACGTAATTACGTTGCAAAATTTCCCAATTTATATGGTCATTTACTTTAACCTAAATAACCTTAAACCATCAATACACTAACCTTTCCTCACCATAGCATCACGTAATATAAATGAAACCAATACACATACATAAAACTTCGGCATACAATCTCCTGAATCCGGCCCCCGCTACGACGTAGACCCGCTACGCCGTAGCACTAACATATAATCCTTTTCGCTACAATAGCAATTTCAAACTTCCTTAGGGGCTTCGGATAATCTTTCTTTATATCGAGCTACGAGTCGCAAGCGGGCTTATTTTTCATCTCTTTCTTACACCTAATTCAGTCGTAAGTGCAACAAAGATGGGTGATACAAAAGCCTGAAGAAAGCGGTAGACTTCTCAATAAAGAGGGGAGAACAGTAATGCGTATTTAAATTTTGGTTCAAGTGTAATAATTTTGTTTTTTAATTTAATTTCTAATGACGTTATAAATTTAGGGTGAGAGTGAGAACCATAAATCGTTTTGGTGATCTTTCTTTTTAATCTGAAGACGGTGGGGAACTTTTCTGTAAGTTGATGCGATATTTTTAAACTGTTATAATTAAGACTATATTTTACTTTGAGGTCATACCAACCTATTTGTATATAACTTTTAATGAAATGTATAAGTGATCGTAGAATATAAAAGAAAATCTAACAATTTGGTGAAGTTGTTATGATAGTAAGTTATAAAATGTCGTTTTTAGGAAATTATACTCACAAACATTTTCAGAATTAACTTTATTAACAACAATCCACAAATATTCATATACTAACAAAATTTTGCAATAGGTTAATATGTCAACACGCTTAAAATTAGCCTTAATTTTTTTTTTTTTTTTTAAATTTAGTTGTTTTCAAACAAAGAAACGAACAAGCGATTCCAACTTATAATATTCTCACGCAAAACAATGAGTATCGATCGTCTCGAATACGAGCACCAAATGCGACCTAAAAATAATCTATATCAATTTCCTTATTAATTTCGGGAGTGGCAAAAGCGTTACTTTCATAGCCACTTTAATGGGTAATTTTCATAAACAAAGTTGAGGATCCCTGAAGATGGGGCGAAGGGGTGTAGGGGGGGCGCGGGGCGGGTGGCACGGGTTCCTTTCTGAGATAGAAAACAGCTCTGGTGCTCGTATAATGGGTTTTTGGAATGGCGTCGTCCGTCTTGCCACACCCCCCGACCCCCTTTCCACCCGGGGCGAGAAAGGATGAATTCTTATTTCCTCATCTCGAGCCGTCCGGTGCGAACCCTCCATGTAGATTGCCTTTTTCTCGTAGAACCTCCGTATAACATAACAATGGCTTGTTTTCAATTTTGTTGGTGTTATTTCTTCTGGTTTTTTGTTTATTTGGACAATGAACATGCATTGGTCTGGTTTAGAAATAGAGATGTTACCTACTTTCAAGTGAATGCGACTTCTAGTTGTTGTTTTTGTTGTAAAAAAGTAGGTGTATCTTGTCTATCACCATTGTTGTTCATGAAGGTTTCTGAAACAAAAGAAAACGAAAATACACAATTAATTTATTTACGACGACGACGATTTAGGTACGACCTACATGACTTGATCAAATTTGTTACAAACTACAGTTGTCTCTTTGATACAATAATATAATTTGGCCCTTTTTTGGATCTAAACAGTACTACAGTTGTGGCCTAGAAATTGGTCCTTATAGTGAAATAAAACATTTGAAATCTGTTTAATACTTTTTCTTTTTAAGGAAAATAATGTCCCGGATACAACTTACAAGTAAGAGTATGACGGAAAAATGCTGTAAAAATTAATTTCCTACATTACAATACAATTTGAACAGGGATGATGCCGGGGTAAAAAAAAAAAAATCTATTTACTCCGTCAGTCAGATAATAAAATAAATAAATAAATAAATAAATATGTTTGGACATATCACACAACGCCATCTAGCCCCAAGCTAAGCAACCTAATATGCTTGTGTTATGGTAACGAGATGGCTGATAAACTACTTATATACATTTTTTTTTTTTTTTGTAAATACATACATATTATAGATAGAAAAACACCCAGACTCGGAACAAATACTTGTAGGTCGTACAAATATTTGTTCCGTGCGGGAATCGAACCCGCGACATGCTGCGCAGCAGTCAATCGCTCAACCACTGCGCCAACCGTGTCGTCAAACCATTAACCAATACCATAATAAAACAATATTAGACACGTATTTTTTGCTTTCAATCAATCTGCCTAGCCTTTTCTTGGCTTCCAGTCTAACCGGATGCAGCTGAATACCAGTATTTTACATGGAGCGACTGCCTATCTGACCTCCACACCCCAGTAACTAGGTAACACGATACCCCTTGGTAAGATTGGTTGTCAGACTTTAGAGCTTCTGACGACCCGTAACGACTTCAAAGATCCACGAATGACAGCCGGGACCAACGGCTTAGCGTGCTTTCCGAGGCACGGAGGAGTCTCGGCATGTAAAGATGGTCACCCATCCACGGACCAACCCCGGCAAGCGTAGCTTAACCTAATGGATCGACCCTTGCGGCTGTTATTACTTAGCCGCGAGCTTTTACACGTATTTTTTGCTTTATCATATTAATAAAAAATGACTTAGATAAAACGCATTAAAGCTGGGGAGTGGAGGCTCACTACATCACAACTATAACAAACTACGTAAGTATAAAATGTGGCTAGGAGTGACGTCATGCCATATTTTAACTCAATGTATCGCCCTGATCTTTTGATTACGTAAAAAAAGAAAAAATACGTGTCCAATACTTTTGAATAACCTATATGTTTTAGAGAGAATTTTTAGTCAACATCCCTATTGCATAACAAAATGAGGATATACTTTGGGCAAAATGTTCATAATCGTAATATATATCGGACGGCAATAGCAACTGCATTCATGAAGTGTTCCGCGAGCCAAAAATACTTTGATACGTTGCCAGAACATGCAAACACACACATAAAGTAAGACTCGGCCACTGCTTGTTATGACGTGCTTTTTAATTTACTTTGACAGTGTCGCTTACACCATGATTTACTATGTTATTGTCTAGGAGACATTGTTGGTCTAAAAACTGTAGAAAAGTTGGTCCCAAAATAGAACACCTACTGTTCTATTTTGGTGTTTCATTCCGAAAATTCTCCTGTGTAAAACAAAACACCTTCAAAGTATAGACTCCTATTATGTAATTTTACAACTAATGCATGTATCGCTAATTGTAACATGAAATCAAGCAATAAGGATTTACGATCAATATTTAAAAAAAATTGTAATATTCGAAAAAAAAATGGCATTTAATTAAGTACTTATGTTTATTGTATATTAATTCAATCCAAAGTCAATTTACCCTTTCAAAACACGCAATAAACCTATAATCAAACAATAAAACTACACAAACAAGCTATAAACAAACTGGTAAACATAACAAAACGTATTAGCACTCATAATCAGTTGCCGAAAATCTGCTTTCATTCGTGCGACGCCATTATGAAAACGCCTAACGTTGCAACCATTGTAACATGACCCTTTATTTTCTTTTCTTTCGTACTTTTTCTTGGAGATGGAGGGGGTAGGGTAGGTCAGGGTATGGTGGCGATTATATAGCAATCATAGCAGTTGTATGAAATGAGAAGTCTCCCTTAAAAGGATAAACAAGTCGCGTGTGTACGAAACAGCCAAGACGCGCTGAATTCATATTTTACTTCAGCCTCCCTTTAGGAGAGCGTGTTGCTAGAAGAGGTGGTATGGCTGGACAGGTGCTCTGTTTGTAGGCTAGCAAATTACACGAGTGTTTTTAACGTAAAACAGACTGTCGTAATAAAAAGTAATAATGTGAATGTAAGAAGAAAACTTTGATTCGACTCGTAGAGCCAAAGTATGAGGAAATGAAACTTACTAATTAAACAGCTTATTGGAAATTTTTCTGTGGATTTTTTATTTTAAAGTTACACAGATACCTACAAGATGTAGAAATAGATAGTAGAATTCACTAATAGCAATGCCTAAAAGTAAGTGAAACATACACAGCATCATGTAACACAACTGAAATTCTAAGTCAAAACACAGCTAAATAAAAAAATCCGCTTCATAGAGCATCTATCCACCCGCATCTTAAAAGTAATGTACCAAAACGTTACAGTTGTACCATTCCACCATCAAAATTGCTTTCCTTATATCTTCAATAAATGTTTAAAACATCCCGGCAAGCATGTGTTTTATAGGCTTTAGGGCTTGTTATATTAATTTCACTGGTTTCTGTACTTACACCGCGGTTGAGGGATGAAAAAATATTTAGGATCGCGCATTCGGAGCCCCAAAGCAATTTTTGTTTTGAAACTTTTTAAGGGCTCAAGGTGCAATAACTTTTGAGATATCTCTGACGTCAGTACTTCATAGTTTATGTAGGCTTCATATAGAACTTGTATAGTTGAAAATTATGAAAATACTCTCTCAAGAAAACTTCATATTACTTTCATACGAGGCCATTATTATAAATAATGTGAAAAAGTGTTGATTATTGCATTTTTTCCAACTTCTCATAATAAAACGCTTTCCTCTTAAAGCGAATAGGGAAAAGACATGTGAGATACAAGCATGGAATAATATATTTTTAACTTTATCCTTGGTTAGTCATGACCTTCTTTTCTACTTTTCTTAAAACGTCTGTAATTTTTATACAGAACTAAAGACGGTAGTAGGCTTTCACGAATAAAAACAATTAGGTGATACATAAAAAATTGTTTCTGAAATCAAAATACTAATTTAATACGCAGATATTATATGCCAATGGCCTGGGATGGTTACGCACAGCGTCGTACGTACACAAAACAAGGACTCGCCCATCAAGGAACGCTGTCCCAAATTAGACGCATTACCTCTTAAAACAAAAGGCATTATGTATATTAAAACACGTATAATAAAAGATAAATAATTAAATTATCTTTAAAATGGTGAAGGTTTCATAAAAGTACGCTAGATAGTTTTTGCGTGATTCTCAGTTTTTTATTCGCGTCAGACATTACTTTACAAATTAATTACAATCAATCAATCTGCCTAGCCTTTTCCCAACCATGTTGGGGTCGGCTTCCAGTCTAACCGGATGCAGCTGAATACCAGTATTTTATATGGAGCGACTGCCTATCTGACCTCCAGAACCCAGTGACTGGGTAATACGATATACCCCTTGGTAAGACTGGTTGTCAGACATTCGATCTTGTGAAAACCCGTAACGACTGTCAAAGATCCACGAATGACAGCCGGGACCAACGGCTTAATGTGCTTTCCGAGGCACGGAGGAGTCTCGGTATGTAAAGATGGTCACCCATTCACGGACCAACCCCGGCAAGCGTAGCTTAACCTGATGCGATAGACCCATACGGCTGTTATTACTTAGCCACGAGCTCCTCTACAATACAAATTAAAACAAATTAATTATACGTAATATAAACATTATCTAAAATATTCACAGCTTAAATATTTAAGAAAATGCTCGAATTTAACATTTATTTAAAATTTATTATTTATATTTCATTACAAGTCGGCTATCGTCGCGTCGCCTGAAAACTTAAGTAGGCATATTTATTTTGATGTCATCTCTTACGCAAGGCAAATAAATATACCTCAACCTAGTCTCCTTTCAATCGTCATTGCAATTGTGGGCCCCTCAAAGACCGGTATGACGGTAATGGTAATGAAAGTGGTAATTACTTATCAGTATCGCTGTGAACTGCTTTTAGGAGTTTTTGAGAAATAAATATGCTGCTCAAAAGTCGAGGGGAGCTTTCGATAACGCGCTTGTGAACCAATGAAAATGAATGAATCAATGAATGTAATGCACCGATCCCCGCGTGGTTTGACCAGACTCGATTACTCGAATGAACCCAAAGAGTCTGTTGCCTCATTTTACTTCGTGCAACAGAGACCATTGCATATCAAGGAGTAGACCGGGGGCCCGATAATGGTAGCGAAGATGCGCCCTTAGGATATGGAAGGATTATAGAGCCGTACCGGATATTTTCTTATACTAAGCAGTGGAATTGCGGAGGGACGTAGCAAATAATGCTGACTAACTCACAATACAAGCCAAGAAAAATAACAAAGACAAAGACAAAATATTTATCTTTTTACGTTAACTCAGACTCTTTCATAAATAAGCAGAACGTATAACAATAAAGTGGGTAGGCAGGCGTCCTCCCAAGATTTATGTTTATCTCACGGACATAAAGCGATATTAATGCATATCAATATATTAGTGGCTAGGGTGGACATTGTTTTTCTTGTAGTTGACTTTAGAATTAGTAGAATTGATGTATATGTAAGAAAGTGTA
Organism: Cosmia pyralina; assembly: GCA_946251885.1. Classification (NCBI taxonomy): domain Eukaryota; kingdom Metazoa; phylum Arthropoda; class Insecta; order Lepidoptera; family Noctuidae; genus Cosmia; species Cosmia pyralina. The sequence continues at coordinate 17,559,337 of OX276351.1, forward strand.
TACTGGTATGTAGATCAGCTGTATTGTTGTTTGTGAAGATAAGGTAAGGATGTGTCTTTGACATGTGGTATCATCATCGTTATCATTCTCCTGGCCTTATCCCAATCTATTTGGGTTCGGCGCAACATGTCCCTTTTTTCCATACTTCTCTATTAGTCGTCATCTCGGTAGTCACCCCCTTTCTAGCCATGTCATATTTCACACAGTCCAGCCATAATTTCTTTAGTCTTCCCCTACTCTTATAGCCATCGACATTCATACTCAAAACTTTCCTCATGACATTTTCCTCATTCCTCCGCATCACATGCCCATACGATGCCAATCGATTTCCGCACAAAATGGTATATCAGTCAAAAATCATAAACGTATGTATGTTGATGACACAACAAAATTATTATTATAACATAACATGACACCTTGTTACCCCGAAAGGTTGGGCAGAGGTGTATACCTACTTATTATACACCCACATTTTGCACGTTATGTTTAAGTCCCATTTAACAGGCGCGCGCCTATTGCCATCAACCGAGCACAAATCCAGACTCCGGGCTGCTACTGAGAAATTCCAGATAGAAAAACCCAATAACACTTTGCCCGACCTGGGAATCGAACCCAAGACCTCATGCTCAGCAATAGCGCTTGCGACCACTAGCCCAACGAGGCAGTAAATTAAAAATATGGAATTATAGTTTTAGCTAATCAAAAATTTATGACTAACTAAAAGCACTTTCCAAATAAAATACTGGCAAAATAACTACATTATATATTTTAAAATATTGCCCAGTAGAAAGTACTTACCGAATAATCTCTGAAAATCTTACTTCAATAGAAACTAGCTTATGCCTGCGGCTTTGCCCGCGTGGAGTTTGAAAATTATCCCACGGGAACAATCGACCGGGTTAAAAATTATTCTAGATCCTAATCCAAGTCATTTTCGCAATTATAATGTTAAGATTATAAATTAATTCCAAATTTCAACCATTCCAATACAATAAATGATTACTTCAACATACAACACTAGCAATTAAGAAAAAAAATCGTCCTTTGCACCCCAAAATACACAGTTACCCCATCAGGACAGGATGCCCGGTCTCCCTTTCGCCGGTTGCGCGGGAAAGTTCGCCAGATCCGTTTCCTCTGTTTGCCATTTCCCCCCAGAGCACCCGCTACCCCTGACTGACTGCTTCCACAAATAAATACGACTACCCTCCCAAAATAAATCTGCTGTAACGAAAAATAACGTTTGGTAGCATTAAGGTAGTTTTTATGGTGGCAAGAAAATCGTTTTTACTTGGCTTTCGACTTTCGGCAACAACCAACCGAGGTCTTGTTTATTCATCAATTCTTTTTCTAAATCTGATTGAAATTGTTATAATGCGAGGAACCGTTTTTCACTTTTGAGAACCATCAAGAATCGGTGAAGACAGTGAAGGTAACTTGTGATATATGTGACTTAGGGTGGTAAAATGATGCGTTTACTGTACCATTTGTATAATCTTCCAAAACAAATGGATGAAGCACAACACAGTATAGTTGGCAGTTAAGTTGGCATGTTAGTGGCGAATGGCACACGCAGTCAGACCACCAGCTCAGTCTAGATAATTTAAGTACAAAATCTGTCAAAAACCCACAATGTAGAGACCGTTACAACGTCTGTAAATTAGTAGACTTGGCCACCTGATCAGTGATCAATTTCGTCTCATTTTTAATCCCCTACCACGTTCAACACAAAAGTATCGGAAAAACCGGCCAAGTGCGTGTCGGACCACACACAATGAAGGGTTCCGTAGTTGGGATGAATTTATCTTAAGAACAAACTTAACATTGTAGTTGAAAAACATGTTCTCCCATACATTCCAACTGTAAATGTAAGTTTGTACTCACAATATTGATAGATTTACCATGTTATTTTAAGACCACAGACTTATAGGTTTTCCTGTAATCTACAGGTAAAGATCTATTTTCTGTATTTTTTTTTCAAAATTTTAGGCTCAGTAGTTTCCGGAGATAAGAGGGGGGGGGGAATGGTTAATTTTCGTCTAGTTTCTTAAATAACTTTAAATCAATTAATTTTAAAATTATAAAAAAAAATATATTTGAGACCCTCATAGTAAGCCCTTTTATTTGATATTATGTAGAGTGTAGCATGGTGTAGTTTGCAAAACTTTTTTTTTTTAATTTTCTTATTTGCGCCCCAAAAGTGACCTCTATAATCAAATTTAATTTATTTACTTTACCCGTCCGTCTTTGGGTCACAAAAATTCATATGTGTACCAAATTTCAACTTAATCGGTCCATTAGATTCAGAGCAAACTGGCTGTGACAGACGGACAGACAGACAGACACACGAGTGATCCTATAAGGGTTCCGTTTTTTCCTTTTGAGGTACGGAACCCCAAAAAGAAGCAAAACAAAGGAAAATACCTCATTTCTGCTACTCTAATCTGTAAACATACAGTTTTAAATACGATCAATCTCACTCACACACTCACTTGCATGGTGAGGCAGATTTGCTAGAGTTAAAAACTTTGCTTCTGCTCCAGAATTGAGCTTGTAAAAACGAAAGTAATTGTACATAAAGTCTTTATTCGTGCTCATTATTTCAGTTGCGGCGAATCCGCGGTTTTCAAGAAACATTAATTAAAACAATGCTGATCATTACGAGCTCACTATAAAATATGTCCTTTTCGTGCCAATTCTGCGTGTTGCCATTGTCTTTTAAAAGAAAAGGATTGTTTTATTTCTTTGTCTGAATGTTCAAAATTACTTGAAATATTTGTGTGCCATTTTAATATTAGCGTAATAAATAAAAAAAATATGAAGAACTAAGAAGGTAGCTATGTGGTAGATAATAATTATGTTGTAGGATTACTGTGTGTACAAGAGTTAATTAAATCACATTAGCCTCTAGTTAACACACAACAATAAAACTCATTAATTTAATAGGACTACTAACAAACAGCATAACAACAGTAAAGAGCCTACTTAGCCTCGCTATAATACGAGTAGGCAAAGGTGAACAACACATAACTGTACCCTTCAGTATTCATATTTATTACTTCATTATACTACAGACCAACATTTGAATATTATCAGTACAATCTAATATTTCATCCCTAGGAAACAGTAAAAATATATAACAACACACATTTACATATAAAGTGTTTCTTAAATTATAAGTGTTAAGATTCTAATATTATTATTTTTTATCTCGTTTATAATTTTCTTATAAAGCAATTAAACTATCGTGTAAGAGATCAAAGGATGCGGTTGGATATAAAAAATAATGGTTACAAACACTCCATTTTAGAGATATAACTTGAGAGGCAAATCTCGACTATAGTCAAATACCAAGATGTATGGAGTTCTACCTATATTATACCTACTAGATGCGCTTACAGATTTGCGACTAAATTAGTACTGTCACAGTGGAACATATCATTTCTGTTTATTGTTTATTTTTTATTTCAAAAACATTTAGTTAAATACCTACTAGGAAATTTCCTATATATGTAATTTTCGTGTAGACTGGATGTACTCCACATAAAATAATGTTCAAATTAGTTAATTTTATAAACCAAATTTTCTTCATTAGTGTTATGTTTTCCCTTCTGCGTTGAAAGCGTGTTGCACGATTATCAAGATCACAGATCAACATAAAACGTCAAATTACACACAAACGCCCAGTCACGTTATTAAGTAATTAAACATGTTATGGCACATCGTATAAATTAAATTAATTGACAGAATCGAATATTCACAAATAAAAAGATGCTCAATAATTTGCAGTTTTCAGAATTTTGTAAAAACTTGCACTAAGTAGGTATTCTGCTTCCTAGCCTGATTAAAATTCGCGTTTGCTCAACGAGGACCTAAAAATAACGACGATCATTACTTACAATGATCATTGGGCTGCTATGAACAGCCACACATCACTACAAATAGTTTTAATGATGGTAACAGATTGCTTCTTAGCTAGAACTATCTCCTAATTTCAACTCAAAGAGCCCCCTTTTTTTTTTTTTTTTTTTTTGTGTATGGGAAATCTTCAAATAACTTCTCCCGCTCCGGGCAGAGCGGGAGGGCGTGTCAGATTTTTACTGACTAAAACCCACCCGTGTTCCTTCAGTTGCCCGTGCCAGGGCCACGGTATCTCTTTCGAACTACCCGCGACCCCGGCGGCATCGGCCCAATTGACCCCGTCACTGCTGACATCTCTTTGAGGCGCGCGTGGAACACAACGCGCCGTCGACCCGGGCCTGTTCCTTACCGGGACGGCGAGCTGAACTCAAAGAGCCCCAACATTAGCATAGAAACCCTCCTAAGTCAAAGTCAAATCATTTATTTCAAATAAGCACATAAAAGGCATTTTTTAATGTTAAAATTTACATAAAATTAGAATTGATTCTAGTCGACTCTTCCAAAAGGTAATTTCGTGTGGAGAAGAATAGGCAAGAAACTCCACCGTTGAGCTTTTAAAATGTTTTACATTATTTTGTATACATTATAAACACATTATTTTATTATATGTGAAGACGTGTCATCGCACAAGAATATTTACCACCTTTGTCTTACCGCATTTATAGCAAATATATGGCTTTGACTTTAACGATGCACTTAGAATAAAATTACTATACCACAATAGGTAAAAAGAATATTTAAACCAACAAGGATCAATTACATAACACCTTCTCTCAAGTCACTTCTGCTCCATCTACATCTCGGTATCAGTCGCTACGTTGCAGTCAACAATGGCGCCCGATAGTGGCACAATAAACCGCCTCAAATGGCCCGGAACTTTTTCTCTAATGGTTTATTTAAAAAATCTCACAATTTTCATTCGGAGTTTCCTTTGGGGAGGCAAATAAATCTGTTTTATTCTTCTCCTGAGACATTCAGCTTTTGATCGGAATAGCTTTTATGCGATGTTTGTGCTCTTCTTAGTATCTTTGTGATTTAATGTTACGTTCTGGCAGACGTGTCCTTCTTTCATAGACACGACTCCTTACAAACTAGGAGGCTTGTGTCGCTATTGAATACGTAAGGAATCCTTTTTTTTATAGCGTTGTATTTCTTATTAATGGAGTCTCAAATCGGCGGGGATTCAGGTCAAGTAAAAGTATTAAAATACTAGCAGCACCCCGCGGTTTCACCTGCGTAAGTCTCGAACCCGTAAACATATCGGGATAAAAAGTATCATGTGTTAATTCAGGTTATAAACTATCCTTGTGGCAAATCTCAAATTACGTCGCCTTACAGGCAATTTTAATAAGTTTTTCTCTATCTTGGATCTATTTGCTTTATCCGTTGGAACATTTAAAAAGATCTTGCTTGAGACAATCAAAAATGTATTACAAATTTCTCTAGTGTTCCTTGCTGCTGTAATTTATGTCTATCTTTTCTATTCTGTCCGACTTTTACTTTATCAATTTTGTCTTTGTCTTTTTGTGTAGGTATCTGTGGAGAACGTTGTTGGTTGCACATTTGTATAACTCCTTATTTTCTATTTATTTGTAATATACAATGTGTAATTGTTTGTTCTTCCGAATAAATAAAATAAAATAAAATCTCAACACAATTTGTTCAGGAATTTTTGCGTGAAAGAGTAACAAACGTCTATCCATCCTTCCTCACAAACTTTCGCGTTTATATTATTAGTAGAATTAGTAGGATTTGAGATTAGATATTTTTAGCATTAGCTACTGCTACTGCAAAACAGTCGTCCTATATTTTTTAACCCGACTGCGTAGAAGTCCAAAAGGAGGGTTACTGTAATAGCGAACCACTTTAAATGCTATTAAAAACCAACACAACTTCATATAAAAATCATCAACCATTTAATAGTCGTCTACAATTAAAACAGTTTCTTCTCAAATAACATTTCCGGTGTTTACATTCCTGAGATCCGTCGTACACATCAGAGAACCCCTCAACAGCCGCAGTATCGAAGTCGTCAGGGTCAGGCAATCGCGTTTACGACGCATAAAAGTTAGTCTTTATAGGCTCTCCGTGTATAAAAGTGGCGTTTATGCCTTTTTAATTAATTGTCGTGCCGTTAAAAGCCATATCAGCTTTGTCGTTGAAGGCTGATGCCCGGGAAATTGTTAACGAATAGTGATTTAATAATAAAACGTATTTGATGGTCGGACAGTTCATAAAAGTCTCGTAAAATGTTTGTTGTAAATCGTTAAGTTCGTAAATTTTCCCACAGCTGTGATTTATATCGTTATGGAGACTGATATGTTTTAGTAAAAGATTTTTATGATTCGAAATCGGTAGTGCTGTTAAACTCCATTTTAAAAGCGTTTGACTAATTTATAATTATTACGACTGCGGTCTAAAAATGGAAGAAAAAAAATCTTTATTAACATGTAAAGTTCACCGAAATGTATAATAATAAATTAGTTTATCAGTATATTACGAGCACCGAAGTTTTTATAAGATAAAACACCCAATTAATCGGTTTCGGTGGGCGGAGCTGAGATATCTTCATTGTGCAATAAATTCAAACTAATGTTAACTTATACAAGATTGTATGAAAGCAGCCTCCATTAGTCACAGCTTGAAGCCCCATCTATTCTTGCTTACCGGTCGTTCTATCCATGCAATAAATAAAAAGATTCTCCAAATAATTTTCCAATACTAACTTACATTTGCCTATCGGTTGGACCCTGTTGTCAGAAAAATAAATACTAAATTCCCTTGAAGTGGCATTTAAAATTTATTAAAAATACATTATAGGTACAGCCTCTTATGGACAGTTATTAATAATAACGAAGTGACACTCACAGTACGTATGGTACACGTGTCTCCTTAAGAAAATAAATTCACCGAGATGGTGTTTTCTTATTTATCGTAATTTCAGACATTCTTTTTACATTAGATTCCCTTCGCTTACTCTTACCCTACAATGGAGTCAAGTTTAGAATGAAGTGTTTACAATGGAGAGGGTTATGGTAATCTATAGTCCCATAACGCTGTCCCCAAAACTAACATGGACTAACTGCCGTAAGCCATTAACCTTTCATGATGGTTTATCGAGGATACTGTAGTATTCTTCGACGTATTCACCTCTTATAACTATTTTTGGTATACCTACAGTAGGTACGCTCATATCCCCACAAATAATAATTTCACAAACTTTTCCGCGTTATTGTTTTGTTTTTTGTATTTTACTTTGATTTGGTTTTTATCTTTTATCTATTAGTATATGATTTATATTGTTATGCTCAACTCGTTCACATTTACGATATAAAATTATGTTAACATTCCGTGTGTGGGACCCTGGTGATCTGCTATACAGGTATTCCTAGTGCAGACACCAGTCTCTCACAAACATTGTCATATAATTTTTAAGCATGTTTTAATGTATTTATCATTTAATTTATTTGTGAAGAGATAATAAATTATTTTTAAATTAGAATTTTTGAACTTTGAATATATTTAGCTAAATAGACTGAGAAAAACGACAAAAGTATGCACATAAAAGTTATTAAAACATTCAATTATCAAACAAAAGTCAACCCCACGCCACCGCTGACGGTATTTACGACCCGTGCCAATTAATTTTTCCCTTCTTTTTACTACGTCAACAGTAAAGAGTACAAAATGGCCATAGACACAAATACAAGTGGCTATAAAATGAATGTAGCTGAGTCAGTGGCAGTGGGTGTCTCGAACGCGCATGTGCGGCACATTCCGGTACTTTTATTGATTTCAGTAGCACTAACGGTCCATAAAGTCGACGTGCCGGACCGAAGCCTCTACTCTATGCCCCTTATTAGGTACTCACGATCTTAACTGAGTTCTACTTGTTAACTTTTTAAATAGGTAATTACTTCTTGAAGTTTTTTTTTTTCGCATTTAAAGATTAAGCAAATAGCGTTAGAATTAAGATCTTTTAGGACGATTAGGATTTGTAATTACTGTTAAACTTTTAGGAAGTGGTACTGAAAGCAGATGATGTTAGCAAAGCTTTTTAACCGACTTCAAAAAGGAGGAGGTTCTCAATTCGTCGGAACCTTTTTTTTTTATTTTTTTTTATGTATGTTCCCCGATTACTCGAAGATGGCTAGACCGATTTGGATTTTTTTTTGTTTTGTTCGAGAGGGTATACATCACAGTTAGTCCCATATAAAATTGATTAAGTTTGCTTGGGTAGTTTTTGAGTTAGCTTCAATAATACGTATTTTTTCCCCACTTTTATATGATGATGTTCTAGTTTGTTTTGCAGATAGTGGTATTAGAATTTGTGTGGGGTAGGTACACAAGTAAAAAGTGAAAAATAAAAACTTTTTTACAAAAATACTTTTTTACAAAAAAATACAACCGACTTCCAAAAACAACACTACAAAGTGAAAAATAACTTTAATTTCGGAAGTCGGTGTCTGATTAAATGTATTTTCGTTTTTGCCACCGACTTCCGAAATTAAAGTTATTTTTCACTTTGTAGTGTTGTTTTTGGAAGTCGGTTGTATTTTTTTGTAAAAAAGTTTTTACGTAATACATTGCAGATATTTCCCATGCAAATGAAACAGGGTCAAAGCACGATAAACAATAATAATGTGCGTTTAATGCAGGGCTACCTTCCGTGGCCATTTTCATTGCCTAAACAGTATATGAACCCTCATTTTTCTCTTCAAAACAAACCAACCTGCAAATGCCGACGGCAGTCAATAAACACCCAGCGCACGTATTTTCGGATTAACTACGTAGGGAGTCGCCAATCTTAATTGCCATTCTCTACGGGCACAACACGCGGTGGTCATTGGGACCTACGAACCTGCACTACATTATTTTGTTTGTACGCCTCATTTACGAGGGTTGACTCAATGTTTCGGTATGTGCGGTTGCAGTTAGTGTTGTTACCGTCATGGGTTTGAAAGGTACTTAATTAAGTGGACTTTCACATAACTAAGACCGTAGCTGTATAGGACCGAATAATCTAAGAAAAATTTAACGCAATAAAATCATTGGAGCCTAAATACAGAGCAGAGAAGAAAAATACGAAATCCTAAATGTTTAAACAAACGCAAGTATTCTACTCAACCATAATTCCTTACTTTGATCTCAGACACGGCATAAGCCAGAGATTGTCAACCCTAAGCACATAATAATGCTTCAGCATAATATGAAAAGAGGACATTAGTGGGTGTTCGTCGTCTGTAATATCAACGTTGCGACGGCTGCGGTGGTCGCAATAGGGCCTTTATTAAAACAAAATTTCTACCCGCAAAATGTCCACAAGCTCTGTTGGAACATTTCTACTTTGTGACTTGGAATATTCGAATTTAAATTATTAAAAAGCTTTCTGATGCACGCTTTTGCACTTTTATAATGTTAGCTTTGCGTTCTTAGGTATGCATGTCTTTTGCATAACTTTGATATTATATTTAAGTGTTAGTAACAATACTCTTTGTTGTAGAAATAAAAGTAAGTAATACGATGTCGTGTAAGAACTGGAAGAAGTTTTGGTTGTGCGGTACATTATATTATCAACTTGGAACTGCTACGATGACACAAATAAAGTTCACCAACAAACTAGAAATATCAAAACTCAAACATATTTCCTGTGGAGCTAACAAAAAGAATTCGCACAAAATCAACCGGCGTCGTACAAACATCCCGTACAAGTTACTCAGTGATTTCATTCCGGAACCGAAATTCCAAATTGAATCAAATATACCCTACTATCTACTGATTACAATATCTACTAGGTTAGGTAGGTAGGTACAATATGTCCGTACGGCGCACCGACCGACGTTCGGCAGTGAAGCGATGATTTCGGTACATTTGCCGAGACCGTAACGATGCTTGGAATCGTCTTGATGGACGCTATGAATGAGCTCTCACAACATAAAGAAATCCCCTTAAAAAGGGTAGCGTTGGGGTGGAATAAAAGAAGCCAGCGACGCTCAAAAATGTTCTTTCAAAGAAAATTAAATAAGAAACGTTTCTTACGAGGAATGAACGGCTCGGAATTTAATTTTATATTAGAATAGTAACAATAGATATTGTTTCAGATTGTGTACCCCTGTTTTGTTACGTAAGTTGGGTTTTTATTCTGGAATATGTTGGGAACCGGTGCAAGGAAGATAGCATTGGAGACGCAAGCCGGAGTTCGGATAAGCTGAGGGTGCCGTTTTATCTCGTCGCACCGCCTAGCACTGCTCAGAACTCTGAATACTTCAGGATTTACTTCGAGAACTCGAAAAGATTGAAAAGAATCCTCTTGTTTATTTTATAATAAACTTTAAAATGAATCCATGAAATATAGATAAAAATAACTTGAACTACTTTTTAAATAAGTATTGCTATGGTCGAGAATTCAAATATCTATCACACTATTGAACCCATCTAACAGTTCCCTAAAGCAACTTCCTAAAATTATTTCGGTACTAAAACATAAATCGAGTTTTCTTTTCCTTTAGGGAAACTGAAATAGTTCCACAAGTACCCGATAAATATCTGTTCCAACTAAAATATTATTCTTTCAGCATTTTCATTCTTATTATAAAAGCGGAGATAACAGGGTGAGTTAAATCCATGTTTACCGACGGGAACACAACCCATTAAATGTCCAAGTAGTAAAATAAACAACACAACTATTTAATATTTATTTTTATTCATAGTTTCACCGCTAACAGTACTTGTTATGCCTCTATATAGAGTAGTAATTAACACAATTAATTTCATCATGACTCTCAATAAAACTGTACGAGTTGGCACTTTAATACAATTGTTACCTCGTTACGTTCCAGTAGTTTTGAATATTTTAAACCCCTTGCAAACAAACTCTGGTTATCAAAACGGTTCCAACATTATGCTTCATCGGGTACAATAGGGTTAAATTTTTCTACACATAACATTTTGTTACTCTCAAAATATGGAACGCAAGAACAAAGTTTCGCGAACTAGGCACCATTTCATTACGTCCTTAGATTTGTAGTAACAAAACAAGCAAAAATATCTCCTTGTGTTACATAATAAATCGGCAGACTTGCTTTAGGAGCGTATTTCTGACCTCCCCCGCGGAATGGGGAGTAAACAAAACAACATTTTTTTTTCCAACTCGGATGAATAAATAAGACAGGAAGGGTCGCAGTTCGTAGGGGCCATCCCCAACGACGTTGGAATAGGTACATGTTTGATTTGCATGTTTTAATCCTTTCCAAATCTCGCTCTCAGGCGGAATGGCGCAGAATTGTTTTAATGCTGATCTGGAGCTTCACTTAAGTTATTGTTAATTTATGAAAATGTCCATTCATTCATTTCGTTGTTTGCAAATGTTGCTTTAATTGCAAACTTTAACTCCGTTAAAAACGGTGACAGACTTAGGTACTAGCACACATAAGCTCAGAAAATCACATTCTAAAATTACATATGTGATTCCACATTCTCCTTATATCTGAGTGACAAAATCCCGCGAAGCCAGGACTGCGCCCGTGAACCCCGGGCGATGAAACTAACGGCCCTGGGTATCAACAAAAGAGCAATAAGATATGCTTGGAAAAACTAGTGTATGCGTCCCGCGGGTACAGTCCGGGGCCTGGCAGGCCCGCATCGCCGCCGGGGGGTTAAGAGCCCGTGCGTACGGAAAGACGATCCCAGGAAATAAACGACTATCGGTATTGCCTTGAAGACATTTGTGGGCGAGAATAGATTGATTTTCATTCGGTTTCGGTATAATCTAATAATACGCTGAATTGTTCCACGAAAATCTGATACAGAAAATTGTGAACGAAAAGGTCAACTGTAAACATTTTATTTTTGATATTTTTTGTAATGTTTTTCCATAAATGTTAAATAAAGATTCGAAGGTAGTCAAAGTTATGCATCTAAGTTATTATAAACGTTGAAAGATTAAAATGGCAATCCACGTGAATTTATTGAAGCAATGAATTTTAAAATGTTCTTGATTAGGAAAACTGACTTTACATATAAATCAAGATTAGATTAGTAACTTATCTATGACTAAGACAGGCATCGTTATTCAAAGAATTAAATCATATTTAAATGTATCATTCATTAGATTTAACTCACATTTTATCCTTGTCTTGTAACCTTGTCAGATATTGCACAACTTCTCCTTATAAAATAAATAATAAACTGCATAATATTTCTTGGGTCGATAGACAACTTTACTGGAAAAAATATAATGCCAAGCAAAGTAAGTGCCGCGGCCAGTGGTAAGGGCTGCGACTTACGAGTTCTAGGTCGTAGGTTCGAACCCAAACAAGCGATTTACTTTGTGTAAATTATTACATCACCACTGCTCTCAAAACGGTGAAGGAAAACATCGTGAGGAAACCGGCATGTTCTAGAAACAAAAATTCGAAGACATGTGACATCTACCAACCTGCACTGGGCCCACGTGGTGGATTACAGCCCACTCCCTCTCACAGAGAGGATGCCTGTGTTCCAGCAGTGGGCACATTATAGGCTGATTATGTTAAACCTTATGTAACAGTCAGAATAGCTTGACAGTTTTTGACAGTTAAAGAAAACTTCCTAAAATATAGCTACACCTATCTCATCGGCAATGACTAAATAAAACCACTATCTACAAATAAAAACAAATTCATAGTTTTTCGAGTCGCGCCACGTTTGCGATATATCGGAACGGGGTCGGCAATGCTGGCAATATGTATAATTGCCGGGCCGTACCCGGGACTAGGCCACACGTCACCGGGATTGCCGCGTATATCCCGGTAATTGGAGAGCAACCCGGGATTCCACTTTCTTTATTGCGAATAAACTAGTCCAGCACTGGTGCTGTTCTTGCATCTTGGTCTAAGAGTTAAGCAGAAAGCGATTCTAAAGATGTCTTAATTAAAATATTTGCATTAAAAATATGGTTTCATAAAATAACTACTTCAGTCATGACTAGCTAGAAAAGTTTCTTCATCTAATATCTAAGCTTTAGTTATCAATTTGACCATAATATTAGGTCTTTACCTATGAAATTGCCGTTCTGCAGTACTGGCCATTTCAAATCAAAATAATTTTTGTTTGGCTAAGAATTCTAATTTCAAATTAATTTTATTTTAAAAACATGGATTTTTTTTTTCCAAAAGTAGTCATTTGTTTATTGATTAGTGTTACATTTTCATCGCATTTCAACCTTTTTCGTCATCATGGATACGTTAAAAATTCGAGTAATTATGGAATATGAGTACCGTCGTGGCAGCAACGCGGCACAAGCGGCACGCAACATCAACGACGTTTACGGAGCTAACACTAAAAACCAACGCACCACTTGTTATTGGTTTGCTCGCTTCCGTTCTGGAAATTTCGACCTGAAAAATGAACCTCGCGGTCGTCCGAAGACTTTGGTCGACAATGACGAATTAAAGGCGATTGTGGAAGCTGATGATACACAATCTACGGCTGAATTAGCAGCAGCTTTCGACGTTAGCGTCAAAACAATATTGGTCCATTTGCGTCAAATTGGCAAGGTAAAAAAGCTTGACAAATGGGTGCCCCACGAACTCAATGATCGCCAGCGCGAAGTACGCGTCGAGACGTGCCTTGCACTGCTCAACAGACACACAAATGAAGGAATTTTGAACCGCATTGTTACCTGCGATGAAAAATGGATTCTGTTTGATAACCGCAAGCGCTCAGCAAGTTGGTTGGATCCTGGTTCAGCACCTAAACAATACCCTAAACGAAAACTTACCCCTAGAAAAGTGATGGTCACTGTTTGGTGGTCTAGCGCCGGTGTGATTCATCACAGCGTCTTACCAAACGGGGTGAGCATTACTTCAGATGTGTACTGTGAAGAACTGAACACAATGATGGAGAAGCTGGCACATCTCCAACCAGCATTGGTCAATCGCTCGTCTCCGCTGCTCCTGCACGACAACGCGCGACCTCATACTGCACAGCAGACGGTCTCCAAGTTGCAAGAACTGGGGTTAGAAGCTCTCCGTCATCCGCCCTACTCACCAGACCTTGCACCTACAGACTACTACTTTTTCCAGAATTTGGATAACTTCTTGGCGGGAAAAAAATTCAATACCCGAGAGGCAGTACAAAATGCCTTTGAAGAATTTGTTGCCTCCCGTCCAGCTGATTTCTTTAAGAAGGGCATCAATAAACTGCCACTGCGTTGGCAAAGATGCATTGATTGCATGGGTGATTACTTCGATTAATACAAATAAAAAATGCATGAAAAAAATTCGTTTAAATTTGTTCATACAAAACGGCAATTTCATAGGTAAAGACCTATTAACTATCCTAATCCTAACTAATATTGTAAATGGGAAAGTGAGCTTGTTTGTTCGTTTATTACACTTTCACGCTAAAACGGCTGAACAGATCGATGAAATTTGGCACATGACCTGGAAAAAGAGATAGGCTACTTTTCATCCTGGATCGCAGACAAGTCGCGGGCAACAGCTAGTCAGTTATAAAATAATATGAAAAATCATACGTTGTTGCCGTCAAAAGTTTTGTTAGCCACAAAAAATACTTAGTTATACAAACTATAAACCTAAAGGCTGATTTTTCAATAGGTTGATAACTTTTATCTGAAGAATATATGTGACAGTTTGACATATTTTCTACACAAAAGCTGTCAAACCGCCATATTTATTCCTCAGATAAAAATTATCTGACTATTGAACAATTGGCCCTTAATATATGTATTTACAACCATCTTAGTTAACCTGAAGATAAAATTTTTACACTAAAATTCTTGTATTCGAATAATCCGGCCGTCAAATATAAGATTCCGAATTAGTATATTTGATGCACTGCATGCAACAAATCAAAAATTAATCTGCCTAGCATTTTCCCAATAATGAAGAACATAAATAAATAAAAAAAAAAAAAAAACATTATTTTAGATATCAATTGTTCTTTAATTCAGTGCATATAGGTACTTAAGAAAATATCAAGCCAAGTGTCCAAAACCGCCTACTAGGCATTTGTAATTTTCACCCGCTCCGCTCCCCAATCTGCCCTCTACGTCTCACCCTTTGCACCAAACGATCGGAGATAGCATTTGTGTAATTTACTGGTTGAACTTACGATCGTACTCATTACTGAAAGTGTTTTGGAAACGATTTGTAATAGCTCGTTTTATTTCTGAACTAAGTAGGCGTATGCCATTCGAAATAGACTCCAAATCCATTCCACGTACACTTCACGTTTTTTATTATGTAAATAGTTACCGAAATGCACATATACATACTAATATAGTATTTTTCATAAAATAGAATCATCTCAATGTTTGATTTGATGGCTTGTTTATTACGTGTTAATTTGAGATTGGAGTTAAAGATTACGTTTTATGAACTATAACGTTGGTTGTTGAGAACAAACTGATACTTTCTTTGACATTTCAAGCGTTTTGTTAATGATGATTTTGGTTGACGGTTTCTTTTATTTGTTAATGCTTATTGTTAGTAGTTGTTGGTTGTTAAATGAAGTGTTATTATTATTTATTTCGTTTCATAAGAACCTGTGGTTAATAATATTGAATTTTTAATCACTGAAATGAATATAATCAGGAAATAACTTACTTGTGTGTATTACTCATCTACCTTTGTCATTACCTAGAAGATTTTCATATTACTATAAAGTGTCCGTGTGAGTACATAATTAAAGTAATAAATACATAATGACAATACCATGTTCTTTAATAATGAAGATCTACTATCATGCATTCACTTTAGGCTAAATTGAGATCCTTTATTTCAATCAACACCATTTCCTAAATTAGATAACATCACAAAACAATTTAAAATACCTATTTTTAATACCCAGAATGCAACTTAATTAGTTTTACAAATTAATTCTCCATACTATTCAATGTGACAAAGTTTTTCTTTAAAAGTAGGTGCATCCGATCGGTTGCCGTCGGCTCTTAATAAATTGAACCCAATTGAACCCTATAATGTTATAGATTTTCTTTTGTTTTCCTATCCTGAAAGTCTCTTTGCATTTGACTTTTATCTTGTATATTTTGGAACATTACAGTGGGTTAAATAGAACCTAGGTAATGTTAAAAGATCTAGTTATTTAATGTGAAGTTATTTATGGCAATAATCTATGTAGGTTAGGTATATATGATTTTCAATTTAGACAATAGTAATCCAGGCTTATTAAATAACTCTGGTTTCTGTGTCAAGAAGCTTGTTAAATCTAATTTCTCAGTGATAATTATTATTCAAATCTAAATCTTTCATAATGCTTATGAAATTAGAATTAAATAGCCTTATAGCAATTTCAACATAATAAATACCTTTCGATTTTATTTGGTATGATTTTACTTTAAAAATGACGAAGTGAACTTACAACCCTAATTTGTTTATTGAAAACAAAAACGTCACCAAATCGTCCCAATGAATATTCCGCTTTATAATTATCTAAACAATAGTTAGTATACAAGTATATATATTACATAGTTGAGCTCAATGGCCGGCAATGAATACTAATTTATACGCGTTTAATGTGCCAAGCAATTAAAGCTGCTACTGTCGAGCGCTCTGCCTGACCTAGCATATACATAGGTTTATATTACCTATAGTAAATAGTATTAAACACTTACAAAAGTTTAGTTTTATGAATACTAATGCTGACTTCTTCAAAACTGCATAGATTTTTTGTACCTTTTATATATTATGTATGTAGGTATATAATATTGTTTTTGTGTTTTTTTTTTCTTTCTATCGTGCTTGTTAGTGATCTTAAGATTTGTACTACTTTTTCTGTTTTTACCCGTGAGAACCTGTAATTGGCTTTATGTTTTATATTCAATTGTTATCTATCTGTTAAAGCTGTTGGTTCTCCTTAAAATAAATAAATAAATAAACAGCTCGAAAAATAAAGTAATATTAAATAGAAAAGTACTTTGCTCAGCAGAAGTGTCGGCTAGCAAAAAACAAATAAATCTTATTAAAAAATTACTTTGAATTTTTTGTGCAGACTTTTTATTTTTATTTTTTTTTTATAACTCCTGAAAAATTAGTCAAATCAACTTTAGGTACTTAAGTAAAGATATTTAGTTCTGCTGCTGACAGCTCATCAGAACGAAGAGGAAAAGATTCGAGAAAGCAGTATAATCCTGTCAAAAGATTCACCAGTGAAGCTGGACTTGAGGAGACGTCGGTAAAATCCATTGATAAATATCACCCGTCTCTCCACAATTTCTTTGTCTAGGTGTACTCTAGGAGGCATATCCGGTATGGCTCTAATAATAATTCTTCTATATCCTAAGGGCACATCTTCCCTACCATTATCGCGCCCCCCGGTCTACTCCTTGATATGCAATGGTCTTTGTAGCCGCAAGAAACGTGAGGCTCCAGGGGCTAGTGTAAATCTTTGGGTTCATTCGAGTAATCGAGACTACTCAAACCACGCTGGGGTCGGTGCATTTCATTCATTCATCATAAAAGAACTGCCAACTTGATATAAGTAAGATCTTAATTAAACCAAACATATTTTGAATTTGAACAGAAAGCCCCAGATAAAGAAGAGTGTTTAAAATGAAAAATATACCTACCTAAGTAAAGCTACAAAATTTGAGATCTGTTTAAAAAAAAAAAAACAAAAAAAAAATATAATAAACAAGTTCAACAATGTTTCAAATAGAAAAATAAATATTAAGTAACACATAGGTACTTATTTGTTAATCTTAGCTTACTCTAGGTTGGTATGTGAACGAATAATTCTGAAAAATAATAAGTAGGTAGGTACTCTTTATATTTTAAAATAAAAATAACAAGTATCACGAACCCTTTCAGTTCATAAGTAGGTGTCCAGTGCTGGACGTGAGTCTTTGCCGGTATTATGATGCCATTTTCATCTTACTCTTCATCCCCACCATCTTCATCTCATCTCCTTCATCATCTTCACCTTACTATAACTTTATCTGTTCTTCTTCATTCTTTTTCTACTTCTTTTGGTAGACGGATTTGATATTTCAGGTATGGTGTCATCAGAGAACAATCACACCCTGTAACACAATAAAAAAAAAACTTTTTTATAAAAAAACAACCAATTTATAAAAAAACACTACAAAGTAAAAAATAACTTTGAAGTTGGTGGCAAAAAACGAAAATACAAAACCAAAGACATCGACTTCCAAAATTAAAGTTATTTTTTTTTTTTTTTTTGTAAAAAGTTTTTATTTATCACTTTTTAGTTGTGGTCCAACCCAGAGGTACAACCCCACACAAATTCGAATACCACCACCTGCAAAAGAAATTAGAAAATCATCCACATAAAAAGTGGGAAAAAAATACGTATTATTGAAGCTAACTCAAAAACTACTAAAGCAAAGTAAATAAACACATGGGTTCAACTTCGAGGTATAGGGTCCCGTATAAAACAAGAATCTTTCAAAACGGACAACTATGTAAAAAGTTATGCGTAAAAAATAAATACGTATCGATTTGAAAATCTCCACCTTTTTTTTCGTCGATTATAAAACTATCAGGTAAATAGAATTATGTTTCAGTGCCCGGACGCATCAGTCAAATACCAAGGCATCTAGCGACAAACAAAATTGACAGTCATGGCGACTGCCCACAGAAGGTAAACTTAAACGTAAAACTATGCATAGCATGACGCGGTGTCGGAGTGTCGCGGTGACGCGGTGACGCGAACCTGTAAGATTTCCCCCTACCAAAAGTCGTTCAGCGCGCCTGTATAAGTTTTCACTTCAAAAAACATCAATTGGTTTATTTTATCAAAATACAAAAGACAAAAAATGTAGGTCGACGTCCGATAAAAAAAGATTATTTTTTAATTAATATCGAAAAAACAAGTCACGAACAATGAAATTCAATAGAAACGTAAATGTAACTAACTATAATATTATATTTAGTTAATTTATATTCACGACGTGTATAGCTTTAAACAATTTCTAATAATAAAACGCGACGAAACAACATCGAATCTGTGTTAAAACATAAAGGTATGGAGAAATTTATTTGTAATGGCCGCCATACAAGCGAGTTGATATTACAAGAAAATACACTCGACAATCTTTAAGTCTGTGAGCGCTTTTTCAAACAATCCTTTCTAAACACAGGGACTATGAGACCAGCACGGTCTAAAAGTACCTGGTCGGGTTTGTTACTAGGCTACGAGGGGCGGCGATACGGGTCTTTCGGTCCGCGGCATTCTCATATAGAGTTGTCAAGGGCGGGGTCTCGTGATGAATTGGAAACATTCTAAGCGGGCGGGGGGCGAGAGGGGGCTTTTTTGAGGGGATCTCAGTTCGGAGGAGCTTGGGGGGTGCGGGTGCAAGGGGGTTGATGAATGGCCCCCGCTAGAGGGAGCCATGTTCATTATACCGCCGGAACGATGTGTTACTTGCCTACTAATATATTTTGCTTTAGCCCGAAAGCTTTGGGTATGTTATTAGTTCATTATTTTTAGACATTTTTATCTCTTCCGGAGATAAAAAATGACGTCTCACTGATTACGTATCTTTTGGAAATATTTTATTTTTAGTTGTTTTAAAAACAATAACTTTAGACGGCGTCGTGTTATATTTAAAATAGGTAGATAATTAAAAATAATGAATAGCTCAATTTATAAAGACATAATACTGTCTAATGATAGTCTTGACTACAATAGGTTAATTAGTTTCAACAACGAACACATCATTATCTTTCGTTGAATTAACGAGAATCTTCTTTTTCACGTCAATAATATTTTTGGTATGAATCAGCGAAAGTAAAGCTTAGTGCACACAGTCACATTTGCAGCGCACCTGCGTCACAGAGCACGCGCGCCCTCTCCGTCAGAAAGCGAATTATAAGTGAAATACTGAGCTAATATTGGGGCTTATAATGTGGTGTAAAAAGGCAGCGCGCGTGGATTCGCGAGATAGGCACCATTGAGCCCGCGCTTAGCTTTCATATTAATGACATTTATGAGCATAAGACGTAGTTATAACTTTTTGTTCTGTAATATGATATTTTTGTTAGAATATTTAACTTAGACAATATGCTAACATGGAAACTTTCAACCAATTAGACTTAGACTTTTTAGACTTTTGTGACTTCGCTTTCTATTTTTGATGATGTGGATACTAGAGTACTAGACCTTAATATTGAAAGAACCTGAGTAAATGTTAAATTATCCAAATAGTTAACTAGAAATTAAAGGTAGTCTGCTTTGTAATACAACCGCAATATCCAGGATAGGTAAGTGTCAATATTTAAAATGATATCCCGTTTGTGTGTGTTTTTGGTTTACCTGTACCTACCTACACAATTTTTTGGACATCTTCATGATAATATTCAAAAACTGCAGGTTTCTTACACAAACGTAACAAAGAGGCGTCTCAAACTTAAGTATTCCATTCGCACGCCACGTTTAAAATAGAAACAATGACGCCATTAAAAATCCGCTCTCGGATATTTTCCGAGCGTATCCCGTAACACAAATAAATCGCTAGCTTTCCACCGAAGCTATTTCCAAACGAGCATTTTCTATTCTGAACCGTGCACCCGTTTTTCTTAGACGCCCATTATAAGGCGAGGGAGGGTTTTACCCCGGGGTGGTCCCCAACCCCCCCGAACCCCGAAAGTAGAGGTTAAGTCGACGTATAGGCCGTTATGAAAGTTTATAAGTAGAATGGATGATAATTATACAGGCTTTATGTATAGGGCGTGCTTTTTAAACGATATCACCTTAAAGAGTTTTCGTTGAATTGAAAATTTTGGATTGCCCTGTATACGTTGAGTGGAAGGAACAGATTTATTCGGATATAAATGTTGCTATGAATATTTTTGGGTTTAACGACGGTTACATTTGAAATAAGTGTCAGTTTAGAGATTCAAGGCTAACGTGGATCACGATTTTATTACATTTTCACGACAGAACGAAAATAAAACAAATGCGAATCAATCTTGTCTCAGCAATTCCACGCACCAACGCATTGAGAGCGTTCAAAAACCAACTAATCTGCAATCACACGCTAATTCCCAATATAGGTATACGTAAAGCCAATACAACATAGACTCGGAAGCGCCATACAACACCGCAAACTTCGAAACACCAGCTCTATTTACATGTAAATACTTTGAAAAAGTAATTTGCGCCGAGCGTCTCTCGCGCCGCCCTCGAGATTGCGAAAAGGCACATTAAGCTTCCTCCAGGTGATGCATGATAACTGTTATGGCCGAATATAATTTTCTCAGGGCCGCATCGCTCCCTTAATCCCCGCAAAGAGCCTTCGGAATTATTCCTACAGATATTTACGGTTTCGTGAATAAATAAAATTATGAACGGTGTGTACGGGATCTAACTAAGTCGGTGCGGCTTGGCTCCATCTTGTTTATTATTATACCTATATTAAGTTGTTTATCTTTTTAATGGTCGCAAAGAGTTATACGGGTCGATGCGATTTATGTCGTGTAGGATAAGAAACTCGGGAGGATAAAAAGAAGGAATGTCGGGACTCGAGTCTGATTCCACACTGAGATTGGATTTTTAAATTTAGATGTGATGATATTGTTCCGTTTGCTTTATGCTTATGGTTTTTTTGTTTGAAATTTTTTAAGAGAAAATTGTGATCAAATGACTTGGCTGAGGACCTAACTTAAGTGGTTTAAAATTTTCAGAGGCCTTTAGGAATGTCTTATAATTTAAAAAATACAATAATAGGTACCTGCCTGTGACTAAGTAAGTAACACAATTTATGCGATCACTTTAAGAAGAGTTGCACCTTCTTTCTGCCAATAGATATCAGGTAATCGAAAGCAAAATACTAATCACATTTTGGAGAACCATCTAAAACACAGTTCACAATTTTAAAACACGGAGTCACGTCAGACGTATAAAGCGTTCGATATTACACTCATAACAATCCCAATATTCACTGAAAGGGGTACTAGTATCACAAAAGTTCGCTTTTTAAAACTCTTTCTAAAGACTCGTGGTCAACGCCGGACAAAAGAACCAAGGAAATTCAAACAATATTGCGCAAAACGGCACTTTGTGCAATACATCGTCGTAAAAAGAACAATAAACAAAGAAAGGGTAACAAAGTCACTCCTCCCTAAAGTCCAAAGTCCCTTTTATTGCTTTCGAAAGAAAAACAACCCTTCCATTGAAAATACAAAGAACTTTTGTTTCGCCTCGCCCGTTATTTTGACGCAAACGCTTTAAAAATTTCTAGGAAAGTACTCTTTAGGAATGTAAACAAAGCATCTTCTGTACATTTTTTATAAACACCTAGCAGGTAATATATTGGTATTCCAAGTAAAAAAAGGTAATGGATTGCCATTAAAGAAGGTAAAAAATTGTTACTCTCTTACATTGAAAAATAAGTGTTTCAAACGGGACGTTGGTTGGCTATAAATTCGTTTACAGTTTGCCCACTGGGTGTTACATGAAATATATTTATTCCAATTTTTCTTACAGTCAAGAACCCATATAGGTATGCAGACGCATTATTTATTTATTTATATTTATTATATCTGGAAACGCAGAAGTTTTTCCTTTAGCGCGTGAAAGTTAGGTACTTCAAATTGTCTAAAAACTTGACTAAATCCTACCATACATGACGTAATTAAACGCAATTCTGTAAGTACCTACAAATAAACACGTATATCTACTAAATGTACCATTAATAGACATGACTAACACATTGCTACCAGCAACGCCAACAATTCGTCCCCACCTAATCATAACCAAATACCGGGGACCAAAATAGCGGTAAAGCGGAGTGCAACGACCTCATTGCAGACCCTACCCAAGGTCGGGCTAGTAAAATGTTTATGGACTATAAAACCTCGTCTGCACTGTGTCTCTATGTCAAGGACTCCAGACAATTTTATTGACCATTCTGACGATTCGACGAGACAGAATTTACAACCGACTGTCAACTGTCAACCCTTTATTGTTTTTAAAAACAGATGCTGCGCACAAGTGGGGTACCAGCGCTATTGAGGCTATTGAGTTGAGAATAAGGATGAGAATGCTGTTGATGAGTTTTTGTCGGTTATTTTACAGATGTTTAAATCTTTGAACTATACCCATTTTGTTTTTTCTGTGCCTAATGCCTATTATATTTTTTGCTTATAAGTTATAATATAACAGAAACCATACTTAATTCTTTGAAATAAAAATGAGTTGAATAAATATTAGGTAACATAAGTTTTCTTTAACTTTAATAAGTTATTCCAGTCGTTGCGAGTAACAAAATGTTTTACCTAAGTATTTGCTGAAATGTTGTCTGAATTGAAATAGATTTTGTAAGTAATATCACACTGAAAAACCTTGTCAAGCACATAACAGCATTAAAGCTGAACAAGGCAATGAAAGTAACCTGCTGCATGTGACGTCTGGAATCCGGCTCAGTCATGTACGCACATAAAACTTGCACAAGACGAAGGGTCGGAAATTCGGAATTAAATATTCCATAAAATCGCAGCACTTCTAAAAGAAAAGCAATATCGGATACGCAAGTGGCTAATGACAATTTGATGCCGACGGTATGGCGCAGTCGTAAAAAATCACTAGAAATGATCCCATTTTGATTAAAAAATCACGAATACCCCCCTTAGGCGCTCACAAAAGGAAACTTCCGAATGATTTAAAAGTTTTAATAACGGAATTCTAGTGAAATGACATTATACTTTCAAATTAGGAGTGAAAATTTAATTTAAAGGAGAGACAACTCGCCGTTGTAAGGGCGAATGAGATTCACCATCGTAAAAATGTACAAGCTCTTCTTTCACAGAGTTTCTTTTCAGTGTGCAAAATTTATGCCGCTTAAATCTCTCCAAGGAAAATTAGAAGGGGCCTGTATTTATTAAACTGGATGGTTCTCACTCGTTAGAGGAATTTTAATCGGCGAAGTTTTCCTTATGAATGCGGCTTTCGCTATGACTTTCAAGTTATCTTTTATTACAATCCAGTCCTAATTAGGGTTGTCAAGTGTTCTGGAACGAAATCTTTAATCACCACTTATTCCTCTGGGTTTCGGTCACGAAGCAATTTTTTTCTGAAACTTAAATATCAAAATGGCTAGACATTTTACAATGTGGGCTAACAATTATATTCTAGCTTTAAAGCAGAGTAGAATATTCAACATTACCAACTTTTCGCTCGAGACAATACACGAACAAGCTTTTTAACTTTTAATTTCTAATTAGAGAGGCGCATTATTAACAAAACAAACAGTGTGTATAAACTAACATTGCGAACGCAAGAGTGTGATATTGCTATTATAATTTCGTTCTAAACAGGGGCCCACACACGGGCCGTCTCCGTTTCAAAGCATTTTCATGTATAGCTAATTAAAATACGCTGTCGCAAATGTAAACGGCGGGAGCGGTCGCTGTACACGTAGGTACCCAAATTATTTTGTGCTTTATTAAAATTATTTTTTACGTACTTGCATTGTTTGTAGTTGGAGCTGTTGCATTTACAGAGTATGCTTTTAAAAAGAAGGATAGATATTTTTAAAATTAAATATGGTGATGTAGCTATGCTACATCCTACACCACTACTTACCATACTACTAAATTGCTATCTACTTAAAGGTAGGTACTACATTAAATCAACATTATTTATTCTAAAGGTCAGAGTATTGTTGGTTTTTGGTTGGTTTTCAAATATATTGTAGGTATTTGTAATATCTAAATTACATTTTTTTAGGCACTTTTTCTAAAACGAAGAACATCTGTAAAAAAATACCTAGGTATACTTATTTACCTATTTTTTTTTTTGCTTGCAACCTTTAATAAATTACATTATATGTATGTCTTTTGCATCAGGTATAAAAATATAATGGTATTTGTACATTAATACCTAATCGTTAGCAAACACTCAACTCATACCTACATAAGATTTATAATATTTTTTATTTTTATTTTAATATCTTAAGTTCTTTTTTTCATAAATCAGATAACGAACAAAAAATCGTGTCAAGCCATTTTCAATTTGAAATAAACTTTTGAATCATTACATTATAGAAATAATAATTTAGAAAATATAATTTAACGTCTGGAAAGTTTCTAACAGAGTCGTTTTAAAAGATATTTATTATATCAATATTTCTTTAAAATATCTTTTATTGTAATTTTGAACTTTATTATGATATTTTAAAAGCTGTTCAGCAACTTTCACTACGTTTTTATTTTATAGTATTGCTTGAGTAGGTAGATAGTTGATGATTTATTATTTGTTGTCCATATATAGGTAATATATAACCTAGTACAAAATTTAGACAGCTCAAAATTTAAGATTGCTAGCTCTGCCCGCGACCTCGTTCGCGTGGAATTTCATAAAAATTATGTTACTCGCTGATATTGTAGCATTCTATAGGTGAAATAATAAAAATATAATATAATAAGATAAAATATAAAAGGTAGCAATAAAGTGTCGCAGACTTTTTTGTAGAATTATTTAAAGTGGACCAGATTGTCATACATTGTTTTCAGTTATATAAAACTGTTGAAACAGCGCATGCAATTTTGTTTTAAGAGGTACTCGTATTTCTTTCCGACTTGCTAGACAAAAAATGTGATAGATCGGCTAATATGCATAATATAAATATAATTTATATATAACCTATAGCACTCAGAAATAATCTAGCTTCCTCCTAGTGAATTTTTTTTTAGAATTGGATCATTAGTTCCGGAGATTATCCCCTACACACGGTGGAGCATACAGTGGAGGTCTGCCCGGCTTGGGCGGAGCACCGCCGTGTTCTCACGGAGGCGATCGGCGGCGGCGATCTCTCGCGTCCAAACCTGGTCCAGGCCATGGTGCGGAGCGAGAGTGCATGGGAAGCCGTCACCTCCTTCTGCGAAGCAGTAATGCTCGCGAAGGAGGAAGCGGAACGCGTGAGGGAGAGGCAACAGCCGCGCCCTCGCGCCCCTAGCCGCCGTAGGAGACGCCCTGGGCGGCGGGAATCGATTGCCGATTCTCGGCCACCGAGGCGCGGGCTTGCGGACGACGAGTAATGGGCAGCTCGCCGTCCGGTAAGGACCAGGCCCGGGTCGACGGCGCGTTGTGTTCCACGCGCGCCTCAAAGAGATGTCAGCAGTGACGGGGTCAATTGGGCCGATGCCGCCGGGGTCGCGGGTAGTTCGAAAGAGATACCGTGGCCCTGGCACGGGCAGCTGAAGGAACATGGGTGGGTTTTAGTCAGTAAAAGTCTGACACGCCCTCCCGCTCTGCCCAGAGCGGGAGAAGTCATTTGATGATTTCCCATCCACAAAAAAAAAAAAAAAAAAAAAAAAAAAAAAAAAAAAAAAAAAAAAAAATCCCCTACATACAAACTTACAAACAAATTTTACCTCTATAGTATAATATTATTACTATCTTTTTATTATTATTGAAATGATAACTACTATCTAAAATTAGGTTGGTCTAAATTGTATGTGACACATAAATACGTTATCTCTCATTTCTCCTTCAACCGAAACTTTACTGCTATATAAGATACTAGCTTTTGCCCGAGGCTTCGCCCACGTTTATTATGCGTATAAACCTTCCTCTTGAATCACTCTATCTATTAAAAAAAAACGCATCCAAATCCGTTGCGTAGTTTTAAAAATCTAAGCATACATAGGGACAGACAGACAGCGGTAAGCGACTTTGTTTTTAACCGACTTTAAAAAAGGAGGAGGTTCTCAATTCGTCGGAAGATGAATATATCGGTCGGGACCAACTGTGATGTATACCCTCTCGAATACGAGAGGGTATACATCACAGTTCGTCCCATATAAAATTGATTAACTTTGCTTCGGTAGTTTTTGAGTTAGCTTCAATAATACGCATTTTTTTCCCCACTTTTATATGGATGATGTTCTAGTTTGTTTTGCAGGTAGTGCTATTAGAATTTGTGTGGGGCAGCCACAGAACTATTATTACTAGGGAGCTACTACAACTAAAAAGTGAAAAATAAAAACTTTTTTACAAAAAAATACGGGTCCGTGGCTTAGGCCCCCAGTGGTCGAGGCACCTGTGGCCGACGCCCCCGATTCGATTCATTTAATTCAAAGCAATTTTTGATCAAATGTACTGTCAGGCACAAAAATATTTTACATAAATAATAAATGTATATTGATTGTAAGTAGGTCATCATTCTCCTGCCCTTATCCCAATCTATTTGGGGTCGGCGCAACATGTCCTTTTTTTCCATACTTCTCTATTATTCGTCATCTCGGTAGTATGATTTGATATTGATTGTAAGTAGGTATATGTATAATTTTAAATTATAATTATATTTATGACAGGAATGCTTTTATATTGGATGTTGCGCCTGGCACGCTCCTATGTTAGCGAACATAATTATGCGAAGGGGTGTATATAATAATTATGGAAGTGTTCATAACACCAAGTCCAAGGTTGATACAGTATGACATCCAAACGGAACATTGTATGCTCCTGAGAGGTCGTATCTCATCGAGGCACATATCAAATAAAACTTATTACAGTTATTTACTGATCGATTCCACCTCGGAGGGCAGATCTGCCATAAAGGAATATTATTGCTCATGCTTAACGGGCATGAGCGCTGTTGGCATACCGTGAGCATTATCTGGTACTTCGGTATCTGGGCACATTTAAACAATTTCGTTGGTCCTGCAAAGTGCCTGGGACGATATTATTGTATAAAGCCGAAACACAATATAATATATTTCGTTCACATTCGTTTATTTATTTATCCACAAACATTAATGAATACAGAAACCTAAAAATAATTAAAATAATTTTACACAAAATACCATATTCTCGCATTCATTCATTCATTCGTTCACATTTGTTATCTTCACTAAAGATATTATGATATTTTTGCACGTTTCCATCCGAAACTTAACATACTACAAGGGTAGGGACGGGGTTTATAAAAAAAAACGCCCTTTGTTCTTTTTTATATATGTATATTAACAACATTCAGTAACTTTTATATGAAGTATTTTTTTGATTTTTTGTATGTTTGTACATAATAAATATGCTTTTAATTGGGAAAAAGTTGTGTAAGGATAAGGTCAAGTGGCGATTTATTCTCTCTGCTACTTGATCGATAAATTTTGTTTAGCAAGGAAAAGTACTTTATTATTATGGTGAAACACTTTTCTCATTTACTGTACTAAGTGAAAAACCCCAAAAAAAGAAAAATATTAAATTAATCGAATCGGGGGCGTCGGCCACAGGTGCCTCGACCACTGGGGGCCTAAGCCACGGACCCAAAAATACAACCGACTTCCAAAAACAACACTGCAAAGTGAAAAATAACTTTAATTTCGGAAGTCGGTGGCAAAAAACGAAAAGACATTTAACCAGACACCGACATCCGAAATTAAAGTTATTGTTCACTTTGTAGTGTTGTTTTTGGAAGTCGGTTGTAATTTTTGAAAAAAAGTTTCTATATACTAAGTAGTGATGACCAATGTACCCTTCTTTTTCTTGCATCCAAAATGCATGCCCATCAGATCATCATCATAATTTGTCAAAAAAATTAAATAAACACCTTATCACTTTAAAAAAAAAATAACTTTTCCATACACATCCCAATTTTCCCACAGAAAAGTACCTAACAATAAAATAAAGAACATTGTATCGTTTGGAGGCCATTTTAAAAACGTTAACAACCACACTAGAGTAGCGTCTACGTTCAGTTTATAAGCCATTAACCAACCGTTTGGCCGTAAAGTTGACAAGTCTAGTCGTTAAGATTAGGTGCAGTACACCTCTATTAGCTCGAGATTGCTTGATGTTATAGTGATGACCAGAATATAGGTGAAGTAGTGGGGGAACTTTAAGGTTTTCTTCCTGCTGAAGTCTGTTGCTGAAAAGTAGTTCTAATAAGCAGTTAGTTTAAGAAAGTATTGCCGAGTCGTTGATGAGTGTATTCATTTGTTTTTATCAAAAACAACTCAGTCTATCGCAGTCCACTGCTGGACATATTAGGCCTCTATCTGTGTGTCTGTCTGTGGCATCGTAGCTCTTAAACAAATAGACCGATTTTGAAGTCTTTTTTTTTTTGAAAGCTGACATGATCGAGATGGTTGTTAGCTATAATTTATGAAGATATGTTCAGGAATTTGATGATCATCAGCTCAATTCCTACTTGACAAAGGGGACTTACTAACTTTCAAAGATCCGATTGATTTGGAATTTGGTGTACTGTTACTTCGGTGGTATTTCCAAGACATGCTAACCTTGAGCTGATGCTGTAGCATCAAATAGTCTGCCGGATTCTCAATTCCTCAGAAACTTATAGCAGATATAGCGTGTTTGGGCTCATAAGAATAGTCTTAATGAGAAGGTGTTAGATAGATGATGATCAAGGCCACATATTAACCTTAATAATTTTGCTAATTCTAACTTATTATTAATGAATTAAATAATTAATTTATTTAATTCATTAATAATAATTAAAAAAAATATTAATACAAATTAATTCTACGAAATAATCACCTAAACATAAACGAATTACATCATCTAACCAAAAAAACTAAATCTTTTTGTATCAATCCCCACCAATCACGTATTTACAAACGAGATTTCAAAGCAAAGGAACCCTAAATCACGATATTTATAAACAAAATATTAAAGAAAAGAAGTCCGAATAATAAATGAATTCAGATTGAAACTGGAAACGTGGGTTGTTGCATTACCAAAATCTTTAGCTATATTTAAGAAAATGTATTTTAAGCACGTAGTTATCTATTACAATAGTTTTCGCGAGTAATTAAAAAATAATTAAATAAAATTAATAATTTTAAGTTACCAGCGACACTAAAAAAAAACTCTAAAAAGTAAAAATAATATTTCCTCATTTCTTTCTTCTTCTTTCTTTTTCTTTCTTTTAACTTCATTAAAAATTTAAAAGTAGGTACCTACCTAAGTATTATTATTTTGATTTTTGTCGTCGGACCGCTAAGATTGATGTACAAAACTAAGTTCATGAAACTAGTAGGTATTTTCTATTCTTTATACCTAACTAATTATACTTCTTCATCTAACGGTCCTCCGACCGGCGACGCTCATCATCAAAATATTAATAGGTAGGTACTTTTAAATTTTTAATGAAGTTAAAAGTACAAGAGAGAAATTTTATTTTTTTTACTTTTTAGAGTTTATTTTTTTTATGTCGGGCTTACTTAAAATTTTTAATTTTCGTTCGTTTAGTAAATCGTCGATAGTCACTTTCCAGTTTTTATCTCTTTTTCTGTATCTTTAGAACCTGCTAAGTTTTGAAGGCTGGTGCTTAAACTAGCTTAGTTCTTTTATTGAGCTTTGTAGATATGTCGCAGTAAGATGGTCGTAGCCGTGATAAAGTTATATGTCTTAGGGATCCGTAAATACGTCCCTAGTTATATGAAAGCGCTTCATAACTATCTTACTGGAAATATAAATATTGGGGCACTCCGACCAAATAGGTTAGGTTAGGTTAGAACTGTGGCCA
The DNA here is from genome assembly GCA_946251885.1 of Cosmia pyralina. Lineage (NCBI taxonomy): Eukaryota > Metazoa > Arthropoda > Insecta > Lepidoptera > Noctuidae > Cosmia > Cosmia pyralina. Next base: position 17,589,737 of record OX276351.1, read on the forward strand.
ATTATGCGCGAGCCGAGCGAGCGAAGCGATCGGTGCCGTGACAGCGTCGTCGTACGTCGAAATTGGGCGCAGTAGCAAAATTAGGGCACTCCGACAGTTTTCATATAACTATATTACGGTGAAAAGCTACATACGGATATAACTATGGCTACAACCATCTTACTGCGACAGATATACACTTCAATAACTTACCTACTAAGTATAAAGTAATAAAAACTGTGTAACTGATTATTCACTTTTAAAAATTATGATCTGCAAAAGGAAAGCAGTCCTGTGCAAGGTGAAAGCTACAACATACATAGTAGGCCTATTAACTAGCCACAATAATTAACTAGGTAGGTACACTATTATTAAATTAGTTATACAAAATAATATTTACATAAATTCAAAAGCTAACATACTTAAAATAATAATATTATATGTACAAGTATATAAAAAATACACTCTTAAGTATTTAGTAACGGTATCAAATTCTCTTTAATTTTACCGCCCATAATTAAAAACACAAGAAGAATGGTAGTAAAAAACAATAAAGTTTTTTTCATGCCTCATACTTACAAGTTTTTTTTTTTTCATAATGTAAATCTTGTTCGTGAAAATAAACTACAAAGAATGTTTGTATAATATGCGCTATATTATTCTCATTAAAACCATTTTTATGATGGTGAAGTGTGTAGCGGCTCAGAACAGAAATTTTAAGGTAGGTAGTTGTATGAATTTCTTAATGAGCCCGATATTACACTTTTGCATACCTACCGTATGTTTGTACGACTTTATGTTAGTTATATTTTTTTTTGCACAAAATTAAAGACGAGAAATGAAATTATTATTTCAAGAATTTCACTACCTAAATGTAGAATGCGTAATAATGCTGTTTTTTGTTTCCCACGGTTATCTAAGTGAATGTGTATTTTTTTACGATAGCCGAATAAGTATAATCATTGTGATTTAGTACAGATTTCAAAGTTTAGAAAAACATCCGTAGCAGTGCTACGAAAAGTTCGTAGCAATATTCTTCTGAAATGCTACTTGAACCGTCATGCTCTATAGTTGGCGGAGTTCAAGACCTTCTCGGCAAAGAATAGGTCACAAAGATTCCACCATAGTGATGTTTTATAACGGATGGGGTAGGGAGATGATGTTTTGAAGCCAGGTAGGTACACCAGCCCACGGATCCGCGTTCCCCACTCAGTGGGATTAGCAAAAGAGATCACATCAAGAGTAGGTAAGTATGGAGTGCAGCATTTTTCTGCCTGTTTATTAAAAACCAATCCGTTTATCAAGCGTGATGATTATGACAATATCCTGTACTTTCATCCATGGTAGAGGTTACTAGAAGACCCAAACTCAACTGAGCATGTAGGTACCTAAATTTTTGGGATGAGACGATAATTATGAGATCAAGGGTCAGGTTTTCTTAGAAATGTATTTCATAACAGATCATTTTATACCTAAATTAATATGATAACAAAATCAAACTTCACTTTTTCCTCAAAACAACAAAATAAAGTTATATAAATATCCAATAGGTATAAATTATAAAATAATCCATAGATAAATTCACGAGGTCTTTTGAGTTCATATAAACATACATAAATGTCACATCATATGTGATTTAATTGTTCTTTTAATACATTAACAATTTTTGATTTGTTTTTTATATGAATTAGCTGTCGGGAATATCTTTTTAATTTAGGAGAGCTTTAACGTGAGACATAAGGACATTTATACAACATAATTCATAACGTTATGGTTTTAGATTGCTATTTTTATTAAGTTTATCGAAATGTGTCGTTGATAAAGCTAATTTAATAAAATAGGTAAGCAACCATGCTGTGAATACAAATCGTTTCTCATTTCTTATTTTTCTCTTTGTTTTAGAATTGAGTCAACTTTATGGTGTTGCTTTCAAGAAAAATTTGCTAGACAAACACCTACATTTCTCTGATTGTAACATTTTTGAAGAACAATGGATCATCAAACTTCTAAAGGCTTTTTTACGCAGGGTCAGTAGTTGACTCCAAATGCCGACCCTCACTGACCCTCACTGTTTACATGCAGTCAGAAGCACGTCAGTAGTGACTTCAAATCAATTTACATGAACACAGTAAGGGGTCAGTGCTGACTTGGTTCGAGTTTGGAGTCATAATCAGCCCGAATATAACAGATGCATCATTTTAAACAGTTGAACATCACATAGCAGTCTTGTGAAAGTTACCAAGTCACATTACAACTCAGCGTTTTATTAAAATCGTTTTCTGAATCTAATACGTTTGCTTCTCGAAATACGGTCCGACGGTACCCCATAACGAATGGGAATGACCCCATTAAGGGCACCTTTTAACATATTAAATCGAAACTTATCGGGAGTCCTGTCCACGGTCTAACCCAAGGGTGAGCCTTATCGGGCATACCACTCACTTAGGGATACTAGGATAGTGGATGTGGGATATACGATTCTCATTTGCGGTTTATTCCGGGGATATCTCTATAAATTAGTAGGTACCCGGGCTTGCTATAAAATATATGCATTCGTAAAGTAATGAATAGATTTTGTACATCTTCCCCTTTGTTGAGTTTAATTTATTTAGATTATGTGGTGAAGGAATTTGATACAAGGTTGAGTTTCCGTGTTTTTAGGGTTCCGTACCTCAAAAGGAAAAACGGAACCCTTATAGGATCACTTCGTTGTCCGTCTGTCTGTCAGTCTGTCAAGACCCATTTTCTCAGGAACGCGTGGAGGTATCAGGTTGAAATGAATATCAAATACGTAAGACTATGGTCTCTTGCAACTCTAAAAATACCGGCCAAGTGCGAGTCGGACTCGCGCACGAAGGATTCCGTAAGTACCATTATCTATAAAAACGGCAAAAAATCATGTCTGTTGTATGGGATCCCCCTTAAATATTTGTTATATTTCATTTAATTATTTATTTTTAAAGTAACTATATAACTAAATATGCTGTGAATATTTCAAGCGTCTACCTGTTGCCGTTACCAATATCGAGCAAAAACGAGCAAAAAACATCACGTTTGTTGTATGGGAGCCCCCTTAAATATTTATTTTATTCCATTTGTTAGTATTTGCTGTTATAGCGGCAACAGAAATACATCATCTGTGAAAATTTCAATTGTCTAACTATCACGGTTCATGAGATACAGCCTGGTGACAGACAGACAGACAGCCCGACGGACAGCGGAGTTTTAGTAATAGGGTCCCGTTCTACCCTTTGGGTACAGAAACTAAAAATCAAGCTTTTATGTCAACGCAGTAAAAAATACGGTAATTTATGCGACAAATTTTGATACTCGCAAGTAAATCAAAACCTCTAAGGTATGAGTAGGTACTACCCGTTGATCTAGAATCATGAAATTTGGCAGGAAGCAAGGTCTAACTAAGGTCTATTAAGGTCCGAAAATCGTTAATGTGTAATTTTATCGCATAAAAAAAAAATTTTTGGGATTCCAAATTTACCAACTACAATATTTTTGGGATAAATTATTTTCAACTACGGAACCCTTCATTGTGCGTGGTCTGACAAGCGCTTGGCCGGTTTTTTTTATAGTTTTTAAGATAATACATGAGAACTTGTATGCATAATATAAAGACAGAAAGACGAGCTCTATTTATTCTTCAATATTTAACTGATACAGAACTGAAACCAAATAACTAAATACTAACCTACGAGTAAAATACAAAAACAAACACACAACAACAACAACAACAAGTTTTGCACAGAAAATATTAAAAAAAAAATATTGCCAGTCATGGGAACTTCCGACGAAGAAGTGAAAACTTAAACATAAAAAAACTACGCATACTTAGCATGTCACAGTGTCGAGGTGTCCCCGTAAGATTTCCCCCCTACCGAAAATCACTCAACGTGCCTAAAAAAAATTTCACTTCAAAAAAAGCATGGCCAGCATTGAAATCAAAGGCTTTCTAAATTAGGATAGGCGTAGATACCTATTATGTACCGATACCATACTTAGGTACTGTACCATGCATGTAGGTAATTTTTATTTTTAACGGGCAGTTTTATCTGTGAAGCGACCTTGTTAGGTTATAAAAGGTGATAATTACATATTTATTAGGAGTTATATCTCATGATAACCTAAGCGAATGAACCCAAATCATTTAAATAATCATAAAGAAAAATAGACAGAAAATTAAACCGCATTCAACTGACGTTCAATCCTATTTTTTTTTTCAAAAAAACTTATTAACTTCAAAAGCTTAAAACTGCTTTCAGCGCCACAGGAATCAAAGGTTCGTGTTTCCAATCACTTTGATAGCGTAGAAGCCTTCACCTCTACGTAGTTCCTATTAATACTACGAGATGGCAGCACAAGTATGAAACTGTAATATCGTCGTAAAATTAATTTCAGTGGTTATGTAATCACTTTCATGTCGTTTTAAGTGTTTTAGTATGAAATTGAAATTAATAGAATATGATTTTACCTGAGTTTGGTCCCCTTGTGTGTATTTGAATATCAAGGTTGTGATTTGTGCACTAATTTAAAGTATAGGTATTTAGTATCAAATCAAGTTCCTACCTACTTAAATACGTAATCCTACATCCTACTAATATTATAAATGCGAAAGTTTGGCTGGATGGATATTTGTTACGCAATCACTCCAGAACGGCTGAACGGATCTGGATAAAATTTGGCACAGAGATAGATTACAGTCTGGAATAGCACATAAGCTAGTTATTATCCGGGTAGTACGTTTCGCTGGATTAATTTCCGAACTCCACGCGTGCGAAGCCGCTGGTAAAAGCCAGTGCAAGTGCTAGCTTAGGGTATTCACTTACAATATTGAACCCATTTTATTTTACAATTATTTTAAGATATTATTTAATTTATTCACCTTGAAAATTTATTTCATCTCAGAATTGTTGATAGGGCAGTAAATTATCTATGTTAATTAAATCTTCTCGTTATATTATCATTTACATCACCCTTTAATCATATTTTTAAATAACAAAACTAGACAAAGAACCAGTTTCTATTATCTAATCAGTTTTTCTCACATACAACATTATTCTTTAACAATATTAATATTTATCGTTTATTTAATTAAAAAATCCATCCCCATACAAAAATGACTATTAAAACTGTTAGAAACACGGCCAATAACACTCATATACCACTTAACTTGTACACAACGCCCCTATACGATCGCCATTTCACATCATTGCTAAATTGGTGACCACATAAATCCTACTGTTTAATTTAATCAACACTGCTGTTCTTCACTTATAAGTACACTTTATGCCCACTCCATCCTGACCTCTGAATCATAATCAATTCACCCCTTTTACTGAAATAAAAATATAGGAGGCGAGGGGAAGGGTAGGTCTCCTTATGCCAGTCAGTAGGTTATCCATAATTTCATTTATGTGGGAGCTTACCCACGGTTGTCTTTCACAAGAGTAAAATTATATTTAATATGATAAGGGCTTAAAAAGGATGTTTTTGTCATGTCATGCTTTAAAGCTAGGAGTTACAAAATAATCAGAACACTAATATTTCGTGTATGAAAAGCAACTTTCTATCTTACCTATCAAATAAAATTAACATTGAGATTGAGATTAAAGGCTCCAACAGACATGCGCGACGCGACGGTGCGACGCGATTCTGGTAGAAAAAAATCTATTAAGTTTTCATAGCAATTGTTGTAACAAGAGTCCCGTCACGACTGTCTGTGGGAGCCTTTATGTATAAGATAGGTAGGTACCTATTGCAGTGCTAAAAAATACCGAAGAGATTTTTCTAACTGACATACTTAGGTACTTCAATTATGGAAAGAAAAGACACTAAGTTCCCATAATAAACAAACACTTACTACAACTGGTAGCAAAATTCTAAACGATAACAAAACAAATAAAAATAACAACCCACATGTTTCCCACAAAAAAAAAAAAACAACACTTATTAAGTAATAGTATGTGTAAACAAACTCATAGTTACGATAAGCATCAATATTTCGGTACTCCAAAGAGACATTACGGATCATTGTTTATCATCTTCCTATAACAATAATGACATTTCAAATTCAAATGTAAAATGGCGGCGCGTCGCCGTCGGGTGGGGTTCCTCCCTACCGGATGCGAAGCGCACCGTCGGAAACGAAGGGAATTATTTATGAGACTGTCATAGAGTATTTATTTTATTCCCAACTTTCGATGACATACTAATGTACGGTACGACACATAACATAACCATTTCAATAATCAACGACCATCACCATAATTGATCTCATCGCTAAAACTGAGTCTATGAAAATCCTATCCTACTTCCTACTAATATTATAAATACGAAAGTACGGATGGATGTTTGTAACTCAATCACGCCAGAACGGCTGAACGCATCTGGATGAAATTTGGCACAGAGATAGATTATTGATTGTCTGGAATAGCACATTATGCTACTTTTTTACCTTGGGATAATTTCCGACATCCACACGGACGAAGTCGCTGGCAAGAGTTAGTTAAATTAATGAAACTCCCACGTTGTAACTAATATCTACTGTTCGTACATAATAAAGATAATGAATTTATGATAATAATAATCTTCAATTTGGCTTTTAGTTTGTCATCTTATCTACGCTCCTACCCGCATGATGACGCAATAAAAATCCAACTAAACACAGTAGGAATTTATAAAAAATGGGCATCTAAAATGTTTATGTAAATATTATTATTTAAAGCAATATATTTTGGTTTATTTATTGGCTATTATGTAAAACAGCGGCAAAAATGGTTGTAATTTATATGCGTTTAGATAAACAGCGGGAAAAAGAACAGGTTTCCGTCGTTGGCTAATCTTTAAATGGTTCTGTTAGTGTACGAGAGACGATCGTACACTTACGGGGAGTAAATAAAGCAACTTAAACCAACAAAGAAGCATTTGGAATGGCAGATAATGAGTGTGACCAGCGAGAAGGAACGAAATGTCTGGCTGGGAGAGGTTACGATATTTCCGGGCCATTTGACACTTTGTTGTTACCCTACACAGTGTCATGGGCACGCGGCGGGGGAAGAGAAAGATGGTACAAATAAAACTGTTTTGTGTGTATATGCACAGTCCTAAAGTTATTTTAATGTTTGAATATGACAGCATTAAAATAATGTTATCTTTTCATAGTTATTCGATTTTACTATTCTTTTAAGTAATTCAGGAATAGCTCAGTAAACTTCTATAGCTAGGGAGCGCTCCGTGCAAAATTGCCCTTCTATTTTTATTGCTATTCAGTCGACGGTCAATTTACAGGGCGTTTCGAGTGATTTTGGTCAATATAAAATGTTTGAAAGCCATTAAAGATAAGTTACGAGCCTTTAAAACGGAATGCAGAACATGTAGGTACCTAAAGTTTTACAAACAGTCTGCTAATTTACTTGTGAGTCACATAGGACCACACAACAAACTTATGTTAAATCCTAGACTAATATCGTAGGTAGGTATCCATTACACCACACACATTCGACGACACCAAATAAATACTGTTGATCTATAAATAAAATGTGCAGTGTGTGGACAAACACATGTTTTGTTGGTTCAGTATGTTTTTTCCATATTTAATTTTGTACAAGACTTTTATATCTTCGCCAGTTTTCAAATACTTTCCTTTATCAAGTCAGGAAACAACAGGAGGAACTCGTAATAACAGCCGCACGGTTCGATCCATCAGGTTAAGCTACGCTTGCCGGGGTTGGTCAGTAGATGGGTGACCATCTTTACATACTGAGACTCCTCCGTGCCTCGGAAAGCACGTTAAGCCGTTGGTCCCGGCTGTCATTCGTGGATCTTTGACAGTCGTTACGGGTCGTCAGAAGCCCGAAAGTCTGACAAACAGTCTTACCAAGGGGTATCGTATTACCCAGTTACTGGGTTGTGGAGGTCAGGTAGGCAGTGGCTCCATGTAAAATAGTGGTATTCAGCTGCATCCGGTTAGACTGGAAGCCGACCCCAACATAGTTGGGAAAAGGCTAGGCAAATTGATCAAGTCAGGAAACATAATACTTACCTTTTGAGTTGACTATTTTGCATAAAACTTTATTTAATACATTAATAGATTAGAAAATTCTCATACTTAAACTGGTTTTTTTTTTACTTTTCTTATTAGTCCTTGTTTATTATGTCAATAACAATAATTCATAAAATTAAAGAAATCTTGTACCTTACTTAAATAATGACCGCAAAATCGTAATAATTTTCGTATTTTTGTCTTTCGTAATAAGTTGCAAGTTTACTACATAAAAATACTATGGAGCTTTATCGGCGTACTATTTTATAATTATCTGCGCATCCAACGAGGTATAAACATTTTCGATACGTTAAAAAATTCCTGATTAAAATAGATTTATTAGGAAAGCAAAATCAATCAAATTTCATGTCCACTGTTTTTTGAAAAATAAAATATCTCGAAGGTTTTTGAGTCGTGTACCCATGTCAATAACCTCTACTATCACCCATTAAAGGGATCGTGACATGTTTCCAATAACCCTGTATATGATGAACCCAGCGTGATGTTTTTTGTACCAATTTAAACGATTGAAGTTCTTGAACTGATTTTACACCAAATATTCAAAACCACATACTTTTATCCTTCTTTTATCTTTGCCTACTCTGATATAGCGTATCCAGTACACAGTAGCGTATCCGGTTCTACATAGGATGCTGAAAATAATACAACACTAACATTTAATGTCTGAAAGAAACAATTAGGTAAGTAGGTACACATTCAAATGTCGGATAAAAAAGAAGGACCTGCGTTTGTCAATTTTTTTAACAAATCATTAATAGGTAGGTACCTAGTTAATATAGGTAGTTACATTTTCCATTTTCTAAAAGGAAAAAACACTGTTATGACTAACTAGCTTTTGCCAGCGGCTTCACCCACGTGGATGTCGGAAAATATCCCACGGGAACGTACTACCTGGAAATCCTTCCTTATTCCTTGTCTACATTATAAAAGGAACCTCTGTGCAAAATTTCAGCTTTCTAGGTTGAAGAGTTTGGGCTAGGCAGTGATAAGTCAGTCAGTTAATCAGTCAGGAGTTCTCTTTTTATTTATATGGATAGAAAAAGGCTCCTTAGAAGTTGCTCTTCTGAAATGAGTAGTACTCAAACGTTCATATTTTTCCTTTAGTACTTTTTCGACATGATATGACTCAGGTCATTCTCTTTTTAAAAGTATGTAGCTTATATTACCTCACCTATTTGTACTTTTTGGTACTACCTACTTGGTTATTCTTATTCCCTAACAATCTTCCACCAACTTCGATCACTCATTCCTTCATTCATTCATTCATTACTCTTTACCAAAAATAAGATGTTGATTAGCAGTTATGTGATTTGAATGACAATAATTAATATTTGATAAATTAGCTTTTGGACATGCAAATATACCAGACTTCAAGCAACACTGATTGAATGAATAATAAATAATAACCTATCCATTATCTCATCTCTGCGAGGAACGAAGGAAGCATACATTAAACGTATGCGCAATCAAGATCATTAATTGAGCTGTAGCCAGTACATTGCCGTAATTATATGCCAACGTAAGTTAATAACACATCATGTAGGATAACTACACTTCTGGACACATCTATTGGCCCACCTTAGAGTTTAGGTTTCGATGGCCCCTACCGAAATATGATTGCTAGATTGAACAAAAACTGTTGATGCAGTTTTAAACCTGATACATTTTACCATCTTTTTCGATCGTATTGTTTTAAATTTGAATTCAGAATACCATACGACATGGAGCTACGCCTAACAAGTCGGATATGCGCCTTGTTAAAGGCAATTGATTTTTGAATAAATAACATGTTTTATCAAATAAAGGTTTAATTTAATAACGCGTATTGCCTCCATGGGCATCTACCACAGCTCTCATACGATTAGGCATAGAGTTTATCAACCGCTCTATGAAATTTTGAGGGATCATCTCCCATTCCTCTTCTATGGCAGTTTTCAACTCCTGCATCGTCTGGGCAACTGGCTGACGAGCCCTAACACATCTTTTTAGCTCGTCCCACATGTGCTCAATGGAGTTCATGTCTGGGCTTCTGGCTGGCCAGTCCATAACTGTGATGTTCACATCCCGAAGATATTCCCTGACGATGCCGGCCGCATGGGCTCTTGCATTATCATGCATAAAAAGGAAATTTGGGCCCACATAGTCCGCGTATGGTATCACGTGAGGTTCTAAGCACTCACGAATGTACCTTTCAGCATTTAATGTTGGCAGCCGTGGTCCTGTAACAACCTCAAGTTGAGTTTTGCCGCTCGCGGATATACCGCCCCAGACAGTCCATGAGCCACCGCCATAAGCAACCCTCTCTTCAAAGCAGCATTGTGCGAAACGCTCTCCCTTACGTCGGTAGACCTTCTTCCTTCCATCATTGCCATGTAACACAATTTTAGACTCATCAGAAAAGAGTACACGGCTCCAATCTTGCTGTGTCCAATTTAAATGACTGCGTGCAAAATGAAGGCGCGCTGTTCGGTGGGCTCGCGTTAGTTTGGGGCCATTAGCTGGCTTGTGTGGTACCATATCGCGTTCTTTTAACCTTCTCCGAACAGTTCGAGCGCTCACAGATACTCCGTGGAAGTCGCGAAGTTGGTTTTGTATCTCAATGGAGGTAAGGTGACGATTTCTCAAGCTGGTCGTCACGATGAATCGATCCTGCCTTTCAGTTGTGACCCGAGATCGTGGCCTTCCTTGGCGACGAACAAAGCCGCCAGTCTCTAGGTACCTCCGATAAACATTTCGGACCGCAGATCGACTTAAATTAAGTTCAGCACTCACGTTTCTTTGGCTGTGTCCGGCCTGAATAAGTGCCACAGCTTGGGCGGCGACTTCAGGTGAAGTATCCATAGATTATTGATAGAACCTCACCTTAATGTTAAGAATAAGTAATGTTTGTTGCAAAACCAAAGATATCAATCACTTTTTCAAGAATTAAATCCAAGTAAACCAATAAAACCAAGTTTTCTTAGTATTCGATTGTTTGATATCAACAAACAGGCTCCCAATTGTCTTTTGTTTCTTTAAATTCTGTGTTCGAAATTCAAAAAAAGACTATTGAATGAAATTGTGAATGTGCCAGGTTCAAAACTGCATAAAAACTTTTTGCTCGACCTAATATAAAATTTTAGCTAGGACCAAACGAAACTGAAAATACAAGGTGGGCCAAAAGATGTGTCCAGAAGTGTAGTTATTATTTTTCAATGACGCAATGCCGCAAGGCAGTATTTTGTTTTTTTAATTATTGAAACTGAATGATGTCGTGCCAAGGCCTCCTTACATTGTGGACCAAAGTTTCCGTAACCATAACATACGATAGACGTAAGTACTTGCCTACCTGAATCCAGGAACTCACACGCATGAATATAGAAACAAATTATACAAATGTTAATTAGGACACGACTGTTTCAAAGAAAGAGTGGAGTCCTACGCGGGGTAAACGATACGGTGGACAAGTGACATTTACTGTGACTCATAAGAACCACACAATGGGGCGCTAAGTGGGTAATCAATTCAAGGAATGGCTAATGGCTTAGATTATTTAAATTCATACGTGTCTCCACTTACCTATAGGATGTAGATGATCTATTAGGTTGGGGAAAAAGTCTTTTCGCATTATAGTATGTATGAACTTAACATAAAATCTCTTTGGCTATACTATTTGTATCTGGATGGTTTTGGTATCATTGAAAGTTTAAATTTTAAAGAGCATAATTCCAAATTCAAATTAGGAAAATGTGTGACTTTCATTTATTTTTCGTACTGTCAAGATGGGTGAATCTAATGAAGAAATTCGATACATTTTAAAATTTTACTACAAAAAAGGTAAAAATGCAACGCCAGCCGCGAAAAAAAATTGCGATGTTTATGGACCCAGTGCAGTGTCTGTGAGAGTAGCACAAATTTGGTTTAAGCATTTTCAATCCGGAAATTTTGATGTCAAAGATGCACGTCGCTCTGGTCGCCCTATTACGGATAAAATGGATGCCATTTTTGAAAAAGTGGAGCAAGATCGGTGTATCAGTAGTTACGACGTAGCTGAAGAACTGGGATTTGACCACAAAACAGTTTTGGCGCATTTGAAAAAAACTGAGTACACAAAAAAGCTCGATATTTGGGTACCTCACGAGCTCACTGAAAGAAACGTAATGAACCGTGTACTCATTTGTGATTCTTTATTACGACGTAATGAAACCGAACCATTTTTGAAGAAGCTGATAACTGGTGATGAAAAGTGGACCACGTACGACAAGAACGTGCGAAAAAGGGTCGTGGTCAAAGGCCCGTCAGGCTTCACAGACTGTGGCGAAACCCGGGTTAACTCGCAACAAGGTGATGCTGTGTTTGTGGTGGGATTGGAAGGGCATTGTTCATTATGAGCTGTTACCACCAGGCAGAACCATCGATTTTGAACTCTACTGCGAACAACTGATGAGATTAAAGCAAGAAGTTGAGAGAAAGTGGCCGGAATTAATCACCAGAAGGGGTGTGGTTTTTCATCATGATAACGCTAGACCTCACACATCTTTAGCCACTCAGCAAAAATTAAGAGAGTTTGGCTGGGAGGTGTTAATGCATCCGCCGTATAGTCCTGACCTTGCACCTTCAGATTTCCACCTGTTTCGGTGTCTTCAGAATTCTTTAGGCAGTGTCAGGTTAACATCACGAGAGGACTGCCAAAACCACTTGTCGCGGTATTTTGATCAGAAGTCCCAAAATTTCTATAGCAATGGGATCATGTCCCTACCTACAAGATGGCAAAAATTTATCGAACAAAATGGTACCTACATACTTTAGATAAATGTAAATAATGTATATAAAAAAATGTTTTGAATTTTCTTAAAAAATGCGAAGAAACTTTTTCCCCAACCTGATATCATTAATCGATATGCGATTTTACTGGCCAACTTTCTATCCTATCTATAAAGTCACCGTATGATTGTGAACACCGTTAGTTTACAATCTATCTCGCAATATTGTAAACTGTCGTTATAGATTGTGAACTGCACCATACTACTTAGAATATAACATTAATTTTCGATAGTTTACTATGTATCCATGTCAAACTTTAAATTTGTGAATGAACCTGCACTTAAGTGACAGGGTTCACAATCTGTCTGATTTTATCACTCGTAAAATTGTGAACCGTGCCTGATCGGTAGATCTTGGTGGTAGCAGAATTGGTCGCATTAACTAAGCCAGGGCACTCCGACCAAATGGGTTAGGTTAGAGCTGTGACCAACCGCTCGCGAGCCGAACGAGCAAAGCGAGTGGTGCCACGGAAGTGGTCGGCGAGCGCTTCTTCCAAGTTGGTCGCAGGTATTTGGCTATTTAGTATTAGCGCAAAGTACGTTCGTCGCATGGTAGTTTGATTCCAGTTCACAATTTGACGGTTTCCCATGGATGGAAACTATCGATAAATAATGCGTTAAATTGTAAATGGTTTATTGCAGTTCACAATTTTTCGATAGTTTATAATCTCGCGAGATAGATTATTAACTTACATATATGTGTATTATGGGACTTGGTGCCATATTAAATAAATAAACTTATAACGAAGTTCTTAATTATACTGTGACATGTATAAATACATATTATAAATTAATGTCGCTTTTTGTTACTGTCTGTGTGAGTGCTGAGATATTTCTGAACCACACGCTGGATTTTGATGCGGATTTCACCATCCTTTAGAGCATTTATTCCAGAAGGTTAATACCTATATGTAGAAATTACCTACATGAATATTTAACTTACAGCAAAATCTTGATCTTTTAACATATCACCATTTCACCCGTGCAAAGCAGGGGCAGGTCGCTAGTTAAATAAAAAAGGTCCGATTGTTTCAGGATATACACGCAATATAAAAAAAAGCCAATTTAGTTTTACATGAATAACGTTCATGAAAATTCATGAAACGCTGATGAGTTCGAACTTCGAAAGCAGAATGCTGTCGAACGGAACGCGTGTATTCCGACTCCGACTATTTACGGCCCCCGATAGCTCTCGCCGTAAAAACATCAACGTGCGCCCGATCCTCGCCTCCTATCGCTGCCCTATCGCCGTCATAGATCTCCAGCTATCTATAAGCCACGACTTTTGATAAACGACCAAGAAACCATTGGTTACTACGCTAGTCTGCACCGGTTTGTGCCGGGGTCTACCTAACCGTGATAAATGCACGGATTAGCAAGCTACGCCATGATTGCGCTGCTATTGCTCATCGGGATAGTTCCAAAAGGAAATAAGAGTAATAGATTTATTAAGAGGATACATCGAAGCGTGGTTTAGCCTCGGTGTGTAAGTGAAATGGCGTTATGATTGTCTAGTTTGATGCGCGAGATAGAAGACTCTCACGCGCACCGGAACTAAACGCGCTTCGTTTAAATGTATATTTAGGTATTACAAAATGCTATACTGAAATAAATTTTTAGCTTAGTAAGTTCTTAACATATTAAATACCTTCGATTTAAAGCAAATTTTACTGCACATTATGGAACTGTTTACGAATAACAGAAAATAGACGGTGTTACTTTGGATTTTTTTATATCGAAAAAATATCAAGTACCTAATCATGTTTCGGTTTTAGTACAGCAGTAGACAATAAATATAGTCAAATAACACATATGGAAAATCCAAATGATTTAACCGTATACATTTATTTGGTTTTATAGGAATTTTAAAAACACACAATTATCTATGTCATCCTAGCCTTTCCCAACTATGTTGGCAGCCGGGACCAATGGCTAAAACGTGCTTTCCGCGGCACGGAGTGGTCTCGATATGTAAAGGTGGTCACCCATCCACGGACCAACCACAGCAAGCATAGCTTAACCTGATCGATCGACCCGTGGGGTTGTTATTACTTAGGCGCGAACCCCTCGAATTTATTATGTATTCATTATTTATTAAAATTTATCGATTTTTCCCTTCATGTCGTCAATTTTTTACTTTTCGTTTGTCAGTTGAATAAGGAAATCGGTCAACAATTTATTTGTTAACGCTATTAATCAAATGCACCCACTCTTCTACTCACTACTGAGTAGGTTAGGCGTTGTCAACCTAATTGATATATTTTCCGAGAAAAACATACCTACGATTTCCTCATGAAAATTGTTTATTTGTAGATTTATGTTTTTAATAGCAATAAATTGTATATTTTAATGACATACCTACTTCAAGCTAGAGGTGTATATAAATTAATAGGAATTACCACCCGTTTATTTTACGTTCATTCATAGCAGACAAAACAATAATAAAAAAAAAAAAAAAAATAAAAAAAAAAAATAAAAAAAAAAAAATATTTATTGCATTTAAACAAAACTTAACTCACATGAGTTGGAGATCACCTTTTAAGCAACAGGATGCTTGTATAATCGACTTACAAATAGCTTTTCTCAAATAACGAAAAGACTTTAAAAAATATTATATACCTCTGTTGTAATTGCCACACAGCATAACAAAATAAATGATTGCAATTAATCGTACGACGCAAAACGAAGTGCGATACGAAGTTACGTTACTATAATAATTACCAGTGCTGGAAATATAATAACTGCTTACGTTCAAACGTTTACATGCTTGAGAACATTTCAATACTCCACATAATTCTTATGCAGTAAGTAATTAGGTGCCGATGTTCGTGTGAAAATGCAAATCATCGATTATAGTATCGAGTGAATGGTCGATTATAATGTATCGAACAAATTGCGATAACGAGCGGCTTTGTTTGGCTCTAAGAAAAATTAATAAGTGTGGTAATTTTACGCAAAACAGTGTGATTTTCTTCGAGGTAGTAGCAGCTGCAAGATCAGTAGGTATTTTGTTGTGAAATATCCAGCTTTTTTTTTTCTTTTTAAGCTACAGAAAATATAATATTTTTATCACTATCTCATTAAATGTGTTCAAGTACGATATAAATCACGCCGAAGGTTACGCCAGTGAGTGCGGCAGGAAAAAAGAATTGGTAGATTTTATCATTTAGATTTATTGTTTGCACATACTCGTACCAACATGGATTAATTCCATGTTTACGCTTTTTTACATGTTTTATCTTGACGATAAACGATACAGCCATTTAAAAGTTTACATAAATACCTATATTATGTAAACCATTTCAGTTTCACACAACATTAAAAATTCACTATATACATTACCGAAATACTCTTTAATCATTTAACGCCTACAAGATCGCATTTGAATTAAAATTCATGAACTAATTACTATAGGGCGTGTGCTAAATGAAATAAACTAATTAAAGGGCAACACTGGCCGGCCAATTACAGCAGTTGATTTATCAGTGTTGCCTGATCAAATAATTAAAAATACGCCGGCCGGTAGATGGCGGCACGGTCGTAAATCGGCAACGTTCGCGCATTCAATTTGCGGAATGAAACTGGCCGGCCTCAATATGTTCGTTGTATGAGAATTGACGATTTACTGCCAACTGAAAGTCTGAACTGAGCATTCTTCGAATAATGAAATTATTATAAATAAAACGAAAGCGACAATGTCTCTCTACATTCTTTGTCGCGAGGTATTTTTATTTCGCATTCCTGGCTCTGTTGTTGCGTTGCTAGGTTACGCCTATCTAATCCATAAGCCGTGTACGCACGAACGTACAAAAACATGGTAAACACGAACATCGAGCACTTTTAATGTTAAAGGGTCCTGAGTTTCTTCAAAAGTTCCGTGTTCGATGTTCGTGTTCGTTCACCATGTTTTGTTCGTTCGTGCGTACACGCCTTAAAAGGGAGGCGGGTCTCGGAGGTGTATTTGCAATATTCTCAGAGGCTGAGCACTGTGTGACCTTTGCTTTACTCAGCTGTTACTTCCCCAGTTCAGACAGGGAGTCAATGAGGTTCTTTACTCTAATCTTACCTGACTTTAGGTAGGTACTCACGACTCTCGAACGATCGACGATCGAAAAATGAAAAGTGCTCCTAAGAATGGTTTTTACTTCTTAATTGCACTTTTAATTGAGATAAGGTACTACATGCATGTCACATACATAAACTGACACCATCTTCCCATGGGGGTAGGCAGAAACTACACAGCGCCACCCTGCTACGATCTTCAAGATAATAATATACGAACTTAATAGGTAGGTAATGAAGGAATAAAGTTTAAAATTTATTTTACTTTTTATTTATTTTTTTTTTACATATATTATGTATGTATATCTACCAACACAATATATTTTTAATTGGGTTTAAATTATATTCATAGCACCGGCAGACCGATGGTCACTTTGCCTTTCAAGTCAAAGAAGCATCTTATCTTATTTATTGCATTGATACTAAGGCAGTTTTAAGTAGGTACATAAATACATCAGGCCTACGTATACACAGATAAAAGGCCTTAAATCATGTAAATATGTAAAATAAATTACCCTTATCTTTCTCAACATATAAAAAATCTGTGAACATCGAGAAATAATTTTCTCTATAGGTATATAATTACGCTAATGATCTCAAGTGGTTACACAACAAGAATTATTATTGAAGTAGGTATAATTAATTATGAAAGTTCAATGACATTCTTACCGATGTACCTACTTGCTCTAAACATAACTAGGTATACCTACCCGATTGAACATACAAAAATTATTGTCTTCAAACACAAACATCTGCAACTCTATGTTTGTTTGTATTTGGACATGTCGCAGGTTTATGACAAAATCAGGTTTTTGATCAAGAACTGGTCGACGGAGCCCCGCGCGCAGCGAGGCTCCTACTTCTGTCTGCAGCGTTTAAAGGAACCTAACCTAACCGAACCTCAGGGTGCCCCTGATGTCGACGGTCTTCTTCTGGTTCTTGACCAAAAGCCTAGGTTTTTTATTAAAAACCTGATTTTGTCATAAACCAGCGACATTTCCAAATACAAACAGACATAGAGTTGACGATGTTTGTTTTTGATGACAATAACTTTTGCGAGCGTTAGGTACACTCCCGCGCTTGTGTTGCTAATTTTCATGAGAAAAGAATATGATTTATTAGCCATCCACATTCATACTGAAAACTTTCCTGATGATATTTTCCTCATTCTTCCGCATCACATGCCCATACATGACAACCGATTTCCGCACAACTTTTCAGTCACCGGTGTCACTTTCAGACTTCGACGACAGGCTTGGACCACGAGCCTCTTCCAAAAGTAATTTATCATTTTCAATACCTAATTTTAATGAGATAGCACGTTCTCATAAAATACATCTAAATAAAATTAAATACAATTTAAAATTATTAAGAACTGGGGAGGAATGAGGGATGCGTATTTACTATTTACTCCTATGCTTATCATACATAGTTTTGTCCTGACTGGTCCTATACAACCCTCAATTCTCCGCATCCAATTACCGCATACAATTACTAAAACTAGCGACATGCTATCAGACTGGCGGCTAAATAAATCCCGCAAATAAATCTCTTCTATAATAGGTACCTAAATTTGTTTACAGCCAGGCTTCAAATTGACGTCACAGACATTGATGCGTTCCGCACGCAACGCGTTCCAAAGTGTTTACGAGTGTTGCATTCTATATTTTTCCTGAAGGCATTAATGCGTGATGCGCGAATTGAAATATGGGTCGGGAGTCGGGATGCGGTGGTGCCCTGTTTGATCGAGCGAGTTGGGATGGACACAGATTGCGTCTACCTGTAGTGTTAATATGTTTATGGGTTGTGGACGATGACGTTTGAAATGGGTGAGCTAGTGTATCGCTTTGTCATCCAACTTTTGAAATATTTATTTTTTACCAAACTGAATGTTACGAAAGACATTTTCAATTCATTGTTAGTTGTCAGCCACAACATTCCTACTGTAAAACTTGCTACTGGCACAAAAGTAAGTTTGATTTATTATTTATTGACACAAACAGTAACTAACAAAGTCATAGGAATAACATGATCTACAATCGAGTATTTCCTAATTCCACAGCCACAACCATCGTACTTCACTCCAGTATCGACGGCAAGATAATTGTCTCAAACTAAATCCTCAAGCCATAACTCTACTCGCCTACAATTGTAAATAAATCGTGAGCTAACCTAGTGGTGTGTAACGAGCTCAAACGGGGCTCCGATGCGATATCTCCACAGTCCAATGTTATATTGCTCAGTCGCCAGTTAAAGTACGAGTTTTTGATCAGTCTCGCCTTGAGGCCGATGAACTGGCTTGATTAATCATACTGCACTCTTTGTCTCTTTGAAGTGTCGTCCAGAAATATATTGTACGTGCAAGGGTTATGTCGGAGGAGCTCGTGGCTAAGTAATAACAGACACACGGATCGATCCATCAGGTTAAGCTACGCTTGCCGGGGTTGGTCCGTAGATGGGTGCGACTCCTCCGTACCTCGGAAAGCACGTTAAGCCGTTGGTCCCGGCTGTCATTCGTGGATCTTTAACAGTCGTTACGGGTCGTCAGAAGCCCGAAAGTCTGACAACCAGGCTTACCAAGGGGTATCGTATTACCCAGTTACTGGGTTGTGGAGGTCAGTAAGACAGTCGCTCCATGTAAAATATTGGTACTCAGATGCATCCAGTTAGACTGGAAGCCGACCAAAAAATAGTTGGGAAAAGGCTAGGCAGATTGTTTGTTTGTTGATAATGTCGATACACCTGTTTGTAAATAGTATACAATATTTACTTACCTTTATATTGTTTATCGTTGGGCATTACTGTAAATTCACCAATAAATATTGTAGGTGCTATTTTGTTACCCATTGCAGCGAATAAGGCGTCGCGAAAGCTTATAAAATTTCCTTCGAGCTTTTCCGAAACCGACTTCGAATTCATGATAATAATAATCATGTGTGTATTTGTATGTTATTACGTAGATACTTACGTATTTTATGAAAATTCTATAAAAAATTAAAGTAGCAACAGTTCTAAATAAAAAGCGATACCTGGCCCATTAAAATTCAGCTTAAGCCTCGCAATGTATTTTTAACCACTCAATAATTTATCAGTTGAAAAATACATGAGTCTATGGACAACGACGTAAATATCAATTCGCTTTATAAGGAGAACTATAAATTGCACATACGAGTACCTACTCGTAGGTGATACAAAGAAAAACTAGTAAGTAAGTAATAGTCAGAAGTGCGACAAGGACTCTAGACTCATCAGAAGTGTTA
The DNA here is from genome assembly GCA_946251885.1 of Cosmia pyralina. Lineage (NCBI taxonomy): Eukaryota > Metazoa > Arthropoda > Insecta > Lepidoptera > Noctuidae > Cosmia > Cosmia pyralina. The sequence continues at coordinate 17,609,914 of OX276351.1, forward strand.
TAATAACTCATCTTGTAAAGATGAGCTTACATAGAGAGATGAGCGAGTAATGAGCGAGAAGGAAGCTAAAAGAAAATTAAACCATCTTCACTGTACATTTATTTTCATGCCTGGTCTGTGGTACTATCAAATCAAATCATTTATTTCGGATAAATAAGTATACATCAATCTGCCTAGCCTTTTCCCAACTATGTTGGGGTCGGCTTCCAGTCAAACCAGATGCAGCTGAATACCATTATTTTACATGGAGCGACTGCCTATCTGACCTCCAAAACCCATTAACTGGGTAATACGATACCCCTTGGTAAGACTGATTGACTTTCGGGCTTCTGACGACCCGTAACGACTGTCAAAGATCCACGAATGACAGCCGGGACCAACGGCTTAACGTGCTTTCCGAGGCACGGAGGAGTCTCGGTACGTAAAGATGGTCACCCATCCACAGACCAACCCCGGCAAGCATAGCTTAACCTGATGGATCGACCCGTGCGGCTGTTATTCTTTAGCCACGAGCTCTTCTTAAATAAGTATCCATATAAAAGTAAAATTAAACTCAAAATTTAAATCAAAATTAAAACAAAATTGAAAACAAAATTAAAAATTAAAATTAAAAACAAAATTAAAATCAAAAATTAACATCAAAATTAAAAATAAATACACATATTATACATTATATAATAACACTACTACTACGACTATTATTACTATGATTTTTTAATATTATTTTTAAATACTCATTTATAATTAGAATTATATTATGATTTTTAATTTATTATTTAAATACATAATGTACCTACAAATTTTTGATGTGTACCATCTTTCCTCTCGCTTTGATACAATCTGTGGGAGTGATTTCGTGAAAAGGGACGGAAGTGTGTAACAGGAAGTGAAAATATTTTTCTAAAGTTTTGAGTGACGGAAAGAAATGTTACCGTAGCTATCCTTTAAATGTTGCTTATTTGTTATGGAACTAGAAAGTACTTTTACTAAGGTGAGATGTCAGATGTTACACATCATATGCGAAGACTGTAAAGCTCGCTCATTTTTTATTTTATTTTATTTTTTTTAGAATTTTTTCACTAATTAATTTTCTTTCCTTAGGTCTTGCTATTTTTCTTGAAATAGAAAAGGTAAGTAAAGCGGGCCTTACCTACCTTTTCTATTTTAAAAAAAATCTATAACTTCATGTTCTACATTTTAGAAAGGAAAATATAATACCTAGCATGAAAGCTGCTTTGCCACACCTTCGCCTACTAAAAGCTAGTACCTAGTTCTAGGTTTCAAAATGACTATGTTGTGCTCTACAACTGTCACAAGTACAGAAAATATTCATAACCAAGCCGCACAGAACATATCACACTCATATGACGACACGGTTGGCGCAGTGGTTGAGCGATTGACTGCTGCGCAGCATGTCGCGGGTTCGATTCCCGCACGGAACAAATATTTGTACGACCTACAAGTATTTGTTCCGAGTCTGGGTGTTTTTCTATCTATAATATGTATGTATTTACAAAAAAAAAAAATGTATATAAGTAGTTTATCTGCCATCTCGTTACCATAACACAAGCATTAGGTTGCTTAGCTTGGGGCTAGATGGCGTTGTGTGATATGCCCAAACATATTTATTTATTTATTATTATTATATTATAAAGGCGAATTTTTGTGAGTGTGTATGTTTGTTACTTCTTCACGCTCAAACGGCTGAACCGATTTGGATGAAATTTGTTATGTAGATAGCTTATACCCTGGATTAACACATAGGCTACTTTTATCCCGGTCTACGCATTGAAACCGCGGGGCGCAGCTAGTATTCTATATGCTTGTACTTGCAGTAACTTCTTTAGATATGTAGGTCCCTTCACGGTTGTCATTTATAAGAACTTTACAAACACTGCAATAAAGCGAGACATTCTAAAAATTATATAACTTTTATTATTGTATGCTTTTAATGTAAAAAATGCATGCTATGAAACATTGAAGGCATAGGTACCCAATTGATACAAAGCAATTTCTATATATACTTACTTATTTCCCAGACTTTAGGCAATTAAATTTTTATACAGGTGCATAATTATATCTTCTAATAGTTTTCAAAAGTAGGTTTTTACTGTGACTCCATCCTAGTCCTTCGAATGATTAATTAATAAAAATTTATGACGTTGACATTTCGATAAGGTGCAATTAGTTTTTACTGTAGGAAGGTATGTATTCGCGTCACATCTCATGATCGTAATTATAAAGAATAAGGCGCGAGGAACTGTCAGGATTATAACTTTAAGTTTTTGTTAAGAAATATTTCATACATTTTTATCTCGCTATTATTGAATGGAAGTGTTAAGGCTTGAGCCATTTTACGATATGAAGTAATTCATTGAACGAGCTGAAGTAACAACTTCTGTTTCAAAGTTCCTAATTACCTATACAAGCCTGTATACACATACATTGCGACAAAGCAACCTGCATGATTTAGCTATGAAACCTTAGTACTTGTCAAGTCTGAAAACTTTGCAACCAAAACTCTAAACAGTGGCTGGGGAACTTGGGAAGCTTCAGTGTTGCGGTTAAACTTACGGGACATCTGCAATAAGTTACAACAAGTTTGTGGGGAGCCCAAAATCGGTACCTTTTCAACACACCACCCCGCAAAATGACACCGTGTCAACGTGTGCGTCACCACTCACTTAGAAGTCAAAGGATTTCGACACAGAGTGTCCAGCTGAAACACACCCATTGGTCGCAGTGGCCAGTATAAACATCAGGGTGTTACAAACTTATTTGCATTTACACGGGCCGAGTAATTGCGTTGCGCTTCAGGGAGAACTTTAATTAAACTTAAGAGTCTTAAACTTAAATAGATATAGTTTAAGTACGTAATAAGAAAAGTTTTGTTAATTACCTACCTAGGTTGATACTAGGATTACCTACGTATGTACTTCAACGGTGTTTGTTGCCAAAAGCGGAATTGGCAAATTGGATGTTAGGTATATTTTAGCGAAATTCATATGTTGGGGAAATGGAGAATTTTCTCGGAGCAATGTGATATCATATGTATTGTGATATAAATTCCTATCGCCATGATATGTGGGCTCTATTTCTATATTTCATCCTGTAATCGGTAAAGGGGGTTGGGCATACTTACCTAACCAATGTGAGAATAAATTCTTTCTCTTTATCTTCCAGTAAATATTATGCTCTGACACTGAAAGGGCAGAAGAGGAAAAATGTAGTAAAATATCCTACGGGTTAGGTACTTATGAAATAAGACAAGTCACCTTAAGTAAATGCATTGTTAAAGATATTTTGAAAAACAATACTTTTTAGCCATTTCGATGTATGTTACGAAGCTATAATTCAGCCATTAGCTAATTGGATAGACAATAGCTTAGTACTAAAATAACAATTAACAAAAATCCAGACCACACATCAAAAGCTATTTTCGTAACAAAAGATTAGCATAAGAAATAAATAAAATTGTGTTATTTATTACAATTTAGCGTTAATTTTCGCGCTATTAAAGCCATAAAAACCAGAAAATGCATTAATGATCATTAAAAACCCATAGCATAATCCCGTTATCTAAAACCAATTGTAATAAACTAAAAAAAATAACGGAGAAATCTAAAATACATATAAAATCGTTAGTACGGAGTAACAACGCTTTCGAATCAGCTGTGAAATCAATCAATTGATTAGTGACGGTTAGATTAATAAAACACAGTTGGTACATAAATTGAAATTGATGGTATCAATAGTAAGTTATAATTTAACAAGTTGTAAGGCGGTGCGCACACTGATGGTAGCGCGACTGTGCGGCGCCTGCGCCGGTGGGCAAAGGTTGATTAGTTTTCTGTATCTGATTTTAACTGTAGGTAGCAAAACTAATCTTTATGTGTGTGTACTTTGGAAAGATTTGTTGTCTGTTTTGATATTATGTAAGAAAGCAATACATTAAGCGATGCTTGAAATTGCTATCCAATAAAGAAGCGACAAAACACAACAAAAAAAACAAACAATTAAAGGTCGTACTAAATATAACTAGTATAACTAGAGGCGTGTAGGCCATTAATTTTCTTTCAATGAGATTCACTGAGCTACGAATATTAATAGTCAACATCACACCCAATCATTATTATCAAACTCAAACTCAAACTCAAAGCATTTATTTCAAATAAACCAATTACAGGCACTTTTGAATTGTCAATGGGTCGGTCAGTCAGAAAGATGAAGCTAGTTGCCCATTCCAAAGCGTAGTAGATCCCTATGGAGAAGAACGGGCAAGAAACTCCACGGACACTCTTTTAAATCATAATATTTTTACAAAATATTGGTTACATCGTTCAAGTTGAAAATATACATGTGAGAACAATGTAGAAAGACGTGCACGTTAAAAAGCGTCCGTAATAAAAAGATAATAACTAAAACAACTAAATTAAATATTAAAATTAAAAATAAGCCATGGCAGCTAAGAGACGACCAGTCCCAACTGACGGCGCCCGTTCACGAACATGACGCATGGATCAGCACCATTTAGCTCAACCATTTTGAAGGGAACTCAATGATCCAACACACACGCCACCATCAGCGAGACATTTGAGTGAGCATGACATACTCTCAACCGCCAGGGCACACTCAAGTCAGTGAAAGACGTACCCAGTAAAAGGTAGCTTAATAGTAGCTACATAGTGCTCACACGTGCTATGCAATTATATAATACTAAGAGATTGAATCTAAACAATGCAAAGAAAGTTTTCTCTCATCTTAATCTTCAGCAGGTCCAACAATATATCCGAATGCTAATCAATTAATTAATGCGTCCTTGTGGAGCAGGACAAGCATTCAGCCAAGCATTTTCGTCAGCGATGTAATCCCCCAACTTATAATATGCCTGGCTGCATAGTGTGCGTTTTATACAAGATTTAAATTTCCTTTCATTCAGCTGGAGTATGTGGGGAGGTATTTTATTATAACATTTTAAACAGTACCCCATGAAGGATGAGTCTACTTTAGCCAGTCTGAAACCTGGTTGAACTAATTGGTCCCTATTTCTAGTCCTATAATTGTGTCCTTCACTTCTATCGAATTAAAACTATTTCAGCGAGTACACCTATGTCATCGTAATATAAATAACCACAGTTATCTCCTTCGAACCGATCAAATAAAAAATTCTAAGTCTCTTGGGAGATAAAAAATAATAGAAAACAAGGCAAATCTTTCGGTTTGGTGTTCGTGACTATTATATTTGTATACAGCGGGAAATAACAGTAATCGTAACCGTTAGTCATTCGCTAGTGTGGACTAGGTATTACCTAGCGCTTGCATTTATTTTTACTACCCCGTATATGTTGCTAGTGGCAACCATTAGAACATAAAAATAGCATTTTTAATATGAAATTAATAGATTTCAACTCACTGGAATTTCTCTTTTTTACAGATATTACTTTTAATTGGGTTTTTGCAGTTGCGGCAAATATTAAAAATTCTAGAAAAACGATTTCTATTGCTATTTCTGGAAATCAATTTGAGGTGAAATGGTGAATACCTATGTGGTGGCAATGAATATTGTAACTATACAAAAGTTCTAGCTTTTTATCGACCGATATGAGTACGAGCTTCACACTTTACAGATTAAGCGGATCCTGACAATACTCTCAAAACAAAACTACTAACAACAACAAACTAACACACACAAACAACAGGAAACAAGTAGGGGTGGTACCTGTTTACCTCGTAAAAAGGAATATCGCGAGAAGACCCGTTCTCAGTTTTGTTTATAACACTAGGTACTAACAGAATAAGGATTGTCATTTTTAATAACATTAATTTGTTTATTTTGAAAAAAAATCGTACCTACAACATTACAGACAAAAATCTAAGTTATTGTATAAGTAAATATCAATCAAAACAATAACAACAATACCTCAGCAAGGAAACAACTTATCAAAAACACTCTTTGCTGTTATTATGCCTTAAATAGCTGCCTATGCTATTATGCCTTTCTCCAATATGCATATTATCCAAATTACACAAGTATGCGTAGTTTGAGATCAGTAGATCTCATCACGGGAATTTGTATTAAGGTACCTTACAAGTATATAAAACTATCCCATATTATATATATATTATATATATCGTCCAATTTACTACTTAATCCATGTCAGTTAATAACTACTTGTATACACTCGTAAATCATTATTTTGAACATTAAGTTCATGGTCCAATAATTCAGGCACCTCGGCTTCTTGCTCTGTTGAGCCCATCTATAATATTAGGTCTTTGCCTATGGAATTGCCGTTCTGCAGTACTGGCCATTTCAAATCAAAATAATTTTTGTTTGGCTAAAAATTCTAATTTCAAATTAATTTTATTTTAAAAACATGGATTTTTTTTTCCAAAAGTAGTCATTTGTTTATTAATTAGTGTTACATTTTCATCGCATTTCAATCTTTTTCGTCATCATGGATACGTTAAAAAATCGAGTAATTATGGAATATGAGTACCGTCGTGGCAGCAACGCGGCACAAGCGGCACGCAACATCAACGACGTTTACGGAGCTAACACTACAAACCAACGTACCACTTGTTATTGGTTTGCTCGCTTCCGTTCTGGAAATTTCGACCTGAAAAATGAACCTCGCGGTCGTCCAAAGACTTTGGTCGACAATGACGAATTAAAGGCGATTGTGGAAGCTGATGATACACAATCTACGGCTGAATTAGCAGCAGCTTTCGACGTTAGCGTCAAAACAATATTGGTCCATTTGCGTCAAATTGGCAAGGTAAAAAAGCATGACAAATGGGTGCCCCACGAACTCAATGATCGCCAGCGCGAAGTACGCGTCCAGACGTGTCTTGCACTGCTCAACAGACACACAAATGAAGGAATTTTGAACCGCATTGTTACCTGCGATGAAAAATGGATTCTGTTTGATAACCGCAAGCGCTCAGCAAGTTGGTTGGATCCTGGTTCAGCACCTAAACAATGCCCTAAACGAAAACTTAACCCTAGAAAAGTGATGGTCACTGTTTGGTGGTCTAGCGCCGGTGTGATTCATCACAGCTTCTTACCAAACGGGGTGAGCATTACTTCAGATGTGTACTGTGAAGAACTGAACACAATGATGCAGAAGCTGGCACATCTCCAATCAGCATTGGTCAATCGCTCGTCTCCGCTGCTCCTGCACGACAACGCGCGACCTCATACTGCACAGCAGACGGTCTCCAAGTTGCAAGAACTGGGGTTGGAAGCTCTCCGTCATTCGCCCTACTCACCAGACCTTGCGCCTACAGACTACTACTTTTTCCAGAATTTGGATAACTTCTTGGCGGGAAAAAAATTCAATACCCGAGAGGCAGTACAAAATGCCTTTGAAGAATTTGTTGCCTCCCGTCCAGCTGATTTCTTTAACTGCCACTGCGTTGGCAAAGATGCATTGATTGCATGGGTGATTACTTCGATTAATACAAATAAAAAATGCATGAAAAAAATTCGTTTAAATTTTTTCATACAAAACGGCAATTTCATAGGTAAAGACCTATTATATTATAACTTTGCCTTTATAATAACGTTCACCGCTTCTCATACACATATTGTCAGTTCTCTGATATTGCATAGTTCGTAACAGCTCTTTTTCTATTTTCGCCTTCTTCATACACTGAAGGTTGGTAATATTTGGTCTACAACTCCTCCTGTCTCGATGTTTTCTAATCTACAATGTCTAGTTTTTCTTCATCATTGCCTTATGTATTCATCATTCTCTTGCCTTTATCCTAATTTATTTGGGGTTAGCGCAACATGTCTTCTTTTTTCATGGACCTCTATTAATTGACATTTCAGTAGTCATCCCCTTTGTAGTTATTTCATCTGCACACAGTCCATCCATCGTTTCTTTGGGTTGCCTTATTTATTTTTTCCTATTAATATGTATGTCATCATCTGCAAAATTTGTAATGGCTTCATTTGGGCTAGGAATAGAACTCATGCTTACAGCACTGCGCACAGCAAAAATCAATCTACCTAGCCTTTTCCCAACTATATTGGGGTCGGCTTCCAGTCTAACCGGATGCAGCTGAATACCAGTATTTTACATGGAGCGACTGCCTATCTGACCTCCACAACCCATTAACTGGGTAATATGATACCCCTTGGTAAGACTGGTTGTCAGACTTTCGGGCTTCTGACGACCCGTAACAACTATCAAAGATCCACGAATGACAGCTGGGACCAACGGCTTAACGTGCTTTCCGAGGCACGGAGGAGTCTCGGTATGTAAAGGTGGTCACCCATCCATGGACCGACCCTGGCAAGCGTAGCTTAACCTGACGGATCGACCCGTCCGTTATTACTTAGCCACGAGCTCCTCGCACTGCGCACAGCAATCAACATGATTACTCTGCCAAAATACTAGTCCTAACTTATGATCAAAGATATATTTGGATAGAAAGCCTCATCAACACAAATGCTTGACACAAAGTGATGTAACATCTAGTTAAAGTCATAGCTAGCTATAAACTGATTCTGATGCACATCGCACATATTTAAGAGGGCCGCGGACACAAATTGAAAATTATGGGTTGACGCGTCAGAGTAACGAGTGCGTTAAATTATATTATAAAGCATTTTTATGTATAGTTTGGACTGTTTTAGATTGGACAGCCCTTAATTTTTGCTGTGTCCCTGTTTATTATTGTCAGTTATAACCTATGTGTATTTGAGTTAAGTTTTTTTCATTTTATTTACAGAAGTGTGATTTGTGAGATATTTGTTGAAAAGTTAGTCTTGTGACAATACATAGGACTTTTTCTATTTTATTAGGAAAAACAAAAAACGTTTTAGTAACAATATTTTAAAGAAAATTATACCTGAGGCCATTTAAAAAAATGTACGATACAGCAGTAGCCGCAAGCAATAATTTTATAAAATAAAATACTTTATACGAGATAAGGTGACAAATGAAACAATAATTCTTTACCATGACTAAAATAACGCTCACTAATCAATTTCTAAAGAAATAAAAACTAGTAACAACCAATAACAAGTACAATGATACGGCTAGAAAGGCGTCTGGCCTCAATAACTCAGAATGTTACATATGTATTTGTATGTATGTAACATATGTATTTGTTATAATAAGCCGTTTTATTACAGCAAATCACTGTTGGCTTATGCGCAAATTAGAAATTATTGGGCTCTGTCCTTTAATTTATGTTTCATGTACTCATAACTTTATGTCAAATGATACACGGTTATGTAGTTCTTGGAAATAAATTTGACTGAGATCAATTTCTAGCGAATAAAATTGTTAGGTTTTGTATCACTTGATCAAAATTAAAAAGAGATGTAACATATGATCAAGCACAGGGTTTATTATAAATGAAATTCAAACTACCTTACAACATTTTTTTTTTTAATTAGTTGTCTATCTATCTTTCTTCTAAATATATAAAACTCAAAGGTGACTGACTGACATAGTGATCTATCAACGCACAGCCCAAACCACTGGAGGGATCGGGCTGAAATTTGGCATGCAGGTAGATGTTATGACGTAGGCATCCGCTAAGAAAGGATTTTGATAAGTTCTACCCCCAAGGGGATAAAATAGGGGATGAAAGTTTGTATGAAACTTTGTCAATTTTAAACCGATCGGGCTGAAATTTGGCATGCAGGTAGATGTTATGACGTAGGCATCCACTAAGAATAGATTTTGTTAATTTCTACCCCCAAGGGGATAAGATAGGGGATGAAAGTTTGTATGAAGCTTTGTCAATTTTAAACTGATCGGGCTGAAATTTGGCATGCAGGTAGATGTTATGACGTAGGCGTCCACCAAGAATAGATTTTGTTAATTTCTACCCCCAAGGGGATAAAATAGGGGATGAAAGTTTGTAAGAAGCTTTGTCAATTTTAAACCGATCGGGCTGAAATTTGGCATGCAGGTAGATGTTATAACGTAGGCATCCGCTCAGAAAAGATTTTGATAAATTCTACCCCCAAGGGGATAAAATAGGGGATGAAAGTTTGTATGAAACTTTGTAAATTTTAAACCGATCGGGCTGGGACTTTGCATGCATATAGCTACTATGACGTAAGCATCCCCTAAGAAAGGATTTTGATAAATTCTACCCCCAAGGGGATAAAATAGTGGATGAAAGTTTGTATAAATCTTCTTAGATTTTCGACTGATTGAACTGAAATTAAAGATTGGACCTACTATGATGAAGACGTCCGCTTAAATAGGATTTTGATAAATTCAATTCGAAAGTAACTCTGTCTTAAGTTACCTTTTCACGCCTAAACCATTGAGCGGATTTCAATAAAATTTGCCAAAAACTTTTTTACAAAAAAATACAACCGACTTCCAAAAACAACACTACAAAGTGAAAAATAACTTTAATTTCGGAAGTCGGTGTCTGGTTAAATGTATTTTCGTTTTTTGCCACCGACTTCCGAAATTAAAGTTATTTTTCACTTTGTAGTGTTGTTTTTGGAAGTCGGTTGTATTTTTTTGTAAAAAAGTTTTTATTTTTCACTTTTTAGTTGTGTACCTACCTCACACAAATTCAAATACCACTACCTGCAAAACAAACTAGAACATCATCCATATAAAAGTGGGGAAAAAATACGTATTATTGAAGCTAACTCAAAAACTACTGAAGCAAAGTTAATCAATTTTATATGGGACCAACTGTGATGTATACACTCTCGAACAAAACAAAAAAAACCAAATCGGTCCAGCCATCTTCGAGTAATCGGGGAACATACATAAAAAAAAAATTAAAAAAAAAAGGTTCCGACGAATTGAGAACCTCCTCCTTTTTGAAGTCGGTTAAAAAGATAGATGGCATCCTAGGAAAAGACATAGGCTACTTTTTGTTTTAAAAATAATCCTAGAGGGGGTGATATAGGGGATAAAAGTTTGTAAGGGAAACCTAGCATTTGGGTTTTTTTTTTTGGGTTAAGTTAGGCATAAAGAATTACGCGTTTCAGCGTTTTTTCAAGGGGGTAAAACAAGGAATGATTTTAAAATTCATATGTAATATTGATATTTTTATGTACTTATTTTTAAAAGATTTAAAGGTTATAAATACAGTAATAGTCATATTAAAATTGGTCTACTCGGTCAAAGTTATTACAATTTATAGTCACAAAAAAAACTTTGTTAACACGTTGTACGTGTGTTGAATGTGTCATTCACTTACGGGCTACGGGGTCAGTGGTAGTCAATCACAAAAATTAATGGTGATCATATTAAAATGAATAAGTATTATTCTTATGTTAAACATTTAGGCCCACTAGCACCACAAATCACAAAATACGTTGAGCGCTAAACGAATTGAAAACATTGTTCTATTTCTGTTAATTTTGAAGTTGTCAGGGATGGAATGAAGTTTTAAAAATGTTCAGCGCTAACTGTACCTATTTATGGTTTTTGGTGCAAGCGGGCCTTGGAATCATACAAACCTGTTTTATGTATAAAAAAGATTATTTGAATTTATTATTTGTCTGTCTGTCTATTTGTTACCTTTTCACACCTTAACGGATAGATAGGCCTTGACCTGGGTACGAGCATAGGATAATTTTTATTCTGGCAGTACGTTCCCCGGGGATAATTTCCGAGTTACACGCGAGCGAAGCCGCGGGCAAAAGCTAGTTTAATCTAAATATATAAAACTCAAAGGTGACTGACTGACATAGTGATCTATCAACGCACAGCCCAAACCACTGGAGGGATCGGGCTGAAATTTGGCATGCAGGTAGATGTTATGACGTAGACATCCGCTAAGAAAGGATTATGATAAGTTCTACCCCCAAGGGGATAAAATAGGGGATGAAAGTTTGTATGAAACTTTGTCAATTTTAAACCGATCGGGCTGAAATTTGGCATGCAGGTAGATGTTATGACGTAGGCATCTATTAAGAATGGATTTTGTTAATTTCTACCCCCAAGGGGATAAAATAGGGGATGAAAGTTTGTATGAAGCTTTGTCAATTTTAAACCGATCGGGCTGAAATTTGGCATGCAGGTAGATGTTATGACGTAGGCCTCCGCTAAGAATGGATTTTGTTAATTTCTACCCCCAAGGGGATAAAATAGGGGATGAAAGTTTGTATGAAGCTTTGTCAATTTTAAACCGATCGGGATGAAATTTGGCATGCAGGTAGATGTTATGACGTAGGCATCCACTAAGAATGGATTGTGTTAATTTCTACCCCCAAGGGGATAAAATAGGGGATGACAGTTTGTATGAAGCTTTGTCAATTTTAAACCGATCGGGCTGAAATTTGGCATGCAGGTAGATGTTATGATGTAGGCATCCACTAAGAATGGATTTTGTTAATTTCTACGCCCAAGGGGATAAAATAGGGGATGAAAGTTTGTATGAAGCTTTGTCAATTTTAAACCGATCGGGCTGGGACTTTGCATGCATATAGCTACTATGACGTAAGCATCCCCTAAGAAAGGATTTTGACAAATTCTACCTCCAAGGGGATAAAATAGGGGATGAAAGTTTGTATAAATCTTCTTAGATTTTCGACTGATTGAACTGAAATTAAAGATTGGAGCTACTATGATGAAGACGTCCGCTTAAATAGGATTTTGATAAATTCAACCCCCATGGGGATAAAATAAGGGATGATGGAGGATGTAAATGTATTAGTTTGAACTATAAGTACCTAATGGTATTGACTTGAGAGAACATTGCTTCTCTCATGGACAGTTTTATGTTGCTTGCTCACGAGTAGGTAAGTTCACCCAATAGCTTGATAGTTTTAGCGCCTAATGACAGATTAGTTAAGAATATTGTGTACAAAGAAGTTTTGTAGGCCCTAATTTTTTACTCACGCTAAAAAAAAGTAAAGCCGCAAAAAATATACCTAATTAATAATAATACTTAACGCGAGCGAAGCCGCGGGCAAAAGCTAGTCTTCTATATAAATAAAAAGAGAAGTCCTGACTGACTAACTGACTGACTGATTGACTGACTCATCAACGCCCAGCCCTTGGACCTAGAACGCTGAAATTTTGCAGAGACGTTTCCTTTATAATGTAGACAAGGAACAAGGAAGGAATTCCCGGTAGTACGTTCCCGTGGGAAATTTTCCGGCACACACGCGGGCGAAGCCGCTGGCAAAAGCTAGTTTACCTACTCATATTTATAGAAATCACAGCAACTTATTTGAACTACTCGTAGGTATATCTGTTATAATTTAGTTACACGAAAAGCAAATATTAACAATACTTACTAATTTATACATAAATATTAAACTTCCATAATTTTATATTTTGGGTACAGAGAGTAGATTATAGGTGAGTTAAGGAATCAGATATTACTCTTAAATCGATGACTGCAAAAAGTTTTGTGTTTTTTTTTCGAAAATTATTGAAATGACATACGAGTAAGTGCCTCGTTGTTCTAGTGGTCACAAGTGCTACTGCTGAGCATGAGGTTTTGAGTTCGATTCCCAGGTCGGGCAAAGTCTTATTGGATTTTTCCATTAGGATTTCTCAGTGGCAGCCCAGAGTCTAGATTTGTGCCCGGTTGATGGCAATAGGCCCCTTTTACATGGGACTAAACATAACTGGCGAAATATTAGGTACACCTCTGCCCTAACTCTTCGGGAAAACATGGCGTGATGTTTTGCTATGTGTGAAAGGACATAATATTTTATGTGAGTTTGTCTACTTACCATCTGATTGAAGGTACATAAATAGTTTGATTATGAAAAACATGGCTCTATTCATGCCTCCAAAAAGTAATGCAAAAACAGTAATGTAACAAGTTACACGTTTAAAACCTCTACGCAAGATTTTGAGATAATCTAACTTATAATAACTTTATTTCTACCGTGTTTACACTAGAACATTTTATCACAATAACTCGTAGTCACATCACCAATCAAAAATGAATCTTCAACCCCACAAGTAAAGTCAAAATTACAATAAAATTCAAACAGAAAAAATCTAAGAATTTTCTCACGTTCGCAGTGTGCTACCATCTTCAAGGTTAGATGCGACAGATAAAGCCAGTACACATAGGCCGGTGGTAGATAAAATAGTCATTTTCCACATCAGTTGACCACATGGGTCATGTCCCAGTACGTGATATCCATTCTAACTACACTTCTGGACACATCTTTTGGCCCACCTTGTATTTTCAGTTTCGTTTGGTCCTAGCTAAAATTTTATATTAGGTCGAGCAAAAAGTTTTTATGCAGTTTTGAACCTGGCACATTCACAATTTCATTCAATAGTCTTTTTTTGAATTTCGAACACAGAATTTAAAGAAACAAAAGACAATTTGGAGCCTGTTTGTTGATATCAAACAATCGAATACTAAGAAAACTTGGTTTTATTGGTTTACTTGGATTTAATTCTTGAAAAAGTGATTGATATCTTTGGTTTTGCAACAAACATTACTTATTCTTAACATTAAGGTGAGGTTCTATCAATAATCTATGGATACTTCACCTGAAGTCGCCGCCCAAGCTGTGGCACTTATTCAGGCCGGACACAGCCAAAGAAACGTGAGTGCTCAACTTAATTTAAGTCGATCTGCGGTCCGAAATGTTTATCGGAGGTACCTAGAGACTGGCGGCTTTGTTCGTCGCCAAGGAAGGCCACGATCTCGGGTCACAACTGAAAGGCAGGATCGATTCATCGTGACGACCAGCTTGAGAAATCGTCACCTTACCTCCATTGAGATACAAAACCAACTTCGCGACTTCCACGGAGTATCTGTGAGCGCTCGAACTGTTCGGAGAAGGTTAAAAGAACGCGATATGGTACCACACAAGCCAGCTAATGGCCCCAAACTAACGCGAGCCCACCGAACAGCGCGCCTTCATTTCGCACGCAGTCATTTAAATTGGACACAGCAAGATTGGAGCCGTGTACTCTTTTCTGATGAGTCTAAAATTGTGTTACATGGCAATGATGGAAGGAAGAAGGTCTACCGACGTAAGGGAGAGCGTTTCGCACAATGCTGCTTTGAAGAGAGGGTTGCTTATGGCGGTGGCTCATGGACTGTCTAGGGCGGTATATCCGCGAGCGGCAAAACTCAACTTGAGGTTGTTACAGGACCACGGCTGCCAACATTAAATGCTGAAAGGTACATTCGTGAGTGCTTAGAACCTCACGTGATACCATACGCGGACTATGTGGGCCCAAATTTCCTTTTTATGCATGATAATCCAAGAGCCCATGCGGCCGGCATCGTCAGGGAATATCTTCGGGATGTGAAAATCACAGTTATGGACTGGCCAGCCAGAAGCCCAGACACGAACCCCATTGAGCACATGTGGGACGAGCTAAAAAGACTTGTTAGGGCTCGTCAGCCAGTTGCCCAGACGATGCAGGAGTTGAAAACTGCCATAGAAGAGGAATGGGAGATGATCCCTCAAAATTTCATAGAGCGGTTGATAAACTCTATGCCTAATCGTATGAGAGCTGTGGTAGATGCCCATGGAGGCAACACGCGTTATTAAATTAAACCTTTATTTGATAAAACATGTTTTTTATTCAAAAATCAATTGCCTTTAACAAGGCGCATATCCGACTTGTTAGGCGTAGCTCCATGTCGTATGGTATTCTGAATTCAAATTTAAAACAATACGATCGAAAAGGATGGTAAAATGTATCAGGTATAAAACTGCATCAACAGTTTTTGTTCAATCTAGCAATCATATTTCGGTAGGGGCCATCGAAACCTAAACTCTAAGGTGGGCCAATAGATGTGTCCAGAAGTGTAGTTTGACTATGCAAACGTTGGCTATAAGGGTTTGTTTCACCACCTACAATTGAGACCCTATTAACTTACTTGGCAAATAATTTCAAATTCAGTTCCATTTTTGAATTTATTCGGTACTAGCTTTTGCCCGCGGCTTCGCTCGCGTGTAACTCTGAAATTATCCCCGGGGAACGTACTGCCGGAATAAAAATTATCCTATGCTCGTACCCAGGTCAAGGCCTATCTATTCGTTAAGGTGTGAAAAGGTAACAAATAGACAGACAGACAAATAATAAATTCAAATAATCTTTTTTATACATGAAACAGGTTTGTATGATTCCAAGGCCCGCTTGCACCAAAAACCATAAATACAGTTAGCGCTGAACATTTTTAAAACATCATTCCATCCCTGACAACTTCAAAATTAACAGAAATAGAACAATGTTTTCAATTCGTTTAGCGCTCAACGTAGGTATTTTGTGATTTGTGGTGCTAGTGGGCCTAAATGTTTAACATAAGAATAATACTTATTCATTTTAATATGATCACCATTAATTTTTGTGATTGACTACCACTGACCCCGTAGCCCGTAAGTGAATGACATATTCAACACACGTACAACGTGTTAACAAAGCTTTTTTGTGACTATAAATTGTAATAATTTTGACCGAGTAGACCAATTTTAATATGACTATTACTGTATTTATAACCTTTAAATCTCTTAAAAATAAGTACATAAAAATATCAATATTACATGTGAATTTTAAAATCATTCCCTGTTTTACCCCCTTGAAAAAATGCTGAAACGCGTAATTCTTTATGCCTAACTTAACCCAAAAAAAAAACCCAAATGCTAGGTTTCCCTTACAAACTTTTATCCCCTATATCACCCCCTCTAGGATTATTTTTAAAACAAAAAGTAGCCTATGTCTTTTCCTAGGATGCCATTATCTTTTTGGCAAATTTTATTGAAATCCGGTCAATGGTTTAGCCGTGAAAAGGTAACTTAAGACAGAGTTACTTTCGAATTGAATTTATCAAAATCCTATTTAAGCGGACGTCTTCATCATAGTAGCTCCAATCTTTAATTTCAGTTCAATCAGTCGAAAATCTAAGAAGATTTATACAAACTTTCATCCCCTATTTTATACCCTTGGGGGTAGAATTTATCAAAATCCTTTCTTAGGGTATGCTTACGTCATAGTAGCTATATGCATGCAAAGTCCCAGCCCGATCGGTTTAAAATTTACAAAGTTTCATACAATCTTTCATCCCCTATTTTATCCCCTTGGGGGTAGAATTTATCAAAATCCTTTCTGAGCGGATGCCTACGTTATAACATCTACGTGCATGCCAAATTTCAGCCCGATCGGTTTAAAATTGACAAAGCTTCATACAAACTTTCATCCCCTATTTTATCCCCTTGGGGGTAGAAATTAACAAAATTCATTCTTGGTGGATGCCTACGCCATAACATCTACCTGCATGCCAAATTTCAGCCCGATCGGTTTAAAATTGACAAAGCTTCATACAAACTTTCATCCCTATTTTATCCCCTTGGGGGTAGAAATTAACAAAATCCATTCTTAGTGGATGCCTACGTCATAACATCTACCTGCATGCCAAATTTCATCCCGATCGGTTTAAAATTGACAAAGCTTCATACAAACTTTCATCCCCTATTTTATCCCCTTGGGGGTAGAAATTAATAAAATCCATTCTTAGTGGATGCCTACGTCATAACATCTACCTGCATGCCAAATTTCATCCCGATCGGTTTAATATTGACAAAGCTTCATACAAACTTTCATCCCCTATTTTATCCCCTTGGGGGTAGAAATTAACAAAATCCATTCTTAGTGGATGCCTACGTCATAACATCTACCTGCATGCCAAATTTCAGCCCGATCGGTTTAAAATTGACAAAGTTTCATACAAACTTTCATCCCCTATTTTATCCCCTTGGGGGTAGAACTTATCAAAATCCTTTCTTAGCGGATGCCTACGTCATAACATCTACCTGCATGCCAAATTTCAGCCCGATCCCTCCAGTGGTTTGGGCTGTGCGTTGATAGATCACTATGTCAGTCAGTCACCTTTGAGTTTTATATATTTAGACTAGCTTTTGCCCGCGGCTTCGCTCGCGTTAAGTATTATTATTAATTAGGTATATTTTTTGCGGCTTTACTTTTTTTTAGCGTGAGTAAAAAATTAGGGCCTACAAAACTTCTTTGTACACAATATTCTTAACTAATCTGTCATTAGGCGCTAAAACTATCAAGCTATTGGGTGAACTTACCTACTCGTGAGCAAGCAACATAAAACTGTCCATGAGAGAAGCAATGTTCTCTCAAGTCAATACCATTAGGTACTTATAGTTCAAACTAATACATTTACATCCTCCATCATCCCTTATTTTATCCCCATGGGGGTTGAATTTATCAAAATCCTATTTAAGCGGACGTCTTCATCATAGTAGCTCCAATCTTTAATTTCAGTTCAATCAGTCGAAAATCTAAGAAGATTTATACAAACTTTCATCCCCTATTTTATCCCCTTGGAGGTAGAATTTGTCAAAATCCTTTCTTAGGGGATGCTTACGTCATAGTAGCTATATGCATGCAAAGTCCCAGCCCGATCGGTTTAAAATTGACAAAGCTTCATACAAACTTTCATCCCCTATTTTATCCCCTTGGGCGTAGAAATTAACAAAATCCATTCTTAGTGGATGCCTACATCATAACATCTACCTGCATGCCAAATTTCAGCCCGATCGGTTTAAAATTGACAAAGCTTCATACAAACTGTCATCCCCTATTTTATCCCCTTGGGGGTAGAAATTAACACAATCCATTCTTAGTGGATGCCTACGTCATAACATCTACCTGCATGCCAAATTTCATCCCGATCGGTTTAAAATTGACAAAGCTTCATACAAACTTTCATCCCCTATTTTATCCCCTTGGGGGTAGAAATTAACAAAATCCATTCTTAGCGGAGGCCTACGTCATAACATCTACCTGCATGCCAAATTTCAGCCCGATCGGTTTAAAATTGACAAAGCTTCATACAAACTTTCATCCCCTATTTTATCCCCTTGGGGGTAGAAATTAACAAAATCCATTCTTAATAGATGCCTACGTCATAACATCTACCTGCATGCCAAATTTCAGCCCGATCGGTTTAAAATTGACAAAGTTTCATACAAACTTTCATCCCCTATTTTATCCCCTTGGGGGTAGAACTTATCATAATCCTTTCTTAGCGGATGTCTACGTCATAACATCTACCTGCATGCCAAATTTCAGCCCGATCCCTCCAGTGGTTTGGGCTGTGCGTTGATAGATCACTATGTCAGTCAGTCACCTTTGAGTTTTATATATTTAGATTAAACTAGCTTTTGCCCGCGGCTTCGCTCGCGTGTAACTCGGAAATTATCCCCGGGGAACGTACTGCCAGAATAAAAATTATCCTATGCTCGTACCCAGGTCAAGGCCTATCTATCCGTTAAGGTGTGAAAAGGTAACAAATAGACAGACAGACAAATAATAAATTCAAATAATCTTTTTTATACATAAAACAGGTT
Source organism: Cosmia pyralina (assembly GCA_946251885.1). NCBI lineage: Eukaryota > Metazoa > Arthropoda > Insecta > Lepidoptera > Noctuidae > Cosmia > Cosmia pyralina. Next base: position 17,629,229 of record OX276351.1, read on the forward strand.
TGTATGATTCCAAGGCCCGCTTGCACCAAAAACCATAAATAGGTACAGTTAGCGCTGAACATTTTTAAAACTTCATTCCATCCCTGACAACTTCAAAATTAACAGAAATAGAACAATGTTTTCAATTCGTTTAGCGCTCAACGTATTTTGTGATTTGTGGTGCTAGTGGGCCTAAATGTTTAACATAAGAATAATACTTATTCATTTTAATATGATCACCATTAATTTTTGTGATTGACTACCACTGACCCCGTAGCCCGTAAGTGAATGACACATTCAACACACGTACAACGTGTTAACAAAGTTTTTTTTGTGACTATAAATTGTAATAACTTTGACCGAGTAGACCAATTTTAATATGACTATTACTGTATTTATAACCTTTAAATCTTTTAAAAATAAGTACATAAAAATATCAATATTACATATGAATTTTAAAATCATTCCTTGTTTTACCCCCTTGAAAAAACGCTGAAACGCGTAATTCTTTATGCCTAACTTAACCCAAAAAAAAAAACCCAAATGCTAGGTTTCCCTTACAAACTTTTATCCCCTATATCACCCCCTCTAGGATTATTTTTAAAACAAAAAGTAGCCTATGTCTTTTCCTAGGATGCCATCTATCTTTTTAACCGACTTCAAAAAGGAGGAGGTTCTCAATTCGTCGGAACCTTTTTTTTTTAATTTTTTTTTTATGTATGTTCCCCGATTACTCGAAGATGGCTGGACCGATTTGGTTTTTTTTTGTTTTGTTCGAGAGTGTATACATCACAGTTGGTCCCATATAAAATTGATTAACTTTGCTTCAGTAGTTTTTGAGTTAGCTTCAATAATACGTATTTTTTCCCCACTTTTATATGGATGATGTTCTAGTTTGTTTTGCAGGTAGTGGTATTTGAATTTGTGTGAGGTAGGTACACAACTAAAAAGTGAAAAATAAAAACTTTTTTACAAAAAAATACAACCGACTTCCAAAAACAACACTACAAAGTGAAAAATAACTTTAATTTCGGAAGTCGGTGGCAAAAAACGAAAATACATTTAACCAGACACCGACTTCCGAAATTAAAGTTATTTTTCACTTTGTAGTGTTGTTTTTGGAAGTCGGTTGTATTTTTTTGTAAAAAAGTTTTTGGCAAATTTTATTGAAATCCGCTCAATGGTTTAGGCGTGAAAAGGTAACTTAAGACAGAGTTACTTTCGAATTGAATTTATCAAAATCCTATTTAAGCGGACGTCTTCATCATAGTAGGTCCAATCTTTAATTTCAGTTCAATCAGTCGAAAATCTAAGAAGATTTATACAAACTTTCATCCACTATTTTATCCCCTTGGGGGTAGAATTTATCAAAATCCTTTCTTAGGGGATGCTTACGTCATAGTAGCTATATGCATGCAAAGTCCCAGCCCGATCGGTTTAAAATTTACAAAGTTTCATACAAACTTTCATCCCCTATTTTATCCCCTTGGGGGTAGAAATTAACAAAATCCATTCTTAGTGGATGCCTACGTCATAACATCTACCTGCATGCCAAATTTCATCCCGATCGGTTTAAAATTGACAAAGCTTCATACAAACTTTCATCCCCTATTTTATCCCCTTGGGGGTAGAAATTAATAAAATCCATTCTTAGTGGATGCCTACGTCATAACATCTACCTGCATGCCAAATTTCATCCCGATCGGTTTAATATTGACAAAGCTTCATACAAACTTTCATCCCCTATTTTATCCCCTTGGGGGTAGAAATTAACAAAATCCATTCTTAGTGGATGCCTACGTCATAACATCTACCTGCATGCCAAATTTCAGCCCGATCGGTTTAAAATTGACAAAGTTTCATACAAACTTTCATCCCCTATTTTATCCCCTTGGGGGTAGAACTTATCAAAATCCTTTCTTAGCGGATGCCTACGTCATAACATCTACCTGCATGCCAAATTTCAGCCCGATCCCTCCAGTGGTTTGGGCTGTGCGTTGATAGATCACTATGTCAGTCAGTCACCTTTGAGTTTTATATATTTAGAAGATATAGTGGCTATTTGGACATCGTGAAATAGGCCCTAACACTGTTTGTCCAACGCACAACGTCAACGAAACGTCAACGAGAAACTAGAATATTCAAACTGTGATTCGAACAGAACGTGACGTTCCGGTGGTGGTGTGCGATGGACACGCGGCCATAGTACCTAAATCTAGGTATGTATCGCTACTTCGGCGCCGTCATCTCGTTCTCGTAGACGTCCCGTTGACGTGGCGCTGGGCAAACGCCGTAGGCCTGACTTACAGGGTACGTTTGAATTATTAAGGTATATTTTGGTGGCTGTTGATGTGTTGGTGTGTGTATTTAAAGGTCTATTTATATTGATGACACTCCTGAAATATCAACAAGAGATCTGAAATATAATATTATCAAGTGAGCAAATATTTGAGGGTTATTATCATACAATTTTTAGATAGATAAGTAGGTACATACTAATCTCGAGAAAAAATTATTCATCTTATTTTCGAAATACTTAACAATTATTTTTTATTGTAAAAAAATGCAAGGTTTCTTTATGCCCATAGTTTCAGTCATTCATTGACATACTTCTTTGAATGTCTAGAATCTATTTGAAATATAAATTAAGTAAAACTAGGCCATTCTATTTAGATGACTAAGTATGTCAAACAGCTGTTTCGCTCAATATAATGCCTACATGCACATGCACTACATACAGTCTGGCACTGGCACGCACACAAGATGCATCGACATCTGACTCACTAAGATGATCGACCTCCAGATTACCCACTTACACAGCAATTAGAGTACATAGAGGAAATAAAATCTCTGTCAGTGTTTCTGACAGATTCCGACAAGAAATCTTCGCGCCACGCGTGATTACGAAAAGGAGCACGAGAGAAGAAAGGTACCTTAAAATACAACAAATATGCTGGCAATCCATCACTGTATAATTTATTGAGAAGCCTTGGCTATCGAATTTCTTCTAACATTGAATAACCAAGTATCTTTTTCCTTGTTTGAAGAAAGAGCACTACGTAAAAATGGTTTTAATAACCCCCCCGACATAAAATTATTAAAGCCATAACTAAAAACTCAGTTATCAAAGGATGTATGAAAATCAGAGGCTCATAAAGGTAAATGAATGCAAATAACAGTCGTAGTCATTCATTGGTGTGCGCACTAATTGTAAGAGGAACATTGCTCGCGAGGAAACGTCAAAATAAACGCAAAACACGTGCCCGTACAGAGCTCATATAAATTCCACAAGTTTCATTTGCGAGATGGTGTGTGGTGCAAGATGAAAGGGTTAGCGGAAATTTTGATGACGGAGGTATATTTTTTTTTTTTTTATCTTTATTTATTTACGGGGTTTTTTCTATAAAGAATATGTCACCCCGATATTGAATACAATACTTATTATAAATTTACAGTAGGTAATAAACAAACTAGTAAACTACTACTACTACTAGTTACTAGTAACTAGTAATATAATAAACTAGTCTACCCGCAACCTTGTACCCGTAATAATAATATGATAAAGTGTTCTGGCCTCATCTGACAACGGTGAGGCCAGTACGCTATTATAGAAGCCTACATTAAAACTACTGTCAAAAGCTTGACGTCTTCGGACTCCAATACGATCACATTCCGTCAAAATGTGATGCACATCTTCTATGACTCCACAGACAGTACAATTGGGTGAATCAACTTTGCGCATCATATAACCAAAACTATTGAGTGGATCGTGGCCGGATCGAAGTCTCAAAGCCATCACAACTTCTTGCCTGTTCATCCTGCCTTCGCTGAACCAAAGCATACGTGGAAGAGATGGTTGAATCGTCCTGTACCAAATGCCCTTCGTTAAAGACCTTTTATCAAAATATTCTGACCAAGATTGAAAACATCTGTCTCTAACTAGGGGTAAAAGCTCAGTATGCCATGGAGGACAAGCATAAAATTCCCCATCAGACGGCTTCATTTGCCAAACGATCCACCATCTCATTACCATCCAGTCCAACATGAGAAGGAATCCATTGCAATACAACTGTTTTGTGATTGACAGCAAATTCAGTGATGGTTCTTACGATACTATACGCCAGTGGAAGCCCCCTGAAAGGTGAAGTACTCAGGTACCACATGTCCTGTAATTAACGCAATCCCTCTATGAATAACTTTTACTATGGAACAAAACCTGAAATCACGATAAAAAAAAACTGCTGTTTCTACAGCATATTTTTTTCATCGTGATTTCAGCTTTGGTTCCATAATAAAAGTTGTTCATAATGATGAGTACAATGACCCCTTAAGATGGTTTGCGCTAATTACATGTTGTAGAGTAACATACGCAAAGAAACAAGCAGTGATTTCATCACCTTAATAGTAAACCGACTCCGGGCCAGGTTGGCGGAAACAAGGAAACTCTGTTCAGGTAGAGATTCATTACGACTCCACATTGAAGTGTAAACGGGGTGCTGTTCCACAAACGATGAGACATCTAATATCACGTCCTGTGTGTTCTGTTAGCTGTACGTTACAGGGACTTGTAGACGCTAGTGATGGCGCCAAACACATAGCCGAATTCTGGATCGAGTCCATTTTAGACCACACACTAAGGAGAAGATCACCTTACCACATTAGTAATGAGTACAAGCATAAGTACGTAAATATTATCGTCATCATCTGCCCTATTCATTTTCATTTCATTTTCAAATATCTTTAATTAATCAAAATAATACATAACAAAATGCACTTAACCTAAGCTACATTAACACATAGATTGAAGCACTTTATGAGGCTAACGATTCGCCTTTCAAAGTTTTCGAGACTTGATCATAACAACTGTTTACAACATAAACTCGACACTCAAACATTTCAATGGGAACATGATTTTAATAATGCAAATTATTTAGTAAAATTATAATTTTGCTAATTGCATGTAGGTCTGCCCTATTAGAAGTCGTTTAAGTGTATGTGAAATCTCAAAATCCAGTGGAAATATGTTATGTATTCCCTTTCGTTCTAGTCTCTCAAACTATAGCTGGACATAGGTCTCACTAAAAATAGTCCAGAATTCACCCGTTCTATGCCGACTATCGAGCTATGTCAAATGGGTTGGATTCGAGATACAGTCATTAGGTACTTAGGTACATAAAAAATAACTAAGGGGGAGAGAAAATTAAGTGCCTTTTTGGTTCCTTTGATCATTAAAATATTCGTATATGTATTCATCGTGAGCATTTCATATTTTTCAATAATTCGTTATTTTAGGTTTAATTTGATACAGATCTTTAATTAATTTGATCCATGATCACCAATTAAAAATTATAAAACACACCTACGCGTTCTTTCAACCAGTTATACAGGATATCAATTTCACACGTCATAAACCGCATTCAGATACAATTATTCGATTTCCAGTGGATCTTGGCATACGGCGGAATGGGGAATAAAAAAAAATTTGCTCTAAATGTACTGAATAGGTGCTGCTGCTGGTGGTGCTGGTGGTGATGCTTCCTTCGCAAGCAGCTCCACAGCAAAAGGTCAAGTTAAACTGGGTGCTATACCTACTAATCTCGCTTTCGTCCATACCTCACGCCGCAATTTCAAAAGGGGCATGTTGAACGCATGAGCGTCATACATTCATGAACATTTAAGGTGTCCGGATCAAAGGGCTTCTCTGACGTTAATTACAGAATGATTTCATTTCTGTTCCTTTGGCAAACAAACCGATGCGATGATAGACACTTCAATGGAGCATGGAAATTTGCCATTTTAAGTTTACAGATTTTTAGATATACAACGCATTATGGCCGACGATCAGTGGTCGATTTTTGTCGGTGACGTTCTGAACATGTATTATGTTTGAATCTTGTATTCTAGAACACAAAAACATGAGTCATCAAAAGTGATATCATACATAACCGATATTTGTTGACCTACAAGAAAATTGGCTGGTTGAAGTAGTCCTACAAAAAACTGTTCCGTTTTCCGTCTCCCTCATACCACAATATACCCCTCATCAATGTTTCTACTGAAAAACGACTTTAGAAACGTAGTTTTCAGTTATTTCCCTCTGAAGTACGTCGTTAGAATGATTTGCTTTCATTATTATGGTTCTGAAAATGTTCAGTTTGCATTTCATGGTCATAATGCCTTTGATTTTGGTGACGACAACGTGTTTATTATGCGAACTTTGTTTTTCTATTTTTAGGTGAGTTATTATAATAAACTGTGTGTCATTTTCCTTGGTGTATTTTCAGGCACAGGATGGACCTACGAGTACCTCGTACCTACTTGTATATGTCTTTATTTCGGTAATCGGCCACAAAAGAGGATCTCTCTTTTTTTATCCAAGATCAAGTTGTTAAATCAGTAGAGTCAAATGCTTCAGTTGCGAAATTAAAATCCTTCGATTTTAAAAACCTAGTGGTCAAAAAAAAATTGGCAGTCATGGGAACTGCCGAAAGAAGTGAAATAGCTTAAAGCATAGAATAACCAGCTTATAATGTTCCCACTGCTGGGACGCAGGATTCCTCTCGGTGAGAGGGAGTGGAGGAGAGAAGTGAAAATTTAAAGTTAAACATACGCATAGCATGTCGCAGTGTCAAGGTATCGCGGTGACGTGGTGACGCGAACCTGGAAGATTTCCTCCTACCAAAAATCGCTCAACGCGCCTTGTTAATTTTTTATATCAAAATAAGATACTAGTAACGCCATCTGTTATTTATTTGTTTTACTATATATTTTGAATGTATAGTTATATAGTTCCTAATAAATATTCATTTGTTCTGTCTCAGAAAAACTAGTTTGATTTATAGGTTATGGGCCCAGGACTCTCAGTTTCTTTTACTAAATAAAATAAAAGTAGTTTCGTGGATGCAATAAAGATTTGCAAGAATGGCTTCGAACTATTTAGTAAATGTTCCGAAGCTGAAGGGGCGAGAAAACTATAGTGAGTGGGTCTTCGCTGCGGAGAATTTTCTAGTCCTAGAGGATACGATTCACTGCATCAAGCCAGATACTGGGAAGAAACTAGAAGCCGCAGATGACGCGAAAACCAAGGCAAAACTTATTATGACTATAGATAGTGCGTTGTACGTACATATAAAAAATGTGACAACCACGTTGGAGCTATGGAACAAGTTAAAGGCATTATTTGACGATTCAGGATTTACACGAAGAATATCCCTATTACGTAATCTAATCTCAATTCGCCTGGAAAATTGTGTTTCAATGCAGTCGTACGTAACGCAAATAGTCGAGTTGGGTCAAAAATTAAGTGGGACAGGATTTTGTATCAGTGACGAATGGATCGGTTGCTTATTACTCGCAGGATTGACAGAAAAGTTCATGCCGATGATCATGGCTATTGAGCATTCCGGTATACAAATTACAACGGATGTCATAAGAACAAAACTCATGGACATCGAAAAAGAAGTGAGTGGAAGTCAATCGAGTGAAGTTAGCAGTGCATTCGCGAGTGGTGCGCAGAAATGGCAGTCTAAAAAAAATATTAAATTATCTATGGCCAGTGCACAGAGAAATGAAGCAAAGCAGAATGTCAATGTCAACGCTAAAAGTCATATCAAATGTTACCGGTGTCACCAATATGGACATTACAAGACTCAGTGTCCAAATGGAGAAAACAATAATAATAAAAAAGAATCGCAAAATAAACAAACTAATGCATTTAGTGCGGTGTTTTTAAGCGGTCAGTTTAACAAATACGACTGGTATATTGACTCGGGCGCGAGTATGCATTTGACGGCTAACGAACAGTGGATCGTGAATACTACGTATTACAAAATGAAAGAAATCTGTGTTGCTAATAGCGAGAGACTACAGGTATTATGTTCTGGCGATGTGAACATAGTAACAAAAACTGATCAATGTGAATTTGAAGTTACAGTAAAGGATGTTTTATGTGCTCCAGGATTGACAACTAACCTATTGTCCGTGAGCCAGTTAATAAAATCCGGTAACAGAGTTCAGTTCATGAAAGAAGGCTGTGAAGTATTCAATAGAAATAATGAATTAGTGGCTACAGCTGTGCTGATCAATGGATTATACAAGTTGAGAGTACCTGACAGTGTAGTGGCGAATTTGACTGTATCAGGCGATATTTGGCATCGTCGATTGGGTCACGTTAATAGCAGCAGTGTGATGGTCCATGTGGCTAAAAAGAAACGCCAGAAATGGGATAAAAAATCTGAGAAGCAGATACTTGTGGGATATCCAGATGACATCAAAGGCTACCGAATATATAACCCAAGAACAGAACGAGTGACAACAAGCAGAGATGATATTGTCATGGAAGATGAGAAGAACACAGAGGTCAGTATACCAATTACTGAAAGTGGAGAAAACTCATGTTCAGTGGGGGACTTATCTGACAAGGGTTCACCAAGTCCAGCAAGTCCAGAAGCAGAAACCGGAGATGAGGATACACTAATTGACAAAATATTGGATGGGTCAGATGACTCATATATTCCCAGTGAGTATGAAGATGCTCATGATTCACCTAAGCAGCGTGTTAGACGCAGCAGCAGAATCAGAAAGAAGCCAGAACGATATGGGATGTTAAATGTGTGTGTTCCTGAGGAAGTATTTGATGATGCTAGTGGAATATCTCTAAAAGAAGCATTAAAGGGATCAGAGAAAGAACAGTGGTTATCAGCAGTGAAAGAAGAACTTCAGTGTTTTAAGGAAAATAATGCATGGGAGCTAGTAGATATGCCAACAGATGACAAGACCATAGTGAAGTGTAAGTGGGTGCTATGTAAAAAGCAGAACAGTGATAATAGTGTTCGTTATCGTGCTCGTTTGGTAGCCAAGGGCTACATGCAGAAGTTAAATGTGGACTATACAGAAATTTTTTCACCTGTGGTTAGGCATTCAACTTTAAGGTTATTGTTTGCATTATCTGTTAAACTTGGTTTGGATGTTACACATCTTGATGTTGTTACAGCATTCTTGAATGGGGATCTTGAGGAGACAATTTATATGGAAATACCAGAATGCTTGTTAGATTCTCAATGTCACAATAATAATAATAAAGTACTTAAATTAAATAGAGCAATTTATGGGCTAAAGCAATCCTCAAGAGCCTGGTACAAGAAGGTAGATGAATGTCTAGTTGGCAATGGTTATAAACGCTCCAGATTAGAATCATGTTTGTACACTAAAAACAAGGCTGGTAGAATGACCATAATAGCTTTATATGTCGATGATTTTTTTGTGTTTTCAAACGATGATGTTGAATGTAATAATTTGAAAGAAGTATTGTCTTTAAATTTCAAAATAAAAGATCTAGGACAAGTTAAGAATTGTTTAGGAATGGCAGTTAATATTGATAAAGTTAATGGCACAGTTACATTAAGCCAAGAGAAATATGTTAACCAGTTGTTGGATAGGTTTAACATGGCAGATTGTAAAGTAACTGATACACCTTTAGAGACCAAATTGAATATTAACTTTGTAAACAAAAAATGTGAAAATGACTTACCTTATCAGCAGCTCATAGGCGGACTTATGTATTTAGCAGTGCTAACTAGGCCTGACATAGCTTATTCAGTAAGTTTCCTTAGTCAATTTAATAATTGCTATAATCATGAAACTTGGGCATATGCTAAACGAATTTTGAAATATCTTAAGAAAACTAAACATTTTGGGTTGAAATATACTAGAAGTGGTAATTCGGAATTAGTAGGGTTTGTTGATGCAGATTGGGGGAGTAATGTCGTAGACAGGAGGTCTTACACGGGTCTATGTTTTATGTTAGCTGGAAGTGTTGTTTCATGGGAGGCAAAAAAGCAAAAGACAGTAGCGCTCTCAAGCACAGAGGCTGAGTACATGGGTTTAGCTGAAGCCTGTAGGGAAGCTGTATACTTGATACATTTGGTAAAGGAAATGACTAATGAGACATACACCATAACTTTGTATAATGACAACCAGGGTGCACTTAAGCTGTCTTCAAATGATAATTTTAATAAAAGAACTAAACACATAGATATACGCTACCATTTTTGTAAAGAATGTGTTGTTAATGGTATTGTTGATTTAAAATATTTGGAAACGGCTCAAATGCCAGCAGACCTGTTTACGAAAGGTTTGGGTAGTGTCAAGCATTATCATTTTATGCAGTTGTTAGGTGTGCAGGAGATTAAAATTTAGTTTATGTTATTTGAGTGAATTGGTGAGTAGGTATCTAGATTATTTTGATAAGTGGGGATGTTAATTTTTTATATCAAAATAAGATACTAGTAACGCCATCTGTTATTTATTTGTTTTACTATATATTTTGAATGTATAGTTATATAGTTCCTAATAAATATTCATTTGTTCTGTCTCAGAAAAACTAGTTTGATTTATACGCCTAAAGATTTCATTTTAAAAATCGGCACAGTAGTGTACACAGAGTATTCTTTCTCATTATCATACAATTCCTTGTTAAAGATATAACCGGACTATTGATTTAATCAATAAGAGACTTCAATGCTATGTAAGCCAATGGGGTCAATATAATTCGATGTCACAACTTTCGATCTTGCTGCACCGATACATTGTAAAAAGCATTAAAATGCCAGGGTAAGTATGTGAAATATACGAAGCGGTTCGCATAATGAGGTTTGGCTGCCAAAAGCAATGATTCATATTCTTAATGGCGTCAATCTCGCGTTTGGTGCCAAATGAAGGAGTAGGTACGGTAAGTGGGTACGGTAAGTAGGTACCATAGTACAATTTGGCATTCGGGTTTGAATAATTTAGAGCATTGGTGTAGGTCGCGTGCATATTAAAGAGGCAGAGGTGAAATTAAGAGACCCACGGACCAGCAATTAATTCTAAAATGTTAATGAATCTAGGTGGTTATACAATCAATGTGTTGGGCGTGTACAGGGTCAAATTAAATTATCTAGCGAAAGTCCGTGAAGGGGATGGGTAGGTATATATCTAAACATAATAAAATAAAAAGAAATTAATTTTTTGATTATTTTTGTGGGATTAACGACAGCAGTTAGTGTTGTCACTTGAAATATCAGTTAAAAGCTTTTTTTTTAATACTTCACAGTCATGATGTGTATCGATATCGCGATAAAACAAAAGAAAACAGATTTTCTTAAGTCATACTTTAAATAATTTAAAAAAACCGGCCAAGTGCGTGTCGGACCACGTACAATGAAGGGTTCTGTAGTTGAAAATAATTTATTCCAAAAAAAAAACTAAACATTTTTATTCCAAAAAATAAATTTTTATGTGATAAAATTACAAATTAACAATTTTCGTACTTTTTCCTTTACTCTCAGACGGACAACGAAGTGATCCTATAAGGGTTCCGTTTTTTCCTTTTGAGGTACGGAACCCTAAAAAGCAATCGTTTACCCCAAAAAAAATATCAAATCTATTTATTTTTATTTTATCGTGTTTAGATATCGAATACCCATCACTTCTGTAGAGTTTCGCTAGCTAATTTAATTTGACCCTGAATAGCTTCATTGTTGACTATATATTACTTACACTCGAAACACTAGTACCAGTATTTCAGCGACAACAAGACTACAATGTTCTATTTTCCCTCACAAAAGCAAATAGCCACACCTCTACAATGCGGAGTGCACACCCACTTTATTAGTCCGTAGTAGTCTAGATAGGTATTACAACCACATCTAAGATTAGCTGGGTACCTACTTGCTAGTACACAATAGCTGGCTTCTATTCGTGCGCGTGGGCAAACATGAAAGCAATACTTCATAGGTTCTACTAACAAACCCTTTTGTACTCCCAGAGTAACGGCCGACGCGACTCTAAAGCATGTCAGTGTATATTTATAACACTACGAGTTATATCCATGAGTAATGGGACTTATGTAGGTACCTCGTTGCATTATACTGTTGTAAATCCAACGTAGTGTCGCGTTTACTATTTAAATGTATTCATCCCAGAGTTTATCCGGCGTCATGGCGAGAGGCTTTCGCGGCTGCAGACACCCATGAATAATTTTCGTATAAGCCTCATCGTGTCGTTTGGATCCCTACCTTTGCTGTGATTGCCTAAAAATATCAAAATATTTTTCCGGCTATTCTTACGATGGAATTCGTAAGCTATTTCCAAGCTATCTTCGTTTCTATCTGAAGTATGCCAACGTATCTGTGCTAAATATGCATCATTGACTGGTCTACTATGAAAAGTCGCTCTATTCGAATATATATTATTACCATAACAACAACCTACCTCCTACGATTGGAAAATGGATTAAAAAGAAAGAGAGAAAGATATTTTATTTGGGACACGCACAGGAAATACCTACAGTTAAGAAGGAGCATAAATAAAAGTAAGTAACAAAATAAACATTAAAAAACAAAAAAAAAATTAAACCAAAAAAGACCTGTACGAGGCTAAAAAGGCTCCTATGGCAGCATAAAGCTGCTATATTTAAAAAATAAGCACCGCAACGCTGGTGTTCTGATAGGGCCTGTGTGATGCCACGGACACATCTGCGGAGGAGAAGTCCCTAGGGGAATAAAATAAAATAAAATACAAATACCTAATAAAAAAAAATAAAAAAACAAAAACCGTAAATAAGTGCAATGATCGACTCACGCCTGACGCCCGATGCTCCAACCTCACTTGTCTATGCATAGACTAGTCTATATATAGTCTAAGACAAGCGATGGGACGCGGGCGCAGGTGACCGGCTGTCAATGCATTAACGTAGAAAGAAATTAAAAGTATTGATACGAATAAAACAATGAGTAAATAATAGATACGGCAAGAAAATGGTGCAGAGATTTTTGATACTAGTGGAGAATTTTTGTTATTGCATTCGAGGCGGAATTAACACCCGAGCCGTAGGCGGAGTTGTTTTTGTGCCGAGAACTGCAATAACAAATGTCCACGTGTATCAAACGACGTTTTTCAATACACCTTTGAAGAAATAAAATAAAATAACGAAAAATATTTTTGTCATGAATGATTAAGGAAACTATGATTTAAATTTTCTTTTTTTTCCGCGCTTTGCTTTCGCCAGAGTGAAGGAGAAGCAAAGATATAAAGCTGATAAACAGCCTAATATGAAAAATAGACAATTTAAATATTTTTGAGTTTAGAACACAAATAAATGTTAATTTGTTCATAAACGTTTTTCTACTGTAATAATCATGGTTTTTGATGATATTCTATTTATAAAGATTATTTAAATATTCCAAAAATATTAACGCCGGAAAGACGTATATCTCTTTGGCGAGAAAAAACATTCACCTCCGAATAGAGGCATTGAACCAATTTGGACTAAGTATAGGTATAAGTTATCTGTGGCAATTTTTATTGCCGCACACGTGTTGGAAAATGAAAATTCGCACGCGTGTGAAACGCTTAGTGCGATATGAAACAGTTTTCGAGGAAGTGTACCTATTGAAAAATAATATAAAGTATTGTTTATTAATCATCATCAAAAGATTATGTTGATTAATCACATTTTTTGGGTCTACTAAACACCACTGAGCTTTCTAATTCTAACTGCCCATCTTGACACTGCTTCAATTAGCAAACACAGCCTAGCTTTATACTTAATTAGCTGCGCCCCGCAGTTTCACCTAAGTCGACCGGGATAAAAGTAGCCTATGTGTTAATCTAGAGTACAAGCTATCTACATACCAAATTTCATCCAAGTTGGTCCAGCCGTTTGAGCGTGAAGAAGGAACAAACATACACAAACTTTTGCCTTTATAATATTAGTGTGATTTCTAAGCAATTCCACATTCTAAAGTCAAATGCGTAAGTAGTAGTGGTAATTTCCGCGGTTATTTCAATAGAAGCAGATGTTTATCTTCGAATACAAATTGCAAGTGTCATCCGAAGGAAATTGTAATTTAATAGCACTGAAGGCGATGAAGTAGCTATTACTTACGCTCTATCGGGATATTTTAATCGATAACAAATTGCTTTTAGTGGCTATAATAATGGCAATGATGATAGTCTTCTTTTACTGTGAACTGTGTTTATTCTGGGTGATCAGTAATACCGTCCATTGCACTTTTCTTTTCCTTAGTTCTATTCTAATTCTATCCATGTTTTAAGTTAGTTATGTAATACCTAAATTCAGATTTTTTATTTGCTATACTCCATTTACAATAAAATTAGACATCTAATCAAACATTTTTTACAGTCCGTACAACCGATTTTGACTTCTATTCCGTAGACTTAAGGATTGCATTAAAGGCAAAAAAGTGGTTACAATATCTACTGTTTACTGCAGTTGCCATTTGTCATGCCACCAACGTAATAGAAGTCAAAATCGGTTGAACGGACTGTAAAAAAAATACAACCGACTTCGAATAATAACACTACAAAGTGAAAAATAACTTTAATTTCGGAAGTCGGTGTCTAGTTAAATGTATTTTCGTTTTTTGCCACCGACTTCCGAAATTAAAGTTATTTTTCACTTTGTAGTATTGTTTTTGGAAGTCGGTTGTATTTTTTTGTAAAAAAGTTTTTATTTTTCACTTTTTAGTTGTGATACCTACCCCACACAAATTCTAATACCACTACCTGCAAAACAAACTAGAACATCATCCATATAAAAGTGGGGAAAAAATACGTATTATTGAAGCTAACTCAAAAACTACCAAAGCAAAGTTAATCAATTTTATATGGGACCAATTGTTTAAATGTTAGTTGCCTTAGAAAATTGAAATGATTTCGATATTATGGTCCGAAAACTTGGAATTAGTGGTATTTCAGTTCATTCTTCTGAGGCGCAGAGCATGAGAGAGTGATTCCCGCTTCGCCAAGTGAGGGGAGTCCGAAATAACCTTCCATTCTTCACGGATGGATGGATACTGGAATTTTCTCATTTTTAATCGACTCAACAGTGAATCATCACAGTCAATGTTATATCTACTTTGGAATGCTGTTCTATCCGTTTTCTATGACAAGTGGCAGCTCAATACACCGTATCCTACATTAGGTATGGTCTGCTCTAAAACTCTCTAGTGAAAGTGTAAACAAACCATGTTCAGTTTAAATTCTTACGCGATCACCCCCTTAAGGGAATTAGTAACACATTCAGCTGTGTTTTGCAGGTTTTAACTTTATATGTATATCACCACTTTTTCCAACATTGAATGACATTATTAAATAAATTGTAATTGAAAAATCATCGACGAAAAATGAGGTTATAAAATGAACCTTAATTGGCAAATGAAAAACATCTTATAATAAGTACTTAATTTTAAACTAGCCGTTGCCCGCGGCTTCGCCGGCGTGGAACCTACTACCGGGATAAAAAGTATTCTATGTGTTAATCCAGGTTATAAACTATCTGTGTGCCAAATTTCATCCAAATTCGTTTAGGCGTTTTTGCGTGAATGAATAACAAACATCCAAACATCTTTACAAACCTTCATATTTATAATATTCGTAGGAAGTAGGATTAGAATTTCCGGTTTAAATATGCAAATAAACAAATCAAATCAATCAATTTGTAAGAAGTCCGTTCAATAAAGGAGTTGTAGAGTGTTTGAGCAGGGACCTAAGCGATTCCTTCAGAAACTTGTTCAGGGTGCTTAGGAAATGAACATACTAAAAGTCCTGATGCCGGCGAGTTGGAGTTGGCAAAGTTCCTACTTCTGGGTTTTTTGCTAATATAATATATCGAAAACGGTGGTACCAGAGATTTTTCAACGACGACACGTCGTAGAAAAAAATTCTGGTACTAAATAAAAGCTCCTAAAATTTTCTATAACATTTATTTTATACACTTTTTCCAAATTCCCAACAGTTTTCGAGCTACACGTTCCGGAAAAGTGAAAATTTTTGAAAAAAAGATTTTTACCAAATATTGTTTCACATCATCTAAACTATTATCTACATTATATACATATGCCAATTACGTTTTCACCCTCTTAGGCCGTGAGGGTCCTGGCAAGGGTTCTTTCTCCATGGCATCCTCATCCTCAATGGTGGGTGGTTTTTGCTGAAGGGGCTCTACGTCGTCCTCATCGTCGTCTTCGTGAACAGACACGCAGTCGTCCACTGCCAAGGGTAACCCTTGGCAGTGGACGCACGCCGCAGAGCAGTTCAGCATTACTTTCCACATTTGCCACTACCACAATCCTTGGCAAAATATTGTTTTCAGTAGGACCTCCGGTGCTGGTGAACCTTCAGTTGTTATTTCCACTCCCAGTCTTGAGGAGGCAGCTCATTCCCGAGCCACTGCTGCACTTAGTGGTAGGTGCCCCATACCATACCATTTGAGGAAGCACATCTTCCCAGCGTCTTCAACCTCACCGTGAATGAAGGAGGGGTTGTAAAAGATCACTGCCGCTTTCTTGATGATTTCTGACTTCACCTTGCTTCTTCTCAAAGTTGCAGAAGTTGTGTTGCAGCCGGTAGATGAATGTAAGAACAGGAAGTGTTCAAATACATGCTGCTTCATCACTTGGGTGGACAGTGCAATTGTTTTGGTTTTTCCCCGACCAGCACCGGAGGTTATACTGAAAACGATATTTTGCCGCTGCACCAAGGATTGTTACTTAGTGGCAAATGTGGATGCCGGAAAGCAATGCTGAACTGCGGCGTGCCTCCACTGCCAAGGGAAATACTTTTGAAACAGATTAAAGGTCCACCAACTTACTTGTAGCTCACTTACATGCTCTACATGCGTAAGTTTAAGTAAAGGAATTTCATTTCCGATAATCATTTCACTTTTATCGATTCAATTGGTATGTGAATAAAAGTGAAAACAATTTAATTATGAATACTGATGTGGACCGATTGTATCATTGACGAGTGTTAAATTATCCGTCTATTAGTTAATAGGGTTATAAAACCCTGATTGTATGATGGATGATTATTTTAAACGCGGTTTAAATGTTTTATGATACCGTTGATGGTGTATTAGTAATACATGTAAATGATATTGGTTGTTGACTGGTTTTAAATTTTTGTTTGTTAATTTTGTTTTAAGTTCAAGTTCCAAAGTACAATTTTTTCTCGTCATAATTATGTAAGTAGTTATTTTTTATATAATTACGTAAAGATATTTAAAACATTTACAAACCAGAGGGATCAACCAAAAGTACCTACCTATATAAATAAAGTACCTATACACAAATTTCACTATGGGACCGACTTTGACGAAAAAAAAAATTTGCTGGTTCAACAAAAATTCAATACTACCTACTCGACCAAAATGTATGAAACAGCAGATTTTTTGTTCGTGATTTCAGAGTTGATCCCATAGTGAAAGTTGTTCATATTCATGGGTAGAACACTCTGTGAAAATTTAGCTAGTGATTTAAAAATAGCCCATCAAACCGAACATCTTTTTCCATGGCACCAACATCGTTATCGCGAAAATATAATCAACCGTCCCATACATTTGCGTCGAGTAGGTATTGAAGTTTTCTAAGGGACAGTTGAAAATTTTTTCGCAATTACAATGTTGGTCCAATAGAGAAAGTTGTTCGGTTTGATGTTCTGTATCACACCTGAAATTTGACGAGGATGCAAAACTAAATAATTTTTCAGTTACTTATAATCGACTGTTTGGACTTCTTCTGTGCCTTCCAAGTTAAACTTACTCTTTATCTGTAGCAACTAATCAGAAAATAATTAAAATCTAAACAAGCTATCACCACTCACGACCGTAACCTTAGGTATGTGCTTAATTAATTAGTTAATTGAATAACTAAAAGCACCTTAATTACATGCAGTGCTAATTGTCACTATGTCATGTTACAAGGTGCCTACCTATTGTATTAATTTGCGTAATGAAGCAAGCGCAGTCACTGTATAATGTAGGTAAGTGAACGTTACGATACAAATATAAATGTATGAAGGAATATGTTTATTTACTAACAAACTGGGTTTTAATTGCTTTATTAATACCTACATTTGTTCTAATAATAAACAAAACAATAAAACGTCGACATGTTGTGTAGTTGAGATACTAATCTCAACTACACAACATGTCGAAGTTTGCACCTTGATGGGCGAGTCCTATTCCTGGGTGACGTACGAGGCGTTGCGTGAGCTCAGCACAAAACACGCAAGCTAACCACTCAAGGCCATTGGCATATATTATATATCTGCGTCTTATGCCCGGTTTCTTCTAATTTAAAGCATTGAATTTGTATGTTAATGTGTGTTTGTATGTGCATGAAAATTTTAAATTATGTACTATGAATTTATTAATTTATTTATTTTTTAAACATTTACAATTTTAAATTTAAAATGTTATGAATTTATTTTAAGCAGATACAGATAGATACAGTAGGTAGATAGTTATTATAAATCTATTTAAAATATTTAAGTATTGCAATATTTGCAATTATCAATTATTAGGAATTAACTGGATCTTGTATGTAGACTCGACATATAACTAAATGACCAAATTGATTTTAATGACTTATTAAGCTATTGTTTATCAAGTATAGTATAAAATGTAATTTAATTCTAATTTTAAAATGTCATTGATTCAAAATAATTTAATTTTACTTAACATTTGCACAACCGAAAGGTTGAATATAGTGTATCAAACAAACTGTATAACATCTAATGTACATCCTATATTCTAGCAAATAAAGTTATCATTCATTCTGTGGTTTTTAAACGGAGTTTATCCATTCGATAGTGATTTTTTTTTTTTCGAGTTCGATATCGTGTTTCTGAACACTTGGTAATGGAAGAGCTTAGCTTAAAAGTCGAGTGAATGACTAACGAGGTTTTATCTGAGGAATCAAAAACCGAGCATAAGGAAGGAATTCGCTTAAATAGATAATTTTCTCGAATCATCTATTGAGAGTTTAAACTCCGTTTAAGAATTCCTTAGAAACCGGGCATAAGACGCAGATAAGTGCCAATGGCCTTGAGTGGTTAGCTTGCGTGTTTTGTGCTGAGCTCACGCAACGCCTCGTACGTCCACCCAGGAATAGGACTCGCCCATGAAGGTGCGCAGTCGCAAATTAGACGCATTATTAATTTATTATACAGGATGTATCAGGAAGGTGGTACCAAATTTAAGGTGGTACCGACCATCAAACTGAAAAACTTCCTCCTTTGGACCAACATTGAAATCGCGAAAAAATAATCAGCCGTCCCCTAAATTTGGGTCGAGTAGGTATTGAAGTTTTGTTTGGGACAGTTGATAATTTTTTATCGATTTCGATGTTGGTCCCATGGAGAAAGTTGCTTGAAGGTCTATGCCACATCTTTCTGATATACCCTGTACAAACAACAAAAGGTATTAAATGGTAAAGTAAGAAATGGGTGCTTAGGTATCAAGTTCTGCACGATGTAGAATAACATTACAACACTATAACCAGTAAACAAAAAATATTATCTACTCGTAAGGTACACACAGCAGGTCAAGTTACTACAAACTGTCAAATTTTTTTATTCGATTTTGAACTTAACTGTCTATATTTTAAAGCTTAAAATCATTTGGAGAAATTTGACAGTTTGGCTTATAAGAAGGCTGTTATGATGACCTTTAGGTACCTACCAATGTCACCTGAATCATTGTTATAAACTACCTACCAACTACACCTTATGTATGGTTTCTACAAACAGGCGCGACACGCGATATAATCGTGAAAGTAAATCGTGCGTGACACAAAGGCACTGCTCGTCGCGCGACACACGGTGCCTTTATGTCGCGCGCGATTATATCGCGTGTCGCGCCAGTTTATACGAGCCTTTAAATGGGTAATGAGCCAGTTACAGTTCTGCGGGGTCTCATAATTATTAGGGTAAATATTTAAAACTATTTACAACCTAAAATTCGTACATCAGTAGGTACAAATTAATTACTTAATCAAAAGAATTACTTAACTAAACACAATTTACAACACACCAATCAAAAATATTTAACCGGATTTTAACTGAATGTTCTTCCAAAACATTTCGTAACGAATGGAACCCATTACTACCGTACCCTAATCGCTTCATGGCTTTTAAACCATCGGTAATCACGAGTACGGGACCAATGATTATAACCATTTCAAGTAGACTCACACGGTAAAAGGTATTCAAATCACTGATAAAAACCGAGAAATTATAACCGTCTACGCTCAATCAAAACATAGTTAACTTGTAATTCAATCTGCCCAGCCTTTTCCCAACTGTGTTGGGGTCGGCTTCCAGTCTAACCGGATGCAGCTGAATACCAGTATTTTACATGAAGCGAATGCCTATCTGACCTCCACAACCCAGTTACTAGGTAACACGATACCCCTTTGCAGACTTTTTAGATTTCTGACTACCCGTAACGACTTTCAAAAATCTACGAATGACAGCCAGGACCAACGGCTTAACGTGCTTTCTGAGGCACGAAGGGGTCTCCCACGAATGGATGGTAACCCATCCACGACCCGACCGCGACAAGCGTAGCATAACCTTCAATCGTCCAGCTATTATTATTTAGCCCACGTGCCCCTCAATATGAGCTCAATCAAAGTATAGTTAGCCTTTAATTGAGGGCGCCGTATTTTCACGAAAACGATGACCCAGCAAAGTCCTCAGCCGCCTTATCGGGTTTGAAAATTGTCGGTGGAGCTTTCGAAATAATAAATCTTGCGTCGGAGCTATGGAACGGGCGATGAGCAGAACGTTTAAGGAACAATAGCTCAGGAGTGGGCGGTATAGTCCTACTGTTTGATGTTACTCGTACCTGTCGAAAGCCGTATTGATAGCAGTAAGATCGTATCACACAGTACAGTTAGCTGCCAATGCAATCCGATCCGATCTGATAAATCTTAATGGACGATTGTTGACACCCACGTTAAAACGGTGGTTGCTTAATCGTTGTTTGAAACTAATTAATGTTTTGTGGGTGTTATTCTCTTCTGGAGTGGTGTAAACAAGGCAATATATAAGCTTGAAAATCATTATAAAAAAGAACATTATTGAAAAAATAATGAACCTAACAATTACACACTAAGAGATCTGTGAGAAAAAAATACAATTTTTTTTTTAAATATTCATCTAGTGCATGTCAAAGTGATTAGCGATGTTAATCGATTGTTTCCGAAAATCGATAACAACGTATGACCAACTAATTAACAACGTCCAATCTTCAACAATATAGAAATAGCCAATCAGTCACGCTGATTTCTTGGCTCCGTACTTGAAAAAGTTTGTAAAAAGCGGGACCAGTTTCCCGTTAACTAAGATAAAGTTGAAACTTGAAGCGGCCGTTTCAAAAGAAGTGGAAACATTCGAGAAATGCCGATAGCGTGTCCGCGCCCATTGATTCACTGGTTAACCAAACCTTACGGACCGAGAACGTAAAGGTTTTGCACTGGCTCAAATTAAATATACAACTTTCATCAGGCTATGGGTTTTTACAATAGATAATTAAGTAACCATCACCAAAGGGGTCGTCTACCTACATCTCCACAAAGAGACAAATTCAGAGGAAAATTCTTTTTCATCATGAATATTTTCAGTCAAAATTGGCACCTACAAAGTTCTAAGAATTACTAAATCGACTGCTGAATAAGTTTAAACTGTGACATTCTCTTTCTTAAAGTCTGATCTACTTACTTTTGCTATTGCCAGAATTTTGTTTGTAGGGGTGCTAATGAGATCACTTAAAAGGTCCTGGAATTGACACCCAAGAAATTAGACACTGTCGTTAAAGATTGGGCTAATAGCTTTTTCATATCTTAATTGAAAAACAATGTGCCCCAGTACCTCTTAACTTAGTTAGTATAATCCTAATGAATACCCAGCAAGCTTTATAACATAGTAGAAGTGCATACAGAAATAAGACATGGTGTCGCGGCCATGGTGTCACAGGCATGATGCATTTTAGAGAAATTCTTATACAAAGTTTTTTTTAATTTTTTTAATTCGTTAATTCATTAATCAATCTTATTAGGCAATAATATATTTTTTTAACGTTGTTTTTATAAATTCAGCGAGGCTTAGATTAGATAGAATATTGAACGATTTTTACAATCATCAAATGCCTAAACCAAGTAATACTTACACTACGAGCCAAAAAAATGGGTCATGTATTTTAAAGAGAAAATCAAACACAATCTGTTACGTACTATCGGACATTACGTACAAACGTAAAAAGCATCGTTTTACCTATGGTATTTAGTCACCTTGGACAAAAAGACAACTGCTCATATAATTACTTAAGCACGTCCCTACATGGGCTCCCGACTTGTTGGTATCCCGATGATTTGTACATAAATTCATTATTGTCACTATATTTTATTACCAAACCCATAATTACTTATTGTCCATTGTTTTTAGCTATTATAAAATGCCACGCTTGACAGTTTGTCTATGTGAGTCGAAAGTACAAATGCCAAAGAGTTTACGAAGTATACCTACCTATACAGGTGTACAGTGGGCTGCATCAATTGGGTACACCGTTTGTATTAAAATTTTAATACAACTGGGGTACCCAATTGATGCAGCCCACTGTACATGAAATTCATGTAATAGACAGTTATACCAAGGCGTAGGTAACTTCTAGGTATAAGTAAGTCTTGTACCTATTTTATTAAATTCACTTTCTGCTTTTGTCGTGATTAATAATTGACTTAGGTTAGGCTGATTTAATTAAGGTTGCTAACAATAGATTTCCCGATTTGGCGTCTAAACTTTATTGGTTGACGTTCAAGAATTAAAGCTTCGGTTTCCAGGTCAAACGGTTTGCTGCAGTACAAAATAACAGGGATTGTTAGAAAATTAAATAAATTAATGATTGTTGTTCGTTATTCGTTTGCTTACTTACCTTGTCTTTTTTTAATTTTATTTTCAGGTGAAGCAATTAAGTACATCTGCAGAAGTTATTGATATAAAGTTTTATAGAATTTTTCTTCGTACCCACTTTGTTTGGCCTAATGTGTAAGCTAGTTGCTTATTGATAAATGTTAAGTACTGAATAAAAACACAGTTGTACAGAACTCAACACACTCTGTCGATATGCATGTAAAGCTAGCTGTATCTGTTATTTTTCAAGATTTTTTTTTAGTTGTCATGAATTGTAGCTCCTTTTAAAATTTACTATGTAAAAAAAAACGGTACTTCACAGTACCTGAAGGAGTTATCCTTGTCTGCAAAGTTCAATATCAACAAGACAATATATTCTGGAATACGTCTAGATATTTCGAATGCTTTTTATTTACTGTCCTCGGAAGTCACGTCCGACATATTAATTGGCTAATTTTCCAGCAGCTGGTAGCACATGAAGTCCTGTAAATTGTTGCAAAAACATATAATTTATTGAGCCTATAGTGCAACAGTGTAAGCGTATAATCTATGGCGTAGAATTTGCAGTTTTTTGGGATATCGTATCGGCCTATAGACTTTGTGAAGATAATTGGTCCTATTATTTTTATATTATCAACGAGTCCGCCTTTGTACAGTATTTTTTTACTTATGCATAAAGTTTTAATAAATAAACTAGCTTTTGCCCGCGGCTTCGCTCGCGTTAAGTATTATTATTAATTAGGTATATTTTTTGCGGCTTTACTTTTTTTTAGCGTGAGTAAAAAATTAGGGCCTACAAAACTTCTTTGTACACAATATTCTTAACTAATCTGTCATTAGGCGCTAAAACTATCAAGCTATTGGGTGAACTTACCTACTCGTGAGCAAGCAACATAAAACTGTCCATGAGAGAAGCAATGTTCTCTCAAGTCAATACCATTAGGTACTTATAGTTCAAACTAATACATTTACATCCTCCATCATCCCTTATTTTATCCCCATGGGGGTTGAATTTATCAAAATCCTATTTAAGCGGACGTCTTCATCATAGTAGCTCCAATCTTTAATTTCAGTTCAATCAGTCGAAAATCTAAGAAGATTTATACAAACTTTCATCCCCTATTTTATCCCCTTGGAGGTAGAATTTGTCAAAATCCTTTCTTAGGGGATGCTTACGTCATAGTAGCTATATGCATGCAAAGTCCCAGCCCGATCGGTTTAAAATTGACAAAGCTTCATACAAACTTTCATCCCCTATTTTATCCCCTTGGGCGTAGAAATTAACAAAATCCATTCTTAGTGGATGCCTACATCATAACATCTACCTGCATGCCAAATTTCAGCCCGATCGGTTTAAAATTGACAAAGCTTCATACAAACTGTCATCCCCTATTTTATCCCCTTGGGGGTAGAAATTAACACAATCCATTCTTAGTGGATGCCTACGTCATAACATCTACCTGCATGCCAAATTTCATCCCGATCGGTTTAAAATTGACAAAGCTTCATACAAACTTTCATCCCCTATTTTATCCCCTTGGGGGTAGAAATTAACAAAATCCATTCTTAGCGGAGGCCTACGTCATAACATCTACCTGCATGCCAAATTTCAGCCCGATCGGTTTAAAATTGACAAAGCTTCATACAAACTTTCATCCCCTATTTTATCCCCTTGGGGGTAGAAATTAACAAAATCCATTCTTAATAGATGCCTACGTCATAACATCTACCTGCATGCCAAATTTCAGCCCGATCGGTTTAAAATTGACAAAGTTTCATACAAACTTTCATCCCCTATTTTATCCCCTTGGGGGTAGAACTTATCATAATCCTTTCTTAGCGGATGTCTACGTCATAACATCTACCTGCATGCCAAATTTCAGCCCGATCCCTCCAGTGGTTTGGGCTGTGCGTTGATAGATCACTATGTCAGTCAGTCACCTTTGAGTTTTATATATTTAGATTAAACTAGCTTTTGCCCGCGGCTTCGCTCGCGTGTAACTCGGAAATTATCCCCGGGGAACGTACTGCCAGAATAAAAATTATCCTATGCTCGTACCCAGGTCAAGGCCTATCTATCCGTTAAGGTGTGAAAAGGTAACAAATAGACAGACAGACAAATAATAAATTCAAATAATCTTTTTTATACATAAAACAGGTTTGTATGATTCCAAGGCCCGCTTGCACCAAAAACCATAAATAGGTACAGTTAGCGCTGAACATTTTTAAAACTTCATTCCATCCCTGACAACTTCAAAATTAACAGAAATAGAACAATGTTTTCAATTCGTTTAGCGCTCAACGTATTTTGTGATTTGTGGTGCTAGTGGGCCTAAATGTTTAACATAAGAATAATACTTATTCATTTTAATATGATCACCATTAATTTTTGTGATTGACTACCACTGACCCCGTAGCCCGTAAGTGAATGACACATTCAACACACGTACAACGTGTTAACAAAGTTTTTTTTGTGACTATAAATTGTAATAACTTTGACCGAGTAGACCAATTTTAATATGACTATTACTGTATTTATAACCTTTAAATCTTTTAAAAATCTAAATATATAAAACTCAAAGGTGACTGACTGACATAGTGATCTATCAACGCACAGCCCAAACCACTGGAGGGATCGGGCTGAAATTTGGCATGCAGGTAGATGTTATGACGTAGGCATCCGCTAAGAAAGGATTTTGATAAGTTCTACCCCCAAGGGGATAAAATAGGGGATGAAAGTTTGTATGAAACTTTGTCAATTTTAAACCGATCGGGCTGAAATTTGGCATGCAGGTAGATGTTATGACGTAGGCATCCACTAAGAATAGATTTTGTTAATTTCTACCCCCAAGGGGATAAGATAGGGGATGAAAGTTTGTATGAAGCTTTGTCAATTTTAAACTGATCGGGCTGAAATTTGGCATGCAGGTAGATGTTATGACGTAGGCGTCCACCAAGAATAGATTTTGTTAATTTCTACCCCCAAGGGGATAAAATAGGGGATGAAAGTTTGTAAGAAGCTTTGTCAATTTTAAACCGATCGGGCTGAAATTTGGCATGCAGGTAGATGTTATAACGTAGGCATCCGCTCAGAAAAGATTTTGATAAATTCTACCCCCAAGGGGATAAAATAGGGGATGAAAGTTTGTATGAAACTTTGTAAATTTTAAACCGATCGGGCTGGGACTTTGCATGCATATAGCTACTATGACGTAAGCATCCCCTAAGAAAGGATTTTGATAAATTCTACCCCCAAGGGGATAAAATAGTGGATGAAAGTTTGTATAAATCTTCTTAGATTTTCGACTGATTGAACTGAAATTAAAGATTGGACCTACTATGATGAAGACGTCCGCTTAAATAGGATTTTGATAAATTCAATTCGAAAGTAACTCTGTCTTAAGTTACCTTTTCACGCCTAAACCATTGAGCGGATTTCAATAAAATTTGCCAAAAACTTTTTTACAAAAAAATACAACCGACTTCCAAAAACAACACTACAAAGTGAAAAATAACTTTAATTTCGGAAGTCGGTGTCTGGTTAAATGTATTTTCGTTTTTTGCCACCGACTTCCGAAATTAAAGTTATTTTTCACTTTGTAGTGTTGTTTTTGGAAGTCGGTTGTATTTTTTTGTAAAAAAGTTTTTATTTTTCACTTTTTAGTTGTGTACCTACCTCACACAAATTCAAATACCACTACCTGCAAAACAAACTAGAACATCATCCATATAAAAGTGGGGAAAAAATACGTATTATTGAAGCTAACTCAAAAACTACTGAAGCAAAGTTAATCAATTTTATATGGGACCAACTGTGATGTATACACTCTCGAACAAAACAAAAAAAACCAAATCGGTCCAGCCATCTTCGAGTAATCGGGGAACATACATAAAAAAAAAATTAAAAAAAAAAGGTTCCGACGAATTGAGAACCTCCTCCTTTTTGAAGTCGGTTAAAAAGATAGATGGCATCCTAGGAAAAGACATAGGCTACTTTTTGTTTTAAAAATAATCCTAGAGGGGGTGATATAGGGGATAAAAGTTTGTAAGGGAAACCTAGCATTTGGGTTTTTTTTTTTGGGTTAAGTTAGGCATAAAGAATTACGCGTTTCAGCGTTTTTTCAAGGGGGTAAAACAAGGAATGATTTTAAAATTCATATGTAATAATTGATATTTTTATGTACTTATTTTTAAAAGATTTAAAGGTTATAAATACAGTAATAGTCATATTAAAATTGGTCTACTCGGTCAAAGTTATTACAATTTATAGTCACAAAAAAAACTTTGTTAACACGTTGTACGTGTGTTGAATGTGTCATTCACTTACGGGCTACGGGGTCAGTGGTAGTCAATCACAAAAATTAATGGTGATCATATTAAAATGAATAAGTATTATTCTTATGTTAAACATTTAGGCCCACTAGCACCACAAATCACAAAATACGTTGAGCGCTAAACGAATTGAAAACATTGTTCTATTTCTGTTAATTTTGAAGTTGTCAGGGATGGAATGAAGTTTTAAAAATGTTCAGCGCTAACTGTACCTATTTATGGTTTTTGGTGCAAGCGGGCCTTGGAATCATACAAACCTGTTTTATGTATAAAAAAGATTATTTGAATTTATTATTTGTCTGTCTGTCTATTTGTTACCTTTTCACACCTTAACGGATAGATAGGCCTTGACCTGGGTACGAGCATAGGATAATTTTTATTCTGGCAGTACGTTCCCCGGGGATAATTTCCGAGTTACACGCGAGCGAAGCCGCGGCAAAAGCTAGTAAGTACATAAAAATATCAATATTACATATGAATTTTAAAATCATTCCTTGTTTTACCCCCTTGAAAAAACGCTGAAACGCGTAATTCTTTATGCCTAACTTAACCCAAAAAAAAAAACCCAAATGCTAGGTTTCCCTTACAAACTTTTATCCCCTATATCACCCCCTCTAGGATTATTTTTAAAACAAAAAGTAGCCTATGTCTTTTCCTAGGATGCCATCTATCTTTTTAACCGACTTCAAAAAGGAGGAGGTTCTCAATTCGTCGGAACCTTTTTTTTTTAATTTTTTTTTTATGTATGTTCCCCGATTACTCGAAGATGGCTGGACCGATTTGGTTTTTTTTGTTTTGTTCGAGAGTGTATACATCACAGTTGGTCCCATATAAAATTGATTAACTTTGCTTCAGTAGTTTTTGAGTTAGCTTCAATAATACGTATTTTTTCCCCACTTTTATATGGATGATGTTCTAGTTTGTTTTGCAGGTAGTGGTATTTGAATTTGTGTGAGGTAGGTACACAACTAAAAAGTGAAAAATAAAAACTTTTTTACAAAAAAATACAACCGACTTCCAAAAACAACACTACAAAGTGAAAAATAACTTTAATTTCGGAAGTCGGTGGCAAAAAACGAAAATACATTTAACCAGACACCGACTTCCGAAATTAAAGTTATTTTTCACTTTGTAGTGTTGTTTTTGGAAGTCGGTTGTATTTTTTTGTAAAAAAGTTTTTGGCAAATTTTATTGAAATCCGCTCAATGGTTTAGGCGTGAAAAGGTAACTTAAGACAGAGTTACTTTCGAATTGAATTTATCAAAATCCTATTTAAGCGGACGTCTTCATCATAGTAGGTCCAATCTTTAATTTCAGTTCAATCAGTCGAAAATCTAAGAAGATTTATACAAACTTTCATCCACTATTTTATCCCCTTGGGGGTAGAATTTATCAAAATCCTTTCTTAGGGGATGCTTACGTCATAGTAGCTATATGCATGCAAAGTCCCAGCCCGATCGGTTTAAAATTTACAAAGTTTCATACAAACTTTCATCCCCTATTTTATCCCCTTGGGGGTAGAATTTATCAAAATCTTTTCTGAGCGGATGCCTACGTTATAACATCTACCTGCATGCCAAATTTCAGCCCGATCGGTTTAAAATTGACAAAGCTTCTTACAAACTTTCATCCCCTATTTTATCCCCTTGGGGGTAGAAATTAACAAAATCTATTCTTGGTGGACGCCTACGTCATAACATCTACCTGCATGCCAAATTTCAGCCCGATCAGTTTAAAATTGACAAAGCTTCATACAAACTTTCATCCCCTATCTTATCCCCTTGGGGGTAGAAATTAACAAAATCTATTCTTAGTGGATGCCTACGTCATAACATCTACCTGCATGCCAAATTTCAGCCCGATCGGTTTAAAATTGACAAAGTTTCATACAAACTTTCATCCCCTATTTTATCCCCTTGGGGGTAGAACTTATCAAAATCCTTTCTTAGCGGATGCCTACGTCATAACATCTACCTGCATGCCAAATTTCAGCCCGATCCCTCCAGTGGTTTGGGCTGTGCGTTGATAGATCACTATGTCAGTCAGTCACCTTTGAGTTTTATATATTTAGATAAAATGTGCATTTTATTTACACATTTACTGCAGACACGGTTAAGTACTAATTATACATACCCTATTAGCAAAGCTCTCTTGCACAAAAACAGACAACTTGTGTAACTTTTACAAATTGAAAAAAAAATGGGAAAAGTTTTTAATTCTAATATGAGAATTAAGTTTTCCAGAAAATCATGATTTGAATCCAAGGAAAAACTTCATGCGTGCAGAACCTCAATTTTATATTTCTTAAGTGGCCTGATTTCCTGGTCAGTAAACCTTATCATGTTAACTTAACCATACACTAAAGTTTTAACCCTTTCATGAGAAACCCAAGCCCCGTAGGTGTATAATAAGAGAAAGCCTGTTCAGAATAATGGCTACTTACCTTGTTACCGCTGATTGGACATACATTAACAAAGCACCCACTTGTCTGTACATCGGTAATCTGAGTTAAAGTTCAAGGCATGCGAGCTACTTACCATTAATTTTCATTGTATGGTAAAACTAAAGGTAGCCCGCGGCTTTGCGTTAAGGCATTGTTTCACAAAATCCGTGATTTTAAACATCAGTATTTTTAATGAAAATATGTTGATTTCTCAAGGAGGAGGAGGAGCTCGTGGCTAAGTTATCACAGCCGATCGATCCATCAGGTTAAGCTACGCTTGCCATGGTTGGTCCGTGGATGGGTGACCACCTTTACATACCGAGACTCCTCCGTGTCTCACGGTCATTCATGGATCTTTGGTAGTCGTTACGGGTCGTCAGAAGCCCGAAAGTCTGACAACCAGTCTTACCAAGGGGTATCGTATTATTCAGTGACTGGGTTTTAGAGGTCAGATAGGCAGTTGCTCCATGTAAAATACTGGTACCTATTCAGCTGTATTAGTTACCTAGAATAAGTTTATTAGAGGTGGCACTCTTGTATTTTTGATAATAAAGTATTTAAACCTAAACCTATTCGGCTAGACTAGTTACAATAAAATTAGACATTTAAACAAATCTTTTTTGCAGTCCGTTCAACCAATTTTGAGTTCTATTGCGTTGGTGGCATGACACATGGCAGCTGCAGTAAACAGTTGGTATTGTAACCACTTTTTTTCCTTTAATGCCATCCTTAAGCCTAAGGAATATAAGTCAAAATGGGTTGAACGGACTGTAAAAAAGGTTTGTTTAAATGTCTAATCTTTAGAAGGCTAAGCAGATGATGATGATGATCAAAAATGGCAAAACAAAACCGGTAACTATCAATTTAGGATCTGAAATCTCAGTACAAACTACACTAAAAACACAATTTAAAACCCATCCAAAAAAGCAAGCTGATTCCATAGCCATTCAAAAGCGTAGCAAGCACCGTAGGCGTTTATTAAAAAGCTCTAATTTGTTCGGAGCGCGCGCGCGCGCGGGCTAACTTTTGAACGATTGTAAATCGCACTCGTGCCTGCTTTATAGCACCAAGTAGCCGTCTGATGGCACGCTATGCTCCAACAGCCACGCCAACTCCATTATTTTAAAACTTTACCAACCAAGTGTTTAATCTTCGTCGCTTTTAAAGTTAAGCATAGTTCGTAGCTTGAGTTTTGAGACGGGTGCAGCAGTTTTAAGAAAATGTTTCAGAGATAAAAGAATTTAGGTACCAAGAATTGACTTTAGATTTGTCTTTGTAATCAGCGGAAAATTAGTGCCAACAAAATGTGTACCTTCTCGGAGACATCACTCCGCAATTTTGTAAAATAAAAAATCGCCGCTAATAATACTAATATCAGAGCCAGGTAAGTAATTCTTATAAAGTAGGTATGAAACCGAACCGCATAAATTCCGGGTCCTCAAAATTCGAAGAACACAATAAGCGCAGCCATCGACGCCTACCACGTTCGCAAAAAACGACAATTTCGGATCCCGATGATAAACTGGTTTCCGAACGGGTGATTCGTCTTGTCTTCCATCTCTTTCGTTCTCACACAAAAACTGTACGGAAAGACAAAGATGGAACCATCAGGTAAGCTAAAACCGGTGATTCCAGTTTTATTTATTTCTTAACTTGTTGCTGGCACATAAAACATTTTTCGATTTACGGTCCAAAGCTTGGGTAATTGCTTTAGCATCGGACTTGACTAATTTGCATGGTATGAATTTTAAATATGGCGGCTGTTAGGAACGTAAATAAATTATTATTTCTGTTGCATGGGCGCTGCCTGTCTTTATATTTGCGACCCGATGTGAACTCCGTAGTTGGAAAGGAGAAATGTAGGGTGCGTATGAGTTTACTGCAAGCTTTTTTGGAATCTAGGCTTTCAGTATTTACTATGATCTATTTACCACAGACAAAACTAAGTAATAACTAAGTAAGTTTGAGTAGTTTTCAGGTGTTTGTGATACAATGATTTTTTCATTAGTACAAACACACTTTTTTTAGTAATATTCTATTTTTACTTGTAAAATTGTTAGTAAGAACCGTAAATGTGTATTTCTCAAATAAAAAAATATTTATTTCTTATTATATTTTCTCATTTTAACTTTAATGCTGTACACTCTATCACTAAACATACTTATATAGCTACAAATTTTTTATCTTATCTATTTTTTATGCAAGTAAGTATACGTCTTTCCAAGTTTGGAAAGAGCACCAATTCTTTATTTATTATGAAGCTATGATGTAGAACGTAGGTACGCACGGCTACAGATCAAGCTATACATTTCCAGTTTATGCTGATTTCGCATTGTATAAGATTTCCTTACAATGAGAGGTCAGCGTAAACTGGAACTGTATAGTTTGAAGTGTAGCCATGTGTACTAGAAACCATTATGTTTGGCATTAGGTGCATTCTGTTTAGGTATAAATTACTGATGCAAGAGCTCGTTTGTATCTTCTTGTATACACAGTAGTTATTTACGAACCGATAATAATAATGATAAATCAATGTTCATTGTTTTAGATTAGAAATTATATTACTTACAAAAATGTATTTCATGCTGTGTACCTCAATTTATTTATAGGTACTATCATTTACAGGCAGTTAATCAATCGGCAAATGATTAATATAGGCGGCAAAAGCCCAACAAATCATATACTCCCAGTACACATACGTCATCATTGCATTAAGCGTAGTAAATAAAGCTTAGTACAGAACGTATACCACGGTCCGCAAATAAATCGCGAATCGAATTCCAAAGACGCTTTTAAATCATGACAATACCAGATACAGTGCGCGTTATCAATTAGAACTACTTAGCAAGTTTAATTTTGCGCTTCAAAACTTAGCTTCTGCTGCTAGTTGCAGAGGATTAAGATTGGAAATCGCTTGGCAATTACTTGGCAGATAGTAGGAATGTGTTGGTATAAGGATCGCTCGCTTCGGGCACGTAGCGCGTAATAAATAAAGGAGAGGAGAGTTAAGACTCGCCGTGAGCGGGACTTGTTCCTTATCTGTCCGACTGTGTGTACTAGGCCGGGTAACCTTACACCGAGTTAGATACTTAGGTACATCGGAAAGTATATTGTTGGATCTGTTTACTGAAGATAAGTTGTACATTAGAGAAATCACTTGTGAAGTTTTAAAGAAAGCTTTAACTGTGTATCGAGCTTTTGAGTGAGCTGGATCTTTTTTCATGTCAGTTATGTCAGTTTGCTAGCTTTCAGCATCGATGTGGAGTTTTCCTGTAGAAATCTAAACTTGCAAATTTTCCCTCTCGGAAAAATAGCCATAAATAATCATGGAACTTGAATCAAAGTATTTATGAGTTTGTTATTCTTAACTGTGAAGAGCAGTTTTTTAGTAAGCCATAAAAAATTGCTCCCATTCTCATAGCTCAATCTTCACATAAGGAATATGATTTTTGGGAGTCCTGACTGCTTTGCTTTTGTTTTTCTTTTGCTCTTTTGTTTTGCATTTTGTAACATGACTTGGAAGACAACACAGTACCATTTACGGTACTTTATTATGTGTCGGACACCACACGCTCAATTACATATTTATAAATTGAAAAAAAAATAAGCACAAGCCTTTAACAAGACAGACCACGCCATTTTTAAGACTGTAACGTCGATATTTACGATGTATGAAACGCAGACAGCGAAAATGCAATAAATACTCCTTGGAAGCGAATGGTTATCAATAACAAGGTGCAGCTGGAAAACCTGCATTAGCAGATGTTGTGGTTTCTTATTTATCTCGTTTGTACCAACAACCGCGAGGTAGAAAAAAACTCATAACAATTTTAAAACAACGGACCATGAATTTCAGCATACCTACCTACTGTCTTACACGTAGGTGTAATAAACCAAAATCCCAATAAATATCCATACAAAATGTCTAGGTAAAGACTTATAGGTGACATTATTTCTAATAGATTCGCGACCGTTCTTGGAAAAACGACGTTTAACATTGAGTCTTTGCCCCAAGAAATAAAACTTGAATTTGAATAGACGCAAGTTTGGCAAGCAACGGGGTGCCGGGCAGAGGGGCTGATTTATATTGGAGCAATGCAGCAGTGGAGTAGTGTGCAGTTAGTATTGATTTCCATTCGTAACGCCCATTCCCCTCCCCGCATGCATCTCACCTCACGCACCGTCACAATGGCAAAAGGCCAAGTATCCACTGGCGACATTAAAAAATAATATACAACCAAATAAAGAATATGGAATGTCTTCGTTTAAATTGTGACACGCGATGTATGCCCGCGCACACGGTAACCACTGTGCTTCATTATCATCAAGCAATAACAATCTTTATTTCTAATCCGTTAACGTTTAAAATTAGCTCAGCAGAATAACATATTTAGCTCGCGTGTAAGTGCGAGTCTAGTGGAGAGCTGTGAATTGCCTCAGTGAGTCAAAACTGTTTACCAAAGCAAGCGTTCCCAACTTCCCACTGATTGAAATCGGAGGAAAATTCGTTCACTAAGCAGTTGAACACTATTGAGCAAATGTTTATTTGCAGTGTGGTGGTCTTATTGATCGCATGAATGAAAATTTGCACGGAATGAATTGTTTAAGGAATGTGGTGGTGTTTTTGATAGTTTTTACTTAAACATAAAATTATTTCCCGGAAAATTCGATGACTTTGAGCTTCTAGTTAAATAAAGGACAACTTTAAGTTAATAAGGCCAGCAATATGTATTATTCTCCAAATAAATTAACAATAGGCACTAATAAAATAACAACAAATTACTTCCAAAAAAATCTTTATCTTCGGCTCGTAGAGATGTCAGCAACAAATTATAAGTTTTATGAACTATATCGCTATGATAAACGCTCTCAGTGGCCTCGACCAACCGACACACTCCCCGGTTGGGGTCGTTGAACGCCATTTCGGTTATGAAACAGAGTACACTCGACAACATACGGCTTACGTAATACGAATATTTAAAATTAGAATTTTAAGTGAATTTTTCAAACGTAATAAGGTAAGTAGGTTTAAGTAGGTATAAATTGTGTGTTCCATTTTTCAATATACTGGCCTGCAAATTATTATTTTTATTATTTTTTATGCTACCGGTCAGTTATTTATTTAGTAAGTGAGACATGCATAAATAAACAGGTTACAAAACTGTTAATATACAAGTTCAGTGTTGATTTTCACCGGAATATTAGACTTAGGCCCGAGGGCTACAAAAATCACAAATGCAGAATGCGATACGAATTTAAAACATCGTTCTGCTTCTGTCAATCGTTTGCAGATAAAAAAACAGAATGATGTTTTAAATATGTACAGCGCTAAAAAAAATGTATTTAGTCATTTGTGGTGCATGCGGGCTAAGGCCCGCAATCAATCGCATCGCATCTGCAATGGGTAGGTAGATACCTGCTCTAAGGAGTAGGTATACCCATTGCAGATGTTATGCAAAAAGCTAATCAAAGAATATCGATCCTAAAGAAAATAGCACAAATCTATAAACACGATTTATGTGAGGTTATATTACAGAAATATTATTTATAATTGAGGCACAAGCCATCGTTTCTATTGCATGTTGCAAATGGCAAACTGCAATGGCAACCTATTGGAACTTGTCAGTAAATGAAAAAATATGTTCCACAGTTCATTTCTGAACAAGTTTCCCTAAATCACGTTTAAAATTATTAATTGCCGATTTAGATTGCCGCAGGCAATGATATTATAAAGGAAAGATACGCTACGTTCATACTGAGCCGCGTTCAGATATCGTAGCTTTGCTATAACAAATGTACATACTTACATATAGGTGTACATAGTAGTTTTCTAAGACTGCAATACGGAACGTATGACACAGAAAGAGATAGCTTGGCATTTCAGATATATTATTGTCATGCCACGAACAATTTATTTCGCTCGCTGCTATTAGCCGACTAAATGAAATTACAATAATTGTCTGAATTTGTCTGCAAAAATTTACGCGCGCTAGTGCGATATCTACCACTTTATTTACATAATTTTATTGGCTTCAGGTAATTCATTGCTATTTCATGTATTTTTACGGGAAATATTCGAAAATAATATTCGTAGTATTCTCGTAAATCATGTATCATCATTTCAACCGAAAGACGTCCAGTACTGGACATAGGCCTCCCCCAAGCACCGCCACTTCGACCGGTTCTGTGCTAAATCGTGTATGTTGAATACGAGTATAAATCAAAAGTCGCAGGTAAAAATAAACCACTTAAACATGAGGGCACGAGCAATGTAGAAATGACGTCACTGAGTGCTGTTTCACGATTGGTCGATATTTTTGTTGTAGGTATACGTACCCCCTCATTCTTCAATACCTAATGGATAGCTTTGTATTCTCACACACCTTATAATTTGTTAATCAAGGCATTACAATTCCTGATTCTAGTAATCTAAAGATCACTGTGTAAATTTAAGCTTACTTCGCCCAATTTTGCTATCTTCAAACACTGCTTATACCTATGTCTATCTCGCTCGAACACGAACTGTCACTTCACATAATTTACTAACCTACTCTTCTTCCATAATAAAGTTCTATATTATTGCCTTTTCTTATATCAATCTGACGGTTCATACCTACAAGTACTGCTTTAGTAGATTGTTATGTTTTATTTTATACTGTCTTCACAATGATATAGAATTAGTTATCATAATCAAAACACATATTTATAATTTAAAGGACTCCACGGCAAAGACTATAAACCAAGTGCTCATAGGTATTTGTAACACTTTTCGAATTTCGTAACATTTCATAAATTAAATATTTTGAAAACTTTTGTCCACTTCTATACTACGGATCCCTTGTAGTAGTTCCGGTTTCCACGGGTTCATCGACGAATGTTGAGTTTGTAATGTGCAGTGGGATATAAAACGATTTTGTGGATACTTACTTCATTTGAATAAAATACTGATTTGTTTTAAGGGCACTTAAAATTAGCGACTATTTTCAAATAATTTATGTAATTATTAATTTTGG
The DNA here is from genome assembly GCA_946251885.1 of Cosmia pyralina. Classification (NCBI taxonomy): domain Eukaryota; kingdom Metazoa; phylum Arthropoda; class Insecta; order Lepidoptera; family Noctuidae; genus Cosmia; species Cosmia pyralina. The sequence continues at coordinate 17,665,751 of OX276351.1, forward strand.
AATAAAACCTGTGTGAACATTTTTGTAACAGCCTCACAAAGTTTTGTACTTTCTTAATCGGAATGCTGGTTCCTTTTATACTATTAGGGATAGTGCAGGATTCACCATCAAATACAAACGTTTATGAAACTTGTATGTAAGTACTTACCTACCACTATTTTAATGTATGTTTTTAGAACAAATTCTCCAAACTGAAAATGAAGAAATTAGATTCGTAAATAAGTGAGTAATTAATGAACTGCTCATTATCATCTTCCTGCCCTTATCCCATATTACTTGGGGTCGGCGCAACACGTTTTCTTCTTCCATTCTCCCCTGTCAACCGTCACGCTATCATTCACTCCCCCTTCTCTTTCATATCATTCCTCACACAATCCATCCATCTTTTCTTTGGCCTTCCTCTGCCTCTCCATCCATCAACACGTATATTCATCACTCTTTTAGTCACATGCGTTTCGTCTCTCCTCATTACATGCCCATACCAAGACAAACGATTTCCTTTCAACTTTTCTGTCACTGGCGCCACTTTCAAACTTAATAACTAATAACTAATTAATGAACTGCTATGGCAATATATTTTCACTAGCCACACTCTGAAATCAACAAACCCTATCGCCCCGGTGCTAAACTACACTGCTCAAAAGACAGTTTATTTCAGTATATCCGCTGTTTTTTTTTTTTTCACCAACATTTGTCACCAACTTCCAACTTCTCGCATAAAATATATAACAAACAAAAGTCGGTTAAAGTAACTACTTCCTCGGATTAGATCGAGGAACAAAGAAACAAACACATAAACTGTCTTTATAGCCCATATTAGTCTAGCTAGATTATGAGCTCTCACTCAAATATATTTTGATCTAGTCAATTATTTTTAACGTAAATCATTTTAGATAATATTAATACACTTTTGATGAAAGAAAAATAAGAGTAGCGTTATGTATCTCTTGCGTAGATCCGACAGGAAATCCATCTACTTTACAGCTGAATGGTTGAAGTGAAACAAGAAATGGTGTTGTTTGTGCTTGATTGTTCAACCATTTTTGTTCAATAAATCTTTAATTATTTATTATTATTTTATTAGAAATAGGTATTTATTTAAGTTTTCCTTTATTGCCTTTTTACATAATATGTCCACGTTTCTCATCCTACTGTCCTGTCGCAGATCTGCTGGAAGAAATTTCTGTTGAATTAACCAGCTTTGTGCTCTTCTGTTCTCATGTTTAGCAGATGTGTTGGTGATTGCAAAATCTTAGATACAAATGGCTTCTATTATCAGTCATTTTCAGGGTCAATGACCAGCTCATGGTTAACAATTTTTGATTTCCCCTTATTTTCTTATACGCATGAAGACTAAAAACAGGTCGCCGTTCTACATACGTTTTAGAAACGTAGGTACCTAGTTAGTGTAGTGTCAACAACGTTAGAGTTATAATTAGTACTTTAGCAACACCTGGACCCAGGCTTGACATAAATTAAACACGTGGGTTGAAACTAACATTAATGTCTCCGGGTGTGTGGTGTCATGTTATACTGTGTTTGAGGCCTGTGGCAAGATTTCCGTGAATATTTTAAATCATGTGAAGAGAAGACTATAAGAAGGTATTTACATATATGTATTTTCAGTTGCAAATCTACGTGAAACAACTGATTTTTCTTAAATTTTAAACTGTATTTCTCGTATTTTAACCATTACCTACAAATTTTTGTACATTCTCGTAAATTCCTCGATAAATATCTCAGTACGTTTCGATTGCGCAGATTACTCGTAGGTACATAATTTCATGGCTACCATATTTTCGTCTTGAACTTCTGAGGGAGGACATTTCGCGTTTTATATGTGATCTCGTCGTAAGTCACGTCGACCGTAGTTAAGATAACTCACGATAAATCAGATTTACGCGTATGTAAAACTGAAGCGATAATTTTCACGTCCAATAAATACGTGCTCTTACCTCCGTCCGTTTTCACTGGTGCCGTCACGAAATCGATGCAGCATTCGATATTCGAGAATTGAGACTCGATTCTTTTCATAATCGGAAAAAGCTGGGGGCGCGTCGATTTATTTTTGAAAAGAGAAAGCATCGAAAATATCGAGTTCGTCGACACCCACTCTTCCGGGTTCCGTATTATATGCTAAGGTTTAAATAAATAAATATGTCGCGTGAGACATTGATTCTTATCGCGTACCAATGAGATTTATTTGGGGCTTTCGACTGAATTTATCGTGTTACAAGGAACCCGTTCCGTGTCTACTTAGCTCAGTAAATAATGCCCCACCGAAATTAATGGTGTTCTTTCTTTAAATAGATGACTAAATACCATGGCTCACGTTATCTCGGTAACCAAACCTTGTTTATATTGGTTGCCTTACGTAATCTAAGCTTTGGGTTCCATTAAGACAGTGACCCCTACTAGCACTATCGTGGTTCGGTGTACTCGAGTGCTCTTGTTTATTTACTGACCGAAAGTTTACGGAAGGAATACTTAGGTCTTCTATGTAAGGTATAATTTGATAGGATGGTTGCTGCTGTACGATACGTCGCTTGTCCATGGGGATGGCGAAGTAGACCGAGACGTAACGCGCTAGACCAACTCAGGATGGATGAAATGGCGACAGGTCACAGGAACAACTTGCGACCGATGGATGCCCCTCAAGTTAAAGGGGAAAAAAGTCCGTGATAAGGCCTGTCGTACTTATGGATCGGAATGCTGAGCCATGAAGAAGATCGAAAAAATATTGAATGCAGCGGAGGTGAGAATGTTGAGATGGATGTGGGGAGTGACGAAAAAATAAGAAATGAGTATAAGAGGAAGTTTAAAAGTGACAGAAAAGGTGAAAGAAAATCGTTTAGCGTTGTATGGGCGTTGTTGTATGTGATGAGGAGGGAGGAAACGCATGTGACTAAAAGAGTGATAAATTAAATGTTGATGGATGGAGAGGGAGAGAAAGGCCAAATAAAAGATGGAAAGATTGTGTGTGAGGAATGATATGAAAAAGAAGGGAGTGACTGTTATTGTGACCGTTGAAAGGGGAGAATGGAAGAAGAAAACGTGATGCGGTGACCCCAAGTAACGTGGGATAAGGGCAGGAAGATGATGATGGATGCTAGTAGAGCTTATGTAGTCCTAGTAAATCAAAGAGAAACAGAAGTATAAGCTACTTCATACTTAGACTTCCATTAAAATCAAATCCATGATCCATACTTCATTCCATAAGTATCAATCAATGGGAATGACATTGACATAGGCTATACTTGGACTTTTAATAGAATTCAGTAGCTTGACAGTTCAAAGCAAAATAATTTTTGTTTCTAAATTACTTATCGGTTTTAATATGGTATAAATGAATATAACGTGTTTCAATTAAAACTATAAACACATCAAGGTAGTTTCGCAAATTTTTTTTTTTCACCTCATTTCCTTTTTTTTATCAGGGACATAGGTATCCCTTCAACTGTCAAGTCACTGAATACGATTAAAAGTTCAAGTTTAAGTAATACTGCCATAACAATATACTCCTACTATAAAATAAAAGGAACCCTAAAAATTAGTAATGCCATGCTCACACTATAGCACAGTAGATGAGCAGAGTCAATGTCAAAACATTGAACGCGGAACACGGCCAGCAAATGGGAGACGAATATAACCACCAACCAGCCTTGAACAACACTTTGCTTCTCAACGTTTTAAGGTAAGTCAGCACAGTGTGCGTTATCGCAGTTATTTGTGGCCTACGATGTTAAATACGACGCACAAAATCATAATTCACTTTAATGTATGGACGGCAAAATCTTGGAACGGATAAGCGTTTTCGGAGGCGTAATGCTGTTTAAGTCATGTTGTCGATGTAAGGTGTTGTTGGTAATTAATTTAATGGGTTTTGTATGATAACTTGTGTTTTATTTTCTTTTGGCTAGTTATAATTGAGCTACTGTTCGAGTACCCATTGAGAAATAGCTTTCTATATTGAGTATGTTGAAATAGCGTTCATTATTAAACATAGTTCACGTGCACGTTACAATGTGTAATACCTACACACATATATGTAACGCCATAAACTTCAAATTAATAAGAAGGTACTTTTCCTCCAAAATGCTATTTTACGGCATGCCTCTACCTACATGCATTTCATATTTTATTTACTCATGCTACACATTTTTCAACATCCCCACACAAAATTCTACAAGCCAAAGCTTCCGTATCCATTAAACATTAGTCTAAAACATAAATCTATTATAAACCCTTATCAACACAACATCAGATATATTTATGATTGTTTAATAAATAATTTGACTAAGTTTAACAACCGCTTAACGCACGAGCGGGCTCATTTTCCCCGCAGTTAATTCCTTTACGTGACTTATTAGTTAGTTTCCCTCCAATAGTGCACGCACTATGCCCAAACATGAATAGATTTATACCCAAGCCCAACATATAACAACGGCTTTGTAGACACGAAGCATTATTTACCATTTATTTTATTATCCATTGAACTTTCTCATCGATGCTCGGTAAAAGAAGCGATCTCGCTCAGAAGATATAGCGCAATGTATATCGGAATAAAACTCGAAATTTCGCATCGAGCAATTTCGCAGACCCCACATTATGTACACACGTAGTACATACAGATTCGGTACAACACAGAAATCCACTTACCCCGTACAGTGGGGCCCTTAAGAGTATCACGTTAGCTGTTTACAAGAAGGGCTCAATTTATTTATTCGTTCATTAAGCAGCGAGGCGGGGGATCTCTGCGAGAGACGAATTTTAGGATAATGGCTGTATGGTGTGCTTATGAGCATAGATTATTAAGGCGTATGCGGTTGATAGTGGAAAAGCCGTCGAACAAATAAAATTATACCAACGGCTCTCATTAACTTTTATCGTTATTTCGCAGCTTATAATTTTTTGTACACCGATTTCTTTTCAAGTAGCAATTCCAAATTTTGCTCCGACGCTGTGGAATAAAACGTGTACGAAGTACTAAAAGAAAGATTTTTCTAGACTCATTTTAATAGCCTAAGAATTTCACAAATATTCCGATTTAAAATTCCGTGATCTGCTACAGAAATCGATTTCAAAAATCAATTACACGAAAGGTTAACGAAACAAAAACGTGAGAAACAACAAATCGATTCATCGCAATCGATGGCTAGTTAAAATCGAATCGTCGCGTAAACGGTATTAAACAAATCGTACCAGAGATTCCCATCCCGTAGAAGGTGAGAGACAAAAAAATCTTGACATTTAAATCGAGAATCTCGCAGTAGGTTGAGTAGAGTTGAGCGTTTATGGTTAGTCTGTGGCGGTGTATCGAATCGAAGGCTATAAAAGTGTACGCAGTTTTATAATTCAGCCTTACAAAGGCGTTAGATTGAATTTGGCGTGTAATTCAATAATAGTGTCGGAACACCGGCGGCACTCACAGTCTGGCCCCGACTATTATGTGCAATCAACAATTTGATTCAGAGAGATTGACCTTTGGCTATGAAATCGCGATGCAACACCAAGAGGATATCGTTGGGAAGTGTTAAAGTGAATCGTTAAAATTTAATTTGGGACTTTCAAAATCATAAAACTTTACAAAAAGTTTGCTTTCTGAAAAAAAAAAACCCCGTCACGAAAAGGAAAGTTAATCAAAACTTATATCAAAGTCGTGATGAATTTTAAATTAGATTAGCGCAATTAGTTGTTTTATGAGTGTTTCATTGTTTTCGATAAAATCGAGACAGTTATAAAAACCACATTTTCAACATTTCTAACAGAACTTTTCTTCAGTGATTCTCGAAGCCGTTGTTCCAAGACGTTAATAACTTAATCGTCCAACGATTTTGAGGTTCAGCACATAACAGTGAAATTAATAGTGTTGTCATGTCGTACGATAGTGTGTGCGTAGCATTATAATCCTCTTACCGCCCGTACTTAACTACTACATACTGTACAAGATACACTTCCAAAGAATTTGTTAGCAAAGACATCTCCTTTACGATAATGTTCGATTTTCTATTAAACTTGAAAGCGTTCCACGTCCCACATTCTTATCTCGAATGTTCTACGACATATTTTTCCAAAGTTTCCCGGCGCGAGCTTTCAGGCGGCCGCGTATAAAGCTCTATTCACACATGGCGGGAGATAAGGTAGCTTTCACACCATTAAGCCGCGCGCTGGAGCCCGGGGCTTTTCCAGATTAGATTATACACTCGATTTATGACGTCATTAAAGCTTTGATAATTACTCGGGACAGGCTGCGTAGGCGAGACGCGGGAGGGGAGCGGTGGGGGACGCAGGGAGGGCTGCAGGGTGCGCGAGGGGGGCGGGGGTGCTTGTACTGTTTGATTGGATTCCTGGTACTGCGAGGGTTAAAGGATTAAAGTTATGGAGATTAGTTCGCCGCCCGCGGCCGCGCTTCGTTTATGTTAAAAGGTCTATAGAGATATGTTACGGATAAGAGATTGGTTATTGCCAATTGTGATACCGTGGCAGGTTTTAATTTCGCCTCGGTTGCGCTCGTACTTCTGTAAATAAACTCCCGATTGGTTTTAGTAACAAAACAATAGCTTACAATGTGAACGCCGATATATCGCTGTGATAGGATTCGTGAACACGCAAACGATATTATTTACCAAACGCTATCTGTGTATGGCTGATTAACAGCGTGAGCTTCTACGAAATTATCAATATTAATTACTAAGTAACTCCTAGCACGGAATTAATATGTATTGTCCCTATAATCGTGCCACTTAAGATTGTAACAATTTACCATAAAATTCTGTGTTCTTGGTATAGTAATTGCACTTAACGAATAAATTAAAGCTTGTTAAGAAGACCAGTATAAAGTGGTAGTGGGTTGGTCAAGTGATCATGTCACTCGAATGCACCTTGACTGATAGGGAAGGATACGACGTGATGTGACTGACTCCTGACGAGGGCATAGTCGTCAAGGTTGTGAAGGTTTGGTTGGGTCAATCCTACTTCCTACTAATCCTGCTATAATATTATAAATGCGAAAGTTTGGATGCATGGATGTTTGTTACGCAATCACGCCAGAACGGCTGAACGGATCTGGGTGAATTTTGGCACACATATAGATTATATAGTCTAGAATAGCACATAGGATACTTTTTATCCCGGTAGTACTTTCCGTGGATTAATTTCCATACTCCACGCGGGCGAAGTCGCTGACAAAAGCTGGAGAAGTGTAAATGGTCACAATTTTTTCGAAAAAAGAAGGCTTTTCCCCATGCAGTACAGCGATAAGACGCGTGTTTGTGACAAAGAAAAGAAAGATACAAAAATGCGTTTATTGGCAAAACAAAAGACATACTATAACCTGTTCTATAACAGTCGATTATCATGTAGACCCTATGGGTAGGGTAGACCCCAGAAAAAAAATTGACACTGTCAGCTGACTACGTTCTTGTATTCCCATTTCCCCATGATTTATCTTCTAATTCTCGTTACTTACTTTTACACAAATGCCTGATTGCATGACCATAAAAACTGCACTTTGCATACCTGAAACCCTTAGGCTGGGCTGTGGGCACGCGATGTAAGTGGACGACCATCAATTAGTCCCCTAATTTATAGAGTCCTTGTTTTAAATAAAAACATCTCTTTCAGTTGCAAAAGTCACCGATTGCGGTACATTGAATCTTGAGACAGAATGATGCCAGAACACCGAATGGACCACCTTCAATTTTAAAAATGCCATCATCCATTTACACTACATAAATTAATATCAAATGAGCTTTAAATTTACAAAGTTCCCAGTTTCGGACTCCTGCAGCACTTCAAGCATCATTCTATCAAATCAATAGGTCCAATGGGAACCCATCACAACACAGATATCGTATAAATCGTTGTAAATTGTTCTAGAAGCGTTCAATTTTCCCTACACGTGCGCTCTGCAGCTTTTAATATTGTAATTCAAACAATTATGACCGTTGTATCTTATGTATTACAGGCAATTTTCCATCACACCGCCCTGGGGTGTTTATGAAAAATGTATATTTTCTCGGAAAGAAAAGCTGTTAAGGCGACTTACTGTAAAGCTTATCTATTATGCCTGCACATATTTCCCTAGTCGCTTGAACGCAAAGTAAGCGAGAAATTGTTTTCCTTTTAAAGTGTAGGTATAAGTTGAAATGTTTATGAACCATTGTTTGGAAGTGTGGACCACGTAGGTAATATCTGCGTACTTAGAAATACAGTGTCTACCCCATTTGCTTTTGGACCACTAAGCATGAGGCTTAGTGGTCCAAAAGCAAATGGGGTAAAGCGGAGCTGGCCACCTATCATTTAAAAATTGAATAGTCGGGATATTCTCAACAGTTCAGAAAATTTCGCTAATTTAATAATTTTCTAGAAATTTTACACTTTCACTTGGATTTTACGAACCTGTGAACAAAATTTTCGACGTAGCGAGTTCAAATCTGGCTGGAAGATACTTTGATAGTGTAAGTACAAGATTATGTTTTTATTTACGTTCAGTGTGGCTCTGCAACACTTCAGATTTTATTTTAATACATCTTTTCTAACTTTTTATTAAACTCTCGAAACTTTTTGTGAAACTTTCTAAGCCCAAATTAAAAAATAATAATTTTAATTTTATTTATTTTTAAATGGTAGTTGGCCACCTCCGCTTTACTCTATTCGCCTTTGGACCAGTAGGTACTTACGTTTGAGACACCCTGTATATGCGTGGTTTGATAAAAAGAAAATGTGGTTTGAATTGCATCGTAAAGCAGCGTTTTGACTCTACTTCATTTTATTTTTCTGTAGGTAATTGCCACAATTTTTATCAATTATGTATATTAATTTTTGCTCGACATCAAGCCATTCAAAACCACTTATTAAATGGCATTGTAAACACTAAAATTACGGCTTAAGACAGTTTATGTCACTCAAAAAGAATACAATTATTCTCTTGAGAAAAAACATAATAATTAAGATAAGCCACGGTTTCGCTGGGTTATAGACTAAAATTAAAATACAGTAAAAACTTACTGTTGAAAATCTTAGTTCTAACACTTCAATAAAACTAGTTATGGGCTTTTTAAAATAATATAGATTCAGCCAATTAAATTCACTAGGAAGTTTATACGTCCGTCGTCTCAAATAAGGAACAGTACGAGAAGTGAAGTAATATTTTTAGTGGGCAGGCTACCGTTTTACCTTTTAAATAAGCACCTACAATATATCGATTAGTACAGAATCGACTAAAGATTGGTAAACTAAATAAGTAAATCAAATAAATCAACACTTACAATTCAAACACTATTCAGAAAATTACTTAAAACCATCCTACTCGTAACACTAACACGAATCCTAATTGTTATTTAACCACCTACTTCGCCTATCCGACCTAGTAAGAGGGTGTTTTAATTTTTTACTAACTAAATACTTCCTAACCGGTACCTTACTTTTTGCCCGGGTATTAGTGCAGCTATTTTGGCCTGGGACCACCCATCAAGGCCTAATGGGCGTCCGCGAATGACCCTACAATTAAGTGTAATGAGCCGACCCGAAATGCCGAAGCGTATATTTGAATATATCTAGTTATAGGTAGGTGAATTTTGTGTCTTCTAAGTGCTGTAGTGGTCGGAATTGGTTTTTAATTAATGTGATTATTCGATGTAGGTAACATGTTTTAGTGTCATTAAATAGACTACTTACTTTACTGAGCCATCTACTTAAAATTGTCGCAACTGATTCTTTTGAAACCATTTTGGTCACCATTTTGGTTTGGCACATGTAATGAAAAATGTTTTTTATTGTAACAATATTTATTTATTATTTATTTATTTATTTATATAACAATTGCTTGCTGCACTTACAGTTTACACCAAAGCGCGCAGCGAGCCAACAACATAACATTTAACTAAAAAACTTCATGCAAACATTATACATAAGTTTACTGTTATACATAAATATGTCAACATCTGGCTCCTGAGCAATCAGGGCGTTCAGCAGATTGATCGCCTGTGTTGTGGGAGCATATCGAGCAGTATGGGTACGCGCTGGTGGAGCCGCGAAAAGGCACCGCGAGGCACAGGCGCGCGACCGCCGAAGCCGGTCCGGAGCAAACAGTGAACAGCGAGCTAGAGTAGTCGCGTCATCGATCTTATTATTTAGCAATAAGTAGTAGTGCATCAAAAGCGCACACTTGCGTCTCAGTTCCAACGTATTGATGCCTACCATTCCCGCAACAAACAGAGACGGATATAAATAGGGATAATACCCATATATTTTTTTATACAGGCAGCGAGCAAATTTTCGTTGAACCCTTTCTATCATGAGCTTATACTTTTGCTCATGTGGATCCCATACCAGCGCATTGTATTCAAGTTTGCTACGTACTAACGAATAATAAAGAGTGAGTATAGCATTCCTGTCTTTAAACCTACTTGCCTGTCTCATAACAAAACCAAGTGATTGGAAAGCCTTGCCACAGATATTATTAATGTGCTGATTAAAGGTCATATTCACATCTAAGGTCAGTCCAAGATCCTTAGTCCAAGCAATAAGAAAAAACCTTATACTTAATAGATTCTTTTGAAAAATTCCAATAATTTTGGTTACATAGAGGCATAAAAAATACCTGAAAATGCTTACAGGCATTATGAAAAATAATAGGTACCTAAAGATAATTTTCAAAAAAAACCGATGGTTATTTTCCACACGCCTTTCCATATGGAAACAAAAGAACATCGACGTTGATTTCCATTTGTTTCTACAATCATTCCTATGTAACCTAGGTAAAGCCTACTTTGGATACAGTACATCTGCTCTGAATCCTATGACAAAAGCAGATCAAATTTATAGTACCACAGCAACCCGGAAACCTATAGTCCGATCCATATTTCAGCAACGTAACCCATTACGGTCTATTAGCGTCAGTGAATGGTGCATTAAAAGTGTCCTATCATAAGTCCGTTCGCATTTGGCAGCGGCATTGTGATCCTGATACGTCGAACAAACGCGTGATAATGATGGTCGCTGATGTTCCAAGTGCTGTAGGAGCGTTTGATGCTATTGATTTATTTCGATGGCTAAAGATGTTGGGAAGGATGATATGATGAAAAAAGTGTGTGTGTGTGTCAATTTCGACCCACGACGGGAGTTTACTCCTTAATTACATGATACATTACATCTTCCTTGTCTTTGAACAAAATGGATAGATTGATCGCTACAATGAAGACTAGCCGAAAATAAACAAAACAATACACATACATGATTTCAAAGTGAAAGGTGCGCAAAGTACGTTGCGCAGAAAAACGTAACGCTTTTGAGTTAACGCTTGTATTAATTTCACTCCTCATAAAATTTCCATACCGAGGGCCTTATACGAAAATCGAATCTTAAGGAGTAAACACCAAAAATCATTTTTGCTTGTTTCATCACTAATTTGACTCCTAATGTAAAAACCATTGGTAGGTTAATTTATTCACCTAAGTATACCTATAGGTATAGGTAAGGTTATTATATCAATTGCTCAAAAAAAGAGTTGTCGGAAAAAACTGTCGAGATCTTTTTCTCCATAGCATAAAAAAAAACATAGAAAATATAAAAATATAGTTACAGGACGTGGATTAGTAGCAATCGTATCGCGAAATAAATAAAAAAAAATGTAGAAAATCAATATCACCAGTAAATATTACAGGCAACAATCTCAATATAAATAAGTAAATACGACCATCATCTAACAGTACCTAACGGACAGCAACAGTATCTAATCTACCGTTCGTAGTACGAGCGGCCCTGTAAGCTTCCGATATTGTCCAGTCAAAATAGATGATCATTATGAAATGTGGCGCCGATTGTCGCTCCATTAGGTGGCTTTGTGGCTTCGACCAGTACGTGCCCGCTCCTAGATATGCAAATGTATCTACTATCTATATACTGCCAGTGATTTATGTACTGGCAGCACTATGGTAGCTAAGACTAACACGTCCGCCTAAATAATGCGTCGTTTGAATATTAATTTAAAATTGATGGTTGAAAAAAAACTTACCTAAGTATGTTGATAGACCTAATGATGAAAAATTGCTGGTGTTAATCACTGTGATCAGATTTTTTTTTTACTGGGAATCTAGAATAACAAAATCACGCACTGTGTACAGCAAAGGTAAGAAGCAAACTGAAATATGTAGGTAACACAAAAATCAAAATTTCTTTGTTGAATGTAGAAATGTCGTCATTGTCCTCATCACCTGCGAAATTGCGCGTGACAAAACATTCATAACAATTAATAATTTTGCACAATTTTACTCAAAAACAACAATAGGAGAAAGACTTTCTTCTAAAAAAGCTCCGAAGGTGTAATTATCTAGGTACCTTTGTTTCGTAACAAGGCTAATGGTCCGGAACACCTTTGTACATTGTCAATGTTACTCTAACAAGGTACTTTTTAGTGGTTTACGGTGCAATAAAATCGGTACGGACAAGGCCAAACATTGCGGGATTCTTACGATATTATTCGCAATATATTATAGAAAGGTATTTTTTTTTTTCTGAATATAAGTTTTTATTACACTTCCTTTCAAGTTTGTGTCACACCGTTAACCCATTTTGAGGTACCCAAAAAATGTTTCTTTGTCGCTGTAAGGGTTACGTTTTTTAACAAAAACCTTGTTTTATTTTTATTTTTTCGTAGCAACAGGGTTCCGCGAACGCGTTCATACAAAAGGCTGAACCGTTTTGTTAGCTAAGTTTTTGTTTTGTTTTATCGAAGTTAAATATACGTTTGAGGCTATTGTGTTAGGGCCAGTTTGTTGTTAGCCATTTAGTCTTCTAAAAATCCTTCTTGCGCACGCTTGCCTTCAGATATCTATGAGAGATAATCAAATTATAGTTCTACAAGATGAGTGAAAGTTTATAGTTAAGTTGCCGTTTAACTAGGATTAAGTTAATTAGTGTTAATGAGTGCCCTGATACGAGTTCATCGTTAAAGGTAAGGAAAACCAGTTTATTTAATCTGTTAACTTAATTTTGTAATTTTTCTTCTCCATGACGTTTCTATTTTATTCAATTTGTATCGCAAGGTTTTTGCAGTCGTGAAAACTTAGATTATATTTCCTTTGTAAAACTGAGCTTCTATATTTTCCTGGGAACATTCAGTAACTGTAACGTTATTTATTAGGTTCTAAGTGCAGTTCAAATGGTCGCGACTAGTCGTGAGAACAATTCCTACCTTATTGTCACTGTGATTTACCATACAAGGGAAGTTAACAGTTTCCTTAAATGTTACCTATGTGCTTACATAATAATGACCAATTCTTGAATTTGTCATTGTGGTGTGGTATTGGTCATTGGTATATGTTTTCTTTTGTAGCTACCTGTAATTATTTATCAATTTATAAACCTACTAACCTTAGACGCACAAACACCAACCACAAGCAAATAAAATAGGAAAAAATATAGCTTTTTAAAACGGAATTTTCGTATTTACCGTATATTTTGTATAATCTATTGAAATATTCACAGATGCAATATTTATGTCTGTATCAATTTAGGCGACTACTAAACTAGCTTTTTTCTGCTTTTTGATCGTCGAGGTCTAAATTAATTATACTTACATTACTAAGGCAATAGACGTTGCTAACTTGTAACTTAGCATTTTATCTATAGAAAAAAATCTTAAATATATTTATTTCTTCGTTTTTACAGGCATTTCAAGCAGTGATTTATGCCTGTGTATTTCTGTTATGTATCGCGTGTCCTATTTTATATTTATATTTATATTTATACATCCGTTAAACAAATTTTATTAAGGCTTTAATTAATTGTATTAGGTAAGGCGTGGCTTTACTTCTAGAACATGCCTGTATTCATTGGAAATGGAGATCTGCTTATCTCTCAGACATAGGTAATTGTCTTGATCTTAATTGTTTTATCAATATTGTTATCGTTAAAATTGAATATACCTAATACTTGATTCATTAATAAATTATTTGTAACTGAAAATAAATATATCATATAATTGTTTTATAAGTCTAGTCTTAACACGACGAACATTAATTTTTGACCTTAGTTTACTTACCTATACAGTTTAGTAGTTTATAAGGATTTGTCACTTCCTTTACTTATAAACTGTAATAAAAGTAAAAAAAAGTAAAAGTAAATTAAAGTTAGCTGTGCCCGGCATAGTCCATAATTGTTTCTGTTTTTATTAATTACTTCCACTTGGCACAGTCAACAAAAGAGATATCTAGGCAGGGTATACATAAAATTGTATATTGTCACGAAATTGAACATGAAGCAATTCACATACAAATATGTTAGTATACCCTGCCTAGATATCTCTTTTGTTGAATGTACATTATGGATTGCAATAAAGTAAAGAATATCAAATACTTAAAAAAATATCCAGAAATCGATACCAACATTATGCGACTATATTGTCTCTGCACCATTTGCAAACTCAAAATAACCAACCAACCATATAAATATAACCAAGTCCATATCAAGATCCTAATGGTGCTCACATAAATAATGACAGGTTGTTAGTAAGCCTGCCACCTTCCAACACTATTAAATAACCCTTTACCATCTGCTGTGGTGTGGGCTACATGAGGGAAACCCGGGCAAAGCGATAACCTGAACATATATCTATAGGTAGCAAAGGAAACAATAAAACAATAAATTGTGTAAATCAACAGTTTTCATTTATTAAAAAAAAATATAAATAAAACTAACTAATACTATCTTTAAATTATAAAACTGAAATACTAAGTAACATTATTAATTAATATAATTTTATGCAGGCTTGTGGTATACATCTTCGTGTTAAAAAACATTTTACATGCGAAAAACCACAAAGAATTCGACTCGCAACATCAAAAAAAAAAACCATACAAAAACTTATTTTTAAGAAGCTCATAAAAAGACCAAAAAGAGGTCGTAATTGAAGCCAAAGCCCGAAGCTATAAGTGCTCAATTACATTGCACAACAAAATTGAATTGGCTCTCGAACAAAAATACTACCCACTTATATTGAACGCCTATTACTAAATGAACGTTTCATGTATTAAATGTGTATCAACTGACACATAAATATGTAGGTAGTACTAGCAACTAGTCTTTGCTTGAATTTTTCAGGAAAATTACTTTTTCGGGAAAATAGATTGTAGTTTGAACTACGATGAGGTATTTGCCACAATAACAGGTACCAAACTACACTGTAAGTTCATATACAAGTATCCGAAATTGCCTGGAACAAATTGCTACGAAATAATAACAATAATACTTAATATTATCAAAATCAAAGAAGTCGTTATGTAAGTACGCAATTCTGAACTACACTTCTGGACACATCTATTGGCCCACCTTAGAGTTTAGGTTTCGATGGCCCCTACCGAAATATGATTGCTAGATTGAACAAAAACTGTTGATGCAGTTTTAAACCTGATACATTTTACCATCTTTTTCGATCGTATTGTTTTAAATTTGAATTCAGAATACCATACGACATGGAGCTACGCCTAACAAGTCGGATATGCGCCTTGTTAAAGGCAATTGATTTTTGAATAAAAAACATGTTTTATCAAATAAAGGTTTAATTTAATAACGCGTGTTGCCTCCATGGGCATCTACCACAGCTCTCATACGATTAGGCATAGAGTTTATCAACCGCTCTATGAAATTTTGAGGGATCATCTCCCATTCCTCTTCTATGGCAGTTTTCAACTCCTGCATCGTCTGGGCAACTGGCTGACGAGCCCTAACACGTCTTTTTAGCTCGTCCCACATGTGCTCAATGGGGTTCATGTCTGGGCTTCTGGCTGGCCAGTCCATAACTGTGATGTTCACATCCCGAAGATATTCCCTGACGATGCCGGCCGCATGGGCTCTTGCATTATCATGCATAAAAAGGAAATTTGGGCCCACATAGTCCGCGTATGGTATCACGTGAGGTTCTAAGCACTCACGAATGTACCTTTCAGCATTTAATGTTGGCAGCCGTGGTCCTGTAACAACCTCAAGTTGAGTTTTGCCGCTCGCGGATATACCGCCCCAGACAGTCCATGAGCCACCGCCATAAGCAACCCTCTCTTCAAAGCAGCATTGTGCGAAACGCTCTCCCTTACGTCGGTAGACCTTCTTCCTTCCATCATTGCCATGTAACACAATTTTAGACTCATCAGAAAAGAGTACACGGCTCCAATCTTGCTGTGTCCAATTTAAATAACTGCGTGCGAAATGAAGGCGCGCTGTTCGGTGGGCTCGCGTTAGTTTGGGACCATTAGCTGGCTTGTGTGGTACCATATCGCGTTCTTTTAACCTTCTCCGAACAGTTCGAGCGCTCACAGATACTCCGTGGAAGTCGCGAAGTTGGTTTTGTATCTCAATGGAGGTAAGGTGACGATTTCTCAAGCTGGTCGTCACGATGAATAGATCCTACCTTTCAGTTGTGACCCGAGATCGTGGCCTTCCTTGGCGACGAACAAAGCCGCCAGTCTCTAGGTACCTCCGATAAACATTTCGGACCGCAGATCGACTTAAATTAAGTTGAGCACTCACGTTTCTTTGGCTGTGTCCGGCCTGAATAAGTGCCACAGCTTGGGCGGCGACTTCAGGTGAAGTATCCATAGATTATTGATAGAACCTCACCTTAATGTTAAGAATAAGTAATGTTTGTTGCAAAACCAAAGATAACAATCACTTTTTCAAGAATTAAATCCAAGTAAACCAATAAAACCAAGTTTTCTTAGTATTCGATTGTTTGATATCAACAAACAGGCTCCAAATTGTCTTTTGTTTCTTTAAATTCTGTGTTCGAAATTCAAAAAATGACTATTGAATGAAATTGTGAATGTGCCAGGTTCAAAACTGCATAAAAACTTTTTGCTCGACCTAATATAAAATTTTAGCTAGGACCAAACGAAACTGAAAATACAAGGTGGGCCAAAAGATGTGTCCAGAAGTGTATAAATATAATTTTAGATAGGTACAGTTTCTCAATAAAAATACCGAAGTGACATTCTACAATACTTTGTCCTCAAAAATTCTGGATTTCATTTTTTAATTGACGTTTTGTCTTTAGTCATTCGAAAAATACTATCAAAGATAGTCCCATGAAAACTCAAAGGTCATGCTCGTTACTTAAAGCCCTTACTGCCTTTAAATATAAACATAAAACAAACCCAACAGAGTCTTTATATAATATCTCCGTCTTGTCGTGCAATAAGTCTGACTTTCTTTAGTAGTTGTGCATCGTGGCATTTGGTAAGCTCGGGGTGCAATGCTGGGTGGTATCAGCGGTTTCCAAAGGTGCATGACTATCTATGTATATAAATAAAAAGAGAAGTCCTGACCAACTGATTGACTGACTCATCAACGCCCAGCCCAAATCTTTGGATCTAGAAAGCTAAAATTTTGCACAGAGTTTCCCTTTATAATGTAGACAAGAAATAAACTCAAACTCAAACCATTTATTTCATATAAACCAATTACAGGCACTTTTGAATTGTCAATGGGTCGGTCAGTCAGAAAGATGAAGCTAGTTGCCCATTCCAAAGCGTAGTAGATCCCTATGGAGAAGAACGGGCAAGAAACTCCACAGCCAATAAGGAAGGAATTCCCGGTAGTACCTTCCTGTGGGATATTTTCCGACATCCACGCGGGCGAAGCCACTGGCAAAAGCTAGTGCTCAATATTATATCTTGCTGGCATTTCGTCCTTCCAATATAAATTCGTCATGTTCTTATGGAATGGCTGCTGATGTTACCTGAAAAAAAGAAAACAATTTTCATCACATCTTCCTTCATTACCTTTTATGAAAATGTTTGGGGAACTGTTTTTCTTTCATGATTTGATCATTTTGGGTTGTTTGTCCGTGGTACTTAATAAAATAGAAGAGTATATTCCAAGGCATTATTTTCATGTACTTACAAAAATCGTGACATTTTAATCAAACAATTTGTTGTTCCACAATTTCAGTACCTACTTTCACTTTGATTTTATCACTAATCACATTACTTAACTTTTTCTTAGCGATAACTGTTACAGTCATCTACTAAAACTAAAACGTTGAATTTGAGAGCCCCGGCCTCCAACAAAATACATATATGCATACCATAAACGGTTACCACTATTTATTCCATCCTTCAGCAATAATTCAATCAAAGCAAGAAATTAATTTTCTTGCCACAGTGTAAAAAATAACAGTCTCACCTACAAATTCACACAGTTTTTCCAACTGTTTTTGTACCTCGCAGCATGTTCATTTATTCATTGGGCATGAATTATCCAACAAGCGAAGTGGAAAAACTAAATCAAAGAAGCGAACATCTGCATTCCAATGAAAGTTTGAGAATCAGCCGCGTTTAGCAACTGTGTTACTATGGTAACACGACGAATTGTCGTTCCTTTGTTTTACACTGGGATTTTATAGTTAGGGAAATGTCTTTTTAAATTAATATGGTATTTTCTGTATTTGTCATCGTGGGCGTTTTCATGTCCTACTCGTATAATCTTTCCAACCGTTGATTTTATTTTAGCGCCCATGACGCATTTTTACGTCGATGGTTGCTTTGGTTGCCAGTCAATAAATAAGGAACTTCATCAAGAGTCCTATAGTCTGTGGATTTCTCGTTTTGATTCTTCAGCAATCCAATAATTTCAGTGTCACATGAGCACCCTAATTGCGTAACACATTTTCAATCATAATCCGAAGGTTTTGAAGAAAACTGCCAATCCATTGCTTCCATTGTTGAAAAATTCGTCTGCTCAACGACGTGTACGAATAACGCAATGACGTAGCTGGAACTGAAAACTGAAAAACACTCCGTTTAACAGTAAATTGAAAACATTTCTTTTGGAAAATTGCTACTACTCAATTGAGGAATTTTTTAATCAGAAATAATGACATAATTAAACAAAAAATAATAAAATAATTATATAATGAAATAATTGAATAGATAAATAATTAAAAAATTTAATAATTACAAATGAAATAATTCAGTCATACTTAAATAATTGTTATGTTGTTATTTATTAGATTGATTAATCCTACATAATGATAAAAGGTATAAATTTCATTATTAAGTAATTATAATTTAAATGTTTGCTAGTTAGCCCTCAAAGTTTGCGATGCCTGGAAAAGGCCGCTAAGTTGTAAGTACCTACTTTTGTAAAAGACCTCAAAATGTACACTTAGTATGCAAATAAATCTTTGACTTTGACTTTGAAAACAAAAAATGAAAATGGACTCAAAATGAAAGACGTTGTGATTGATTGCCATTTTTAGTGTGTTACGAAATTACTCCGCAGGATATCATTTCAATTTTGCATTCTGATGTAGAACCCATAACACAACAGCACAGCACAGCTTTTGTTTCATCAAAGGCCAAGATCACGGACTACAAAAAAAAAACCGGCCAAGTGCGTGTCGGACCACGCACAATGAAGGGTTCCGTAGTTGGGATGAATTTATCCCAAGAACAAACTTAACATTGTAGTTGAAAAACATGTTCTCCCATACATTCCAACTGTAAATGTAAGTTTGTACTCACAATATTGATAGATTTACCATGTTAGTTTAAGGCCACAGACTTCTTATAGGTTTTCCTGTAATCTACAGGTAAAGATCTATTTTCTGTACTTTTTTCAAAATTTTAGGCTCAGTAGTTTCGGAGATGAGGGGGGGGGGGGGATGGTCAATTTTCGTCTATTTTCTTAAATAACTTTAAAACAATTTATTTTAAAATTATAAAAAAAAATATATTTGAGACCCTCATAGTAAGCCCTTTCATTTGACATGCCACATGGTGTAGTTTCCAAAACTTTTTTTTTTAATTTTCTTATTTGCCCCCCAAAAGTGACCTCTATATTCAAAATTCATTTATTTACTTTACCCGTCCGTGTTTGGGTCACAGAAATTCATATGTGTACCAAATTTCAACTTAATCGGTCCATTAGATTCGGAGCAAATTGGCTGTGACAGACGGACAGACAGACACACGAGTGATCCTATAAGGGTTCCGTTTTTTCCTTTTGAGGTACGGAACCCTAAAAAGAGGACTCCGCGCCACGCGTATAGAAAGTGAAGCACCGTACCGATCTATGTGTGCGTGATTTGACAAAGACGCCGCGCCGTCGTGTCACGTAATGGGGGCCGGTCGGCCGATACTACGATGTAAATGTGTGCGTGAGGCGTGTTAGTACAAACGGTCCCGGCACACTTACTGTGCTTTACTTTTGATACATGTGGCGCAGTCCTTCTTTTTTTTCTAGTCCGTGGCCAAGATATCAATTTTATTCAGCAACGAAAACACCTTCACATTTTATTCTCAACGGTACTACAAAACCAGTATACTTCCAATCATATCACAGCCCGATCCTAAATAACATCCAATATAAATCCTTGGGCAACCCTTAGTAGAGGTCTTTAGTCAGTCCCTCCATAAGTCAGGTCCTCGTGTCTGCCAGCAGATAGCGGCCCCCGCACCCCTCCGCCCACATAAACTTAATACTACATAACTCACACTTGAATAAATTATTGCCAACTTATTCTTGTTTGCAGAGCCCCTTTTTGCCTAGTCTTGTTTATTCTGCGGCGCGAATATCTGATCGTGTGTGTGCATGACTGATGGTGGTGTAAGAATAGTTAGCGTTATTATGTCCGATAATTGGCTGTATAGTTTGTATGAGGTGTATATTTCTACCATGCAACTTGGTGGAGTGCGGTATCTGATTTTGGACCTAATGTATCTAATGCCTGAAGAATGAATAATAATCGAGAGGCGTCGATTGTCTTTTTTTTTTGTCTATCTGCTGATATGTAGGTACCTACCTACTTACCTACCTATAAGGTTTTGAAAAGATTTTGTGGCCGCTATTTTAGGTCAATCAATAGGTCAAGGTCAAAAAGGTCATTTAAAGGTTAGGTAGTACCTACCTACTTCAGTAGTTTATTTTTTTTGTTTAATTTTCTCTACCTAATTTCGAATCTGTACCAAATATTCTATACTTAGTTAAAATAGAAGTTAAGAAACCGATTGACAGCTTCCATTTAATTTGATTTTCCAACTACCAGTATCTTTCATGTTATTTTAATACAGAAGTCACAAGCTGTACCTACTGCATTATTCATGAATATTGATCGGCCAAAGATTTATAGGATTTCCAAAGAAAAAACATACATTCCGTGACGTGTTTTAAATCGATATGTAAATACTTACAAATAGGCAAAGGTAATATATGCGCTCTCAACATACGTGGATGTTTACCATATAAGTAATTTGTATAAAAACTTTTTCTTATTGGTAACTTTTTTACTCTCTGAACAAGTAGCAATCAATGAAGCAGCTCTACATCGGTCAAAACATTGCATTATACCTCATTACACCTTCTGACCGCTTTGCACGGTTTCAACGTAGCATTTTGCGGTCTTAAAAGTTACCAATACACACAGTATTCGTTCACACACTGAGTAGTAATGAATAGTTTTCATTTTACTCTTTTACAATTCTATAAAAGGTTTTGAGAATGGTATTCGACAAAGTGACCTACTGATGTGTATTCCAAATGTTCGCCTGAATATATTGCACGATCCTATTTTTGAGGAAAATCGGTCAACTGTAAATGCTTGAAAAATCATTAGGACTGAGGAAAATAATCAAAAATATATCATGTATGCGCTATACTTACTCGTACATGCCTTCAAGACTTTGCTTTGTATGTTTCTTTTTGCTACTCTTGGTCTTCGTGCTAGTGTCTTTTTCCCAACAACAATAGAAAGTCCAAGACCTAGAGAACAATAAAACACGGTACTGAATCACACTAAGTGCTAAAGAGCATATTCTCCGTTTTTTTTTTTTTTCAAAGCTGAACCGTGAGTGGGCACAGGCAACGATACGAAGGGCCTTTATCTCACCGTGATGTATACTCTGTCACGACTGGCTTCGGACGTGACCGAAATGCGAGCCGATTTATTCTGTTACTTAAATAACCGCTTGGACTTTGTTTTGATTCGTCATTCGAATTTTTCGTATGTTGTATGACTTTTGTTTTTTTTTTGTTTTTTATTTATAAGTATGAGAACCTCAAAGTGGGGAGCGTCCGTCGAATTAAATAGTTTAGATATGGTATCACGTTTTGCTTTAAATTATTCAGGCATGTACTCCTTATCTTTTCGTCTCTTGTTTTTTAATGTAGTAAGTACAGGGGGCTTAGTATGAGCTCTGTTCTTTGGGGGCAGGACAGAAGTTGAACGGTTCCAGTGTGAGAGAGATAGACAGAGCTATATACGACCTATAGCACCATCATTTTTAAACGACTGGCCAAAGAAATGTAATGTTTTCAGGGTTGATGTGTATGTTAGTATGTGAGTTTCTTTATTCCACCATAACTTTGAATTTCCACAACAGACTTGAATGTATGGG
Source organism: Cosmia pyralina (assembly GCA_946251885.1). Classification (NCBI taxonomy): domain Eukaryota; kingdom Metazoa; phylum Arthropoda; class Insecta; order Lepidoptera; family Noctuidae; genus Cosmia; species Cosmia pyralina. The sequence goes on from OX276351.1 coordinate 17,688,139, forward strand.
GTATTGTTAGAATCCTTACATCATCCTAAGTGAGGCCATAATTTTTTTGAAAAAAATCAATATGGCGGCAGTATGACTCCATTTTGAAAAGTGAAAATAGTACATTTTGATACAAGTGGAGAATGTTTGTTATTGCATTCGAGGCGGAATTAACACCCGAGCCGTAGTCAACAAAAGAGATATCTGGGCAGGGTGTACTAACATATTTGTGTGTGAATTGCTTCATGTTCAATTTCGTGAAAATATACAATTTTGTGTTGGTGTGTTACAATGTAGGAGTATTGCAAAAACAAAGTGATATAATTATATAAAATCTAACATGAAACAATTCACATACAAATGTGTTGGTATGCCCTGCCTAGATATCTTTTTTGTTGACTGTACATGCAAAACAAACATTTAATCTTTGGCTGAAAACGATTTAATCGGACTTTATTAAGACTGCGAATGTCTGCATAGTCACTAAAGTGTATAAAATAAAAATAAATAATTAAAAAAAAATAAAAAAAACACGACTGCCTAGCCAGAAAACCAACTAAAAAGTAAAAAAAAACTAGTTGTATTCCTTGACTAAACAGATTAATAAAATTGTCATTAAATAAATAAAAATAAATAAAAAAGTTTATTGCCTATTAAAATAACGTACACGGAAAGGAACTCGGAAACCATTATGTGGAATACTTTTTAATCTATGAGGTCCCCCGACTGCAACGACAATTTTATTTATCTGTTTAGTCAAGGAATACAACTTGTTTTTTACTTTTTATTTTGTTTTTTGGCAGGGCAGTCGTGTTTTGCAATTTTTTTTAAATTATTTATTTCTCAACGGATCCATGATGGATCCATGATCTTTTTCACGTCATAGTAGTAATTTTCTTCGTAGAATTGTCTACACGACCTTCAAATAGTCTACAAGCTATAAACAAGTCCCTTTACGTTCCAATTTATCTGCCAATAAATAACAAGGCGGATATATGAACGAAGATAAAATTACCCACAAAATACATAACAATCTGCACCAAATACCGTCCTGAAACACAAAACCCGACAATTAGCAGTGTATAAATCAGAATGCGAACATTCCTTTATCCTGCTCCATCTAAAATATGGTGGTACTGGTGGTACGCAGTAGGTTCAGTTGTTAGGCTGTGCCAGCAACTTATGGGCACTGTAAAAGGATGTTCCTTCACGACAAGGTACGATAAAGCTACAAGGCCCAAGGGTATTGCGACACGGAAACTGGAGCTTTTCCCTTGTTCTTGTACCTCGCATCTATGTAGGAACTCTAGTTTAAGAGTGGATGTTTTGTTTAGAACACCTTGCACTGACAAGAGTTATGGGGTTTGATAGTGACTCAGACTTCCTAGATACCTAAGTATTTCAGGAATATTTTCATCGAGAAAACAACAAGTTTACTGTTGAATAAAGGCTGTCTGTAACATTTTTCAGTTGTTAAAGCATTGTGACTTTGTTGGTGAATTCCAGCAAAGCATTTTTTGTTATATTTGGAAATAGGATGATCTTAGAAGTGTCATCATAAAATTAAGAATGAAAAATTCAAAAGATTGCTAAGAATACGTATAAAGTGTATGGAAGGCTCTAGAAGGCTTTTAACCGCCGTACTTAGATATCAATATTCATTAACTGCACCTAAAACAAGATACTAAGTTAAGTTGGTATTTATTCAGTAAATTGACCGGATTAAAATTATAATCATAATCTTGATGGATAAATGTATTGATTAGCAAAACCATTAAGATAAGTCATATTCCATTTATGGCAAAGTTAACCACTATCCAGTGCCAAACCTAATTAAATTCCTAGACAATTTATGTCTCATTTATAATCGAATTATCGTTAGTGTAATTTTGTAGTAAGGGCCTGATAAAATTGCTGATATCTTAAACGGTTTTTAAATTTTCATGAAGCTATTTATTAATCAAATTGGTTGATTATCTAAATAATTTACACTCTGTGTTAAAAAACTTAGTCTCGACAAATGATAACAAGTGAAAATATCTAAATTGGACAGGTGAAACATTTAGCTAAGTAGGTAGGTAGGTACTTAGGTATACTTTCAAGAAAAAACATAGCGTGTCTAGATATTTTTCTCCGGCCGTCAATATTAGCAAAACAGTTCAAGATAATTTTAAACAGCATTAAAAAAGGACAGTAATATATTAGACAAGTAGGTACTTAATCAAAAAATATAAACGTAGGTATACTATCAATAAGTCACTCTCCCTTCGAGAAATAACAACGCAAATTGCGATGCAATCAAATGCGTCCGCGCAGTTAATTCAACGACATTTAAAACATTGTTCCAACTCGTTCAAGTATGTTTTAAAAGATACTCCAGGAAATGGTACCTTTTATGGAGAAAATAAGGTTCAAATTACATTGGGATTGGGATGTGTTGAAAGCTGTTTTATGTGTTGGAACATAAGTAGATTTATAAGACACTGAACGATGTGTAGAATATTGTCTGAGGTCCTGACACCCGTGTTTAATGTCTCTGTTCCAATGAGATTCCACTGCGCAAATTATGGGAACAATGTCGGTTGATTTCTGCCACCTCTGTCACTTAATAAAATTGCCCATAGTTGCGTTATAGTGATTTTCCTGTCTGATGCGTCTTGTCTTGATGCAAGGTTTAATATCTTCATGGCTGAATGCACAATTGCACATACCATCACTAAATAATTCGTAGCACATATGAACTGCATTGCTAATTTATAATCTGATTTCTATAAACCTTAATTGCATTTAATAGGCTGCAGGTATATATGGCTATTTTACAACGGTTTTGCCCTCGCATTATTATCTGCCTAGCATTTTCCCAACTATGTTTGGGTCGGCGTCCAGTCTAACCGGATTACCCGTATTTTGCATGGAGTGACTGCTTATCTGACCACCACAACCCAGTTACTGGATGATATGATAAATACCCCTTGGTTAGACTATCACACTTTAAGGCTTCTGACGATTTAACGACTGTTAAAGATCCACGAATGACACGCGGACCATAGAAATATAAAAAACAAAAACAAAAACTTCTTTCTTATAATTATCTATGCTCGGGACCAACTTCCGAGGCACGGAGGGGTCTCGGTATGTAAAGATGGTCATCATCCACCTGATAGATCGACCCGTGAGAACTGTTATTACTTAGCCACGAGCCCCTTTGTTGTGAACTGGTTTTTCCCTCGCACATATTTAAAAATCAAATGAATGGAATGGAATAGCCGACGTCATCATCCATTCTCGGAATAAGTTAATAAATAGGTACCTACCTACCTACCTACTTACGTGAAACTACGCACGTTGCTTATATGCAAAACACTGCCATAGCCGAACAGTTACCTATTTCGATAGATATCATCTATCGTACCTATGCTTGTCACGAAAATGAATAGATATTTCCTCCTTTCTAAATCAAACATTGCGTAGTGTGTAGCCGAAAACACCAGGACAAAAAATTTGCATGACAATCCAAATCCTTTACAGCAGTCAATCAAAAAAGTGTGTCTATACAAAACAATAGACAGACGGCTAGCATTATCATAACCCAAATAACATTAGCATGCTTAATTTAATCCAAGAGCAACGTAAACGTAGTATGAATCATAGCGAACTCGCTACTTAGGCTCGCGATAAATTCCTCTAGCCGTTTAAAAATAGCTGACACTGAATAAATCCAGTACAATGCAGAGTAATCTCTTCAAGAATCAAGATTACGGGGTATAAAACCGGCCATACACGAACCTCAAGTGTTAAGTGATTAACGATTAAATAATAAGCCGCCGCACACTCGTAAAACAAAGATTAACATACAGTTACGGGTGTAAATAGCCTATAACTTTGATTTTTACGACTAAATAATCGTAAAGGAACCCTGGTAAAGCGGCTATATTAAAGAGGCGAGTTTGAATGCGGTGGGCGAGTGAAACTACACGGTTTTGGTGTCGGGCGGTTTTTAATCGCGGACAATGCAAACGAGAGGCCCGTTGATGCACTTTTATTTTACGACGCACTCATAACATAAAACGCTGAATGTCTCAACATGGGTTATCAGCCGCGTTTGAGGGACAAGAATAGAGTTATAAATTTGTAACAGTTATGTCTGGTATTGAGAGTCTCGACTTTATTCGACGTTCTCTAAACAGATGTCGTAAGAACATCAGCTGATTGTCGCATGCTGTTAATAAGCGCATTTGTATAAGTAGGTACCTAGGTAGGTACATATGTGGGTGTATATCCAGGTTGGGAAGCGGATACCAACGATATAGGTAACTCGTCCTAAACACAGAATGATATACCCTGTTCTAACCACCTAATTTCGCTGCGTCCGCACACTGTGCCCATTACGGTTTCCCTGGGCCAAAATTCCGTGTAATTAAACAACTGAAATTTTAACAGTATCCCGTATAAATTTAATAAGGATGGGCTATTAAGAGTGTAAATGGACCAAATGTTTGGCTTTCGCCAAAAACCAAAATGGGTCTGCGGAACGGGCCGCTGTGTAAGTTTCGATCGTAATGCGGTGGCACTAGGGAACAACATTGTGTAAAATAAAGGTATGTATGGGCACATCAATTTGTTGTTATTTTTTTTTTTTTTAAATTATTTTACTTATTTTTTTTTTTTGTGTCTCATTTTAAGTGAACTGTTATTTAAGTTCTTATGACAAATAAAATTCTTTAAACCTAAATTAACAGAATTTATTTAATTTAATTAATTTGTTTATTTTTTTTTTTTAATAAGTTGAGCCGGGATTTAAATTGTAGATTGAAGTTACAGTACTTACAGAAATAGGTAGGTATTATACCAACTTAATTTATCAATACGCATTTGGATGTTTTCAGTAGGAACCTACCTATACAAATTCCCGTTAAAAACAACAAAACTGTCAAACTCCCACGCGTACTCTACATGCAAAAGCAAGCAAAAAATAAAACACAATACCTACATCCAAAACGGAAACAATCAAAATAACAATCGCCTAGATTTTAATTGAACAACGGAACAGAGATTCTCGGCGAGTGCCGGGTAAACGCCGTGAATCGCCCAATAATAATGAAAGTGATGGCTGTGACGCCGTCGCTGTATGAAGCGGCAGTTTTGGCTACATAAACAGCCCGTATACTACCCTATCTTGTACAAACAGACATCTAATATGACCCTTAACTAGTAACAATACGGGCTATTTTCGTATGTCGCGAGTATCAAGTTATAGGAAGTCTTTGTATAGCGCCCCCCTCCAGTGTGGCGGGAGGGGCCGGGTCGGCTCACACGTAGACAAAATGGCCGACTTTTTTGTCGCGAGCGATTGGGAACGCGCGCATTGTGTATAGGCCATACGGAGCGGAGTTTATAAATTAAAAATATGGTGTTCAAATATTGGTTGTGGTTTAGATTTCTTATCTATTGGATGTTCGATTGGTAGAATTAGTCTGTGTCGTGTCGATTTGTGTGTTGAGGTTAAATGTAAGGTTTCGCGGATTTTAAAGACAGTCTTGGTATAATTTGTCTAATTAATATTTTAAGGTAGGTATTTGGAAACTTATGATATCGTCAAACAGATTTTTATATGTATTTTTTAATACCTAAAAAAAAATTACCAAGCAGGCAAACAAAAAAATATTATTATTAAATTAGGAACTTTCATATAATTTGATGTTTTTATTGTGTTTAAATTGCGTAGGTAAGTATTTTTAATAACTTAGCTACCTACAAAAACAAACACCTGTTTATTTGATTGAATAAATTTTACTCCCCCAAACAAAATCATTAAAGTGGCTTCTGATTTTTCATATCCCTACATTTATTAGCAGGACCTTAGACCTATAAATATCTAGGAACAACGTTTTAAGCTGATTTCTGATAATGAATTCAGAAAAAATAAGAAAATATTTTCACCGCCATGTAAACTAGTCTCATGGAGGGTGGGTGCGGGTATTTTCAGCCGACGCGACCGGCGCGGCGCCGACTGCAGAGTCCCGACCGTCTTTTTTGTTCCTATTCCTCCACTTTCTACCTTCTAGTCACTAGTCGACACTTATCGGTACTATTGTAACAAAGGATAGAACTATTTTTGTTTTTAGGATTTGAAATCATAATAAATTGTGTAGGTACTTATCTAGAATATTTAGAAGAACGAAATTAGGTATACTTCACTATAGTACTCGCGTTATGAACTGAGTCGTCCGTCGGGCCATATGTCAGTAGCAATAACAATACAACACACACTGTGCAACACCTTACACTGCATCGTGCACTGAATAAGTATACCTATATTCTCAATCTAAGCAATTGTTTAAGAAAATGGCTCTTAATGTTTTATCTGGTCAGGTGATTTAAGTTATGGTACCTAAGCAAATCTGAGCAACACAGCATTATTGTGATAGCGACTGTTATTTTGTTTTTTTTTTCTTTCACCACCTTGTCTTCAACACTTCTGGTGTGAGTTACATGTTTGTCAAATCTTAGTTTAAGTATTTAGAAATACTTTTTGTTAATAAATAAAATATAACACCTTGCATCATAACGATAACTCCATAAGCTCCATAAGTGCGAGCAAGACAATGATCTATGGCCCGATGACTCAGTTCTTAACGCGGTGACTATAGTATAGATACTTAGACTTAATATTAAACATAGGTAAGGTTACTTCTTATTATAACTTTCTATTGATATAAAATGTTAGGTAAAATGAACTACTACTAGATATCTCTAGGTCATCTTCAAATTTATATTTCAACCACTAACTGACTCCAAGTTCTGCTTGCAACCCAAATCACTATTTGATGCGTTTATCTAGCGCTAAACATGGTTTAATACTTCATTCTGTCTCTGTCATTCACAAACAATCAATCTACCTAGCCTTTTCCCAATTTATTACCAATGTTGGGGTCGGCTTCCAGTCTAACCAGATGCAGCTTAATACCAGTATTTTAAATGGAACGACTGTATTATGTGACCTCCACAACCTAGTAACTGATGGGTAATATCACAGAACAGACAAATCTGTTCTGTGGGTAATATGATAGGTGATACCCCTTGATATACCTACTGGTTATCATACTTTCGGGCTTCTGACGACCCGTAGGTAATGACTGTCAAAGATTCACGAATGACAGCAGGGACCAACGGCTTAACGTGCTTTCCGAGGCACGGAGGAGTTTCACCCATCCACGGACCAACCCCTGCGGCTGTTACCTACCAATTATTTAGCCATAAGCTCCTCTGTCATCTACAAACAATTTTATTGACAGAAGCAGTACGATGTTTTCAATTCGTTTCGCATTTACCTGGAAATTTGCGATGCTTTTTGACCTTATTACTATCGTAATAAGGTTCAAAAGTGGTTCACCGTAAATGTCCGCGATGCTACCTACTTATGCCCGGTTTCTGAAGTATTTAAACGGAGTTTATCCATTCGACAGTGATTATTGGTTCAATATCGTGTTTCTGAACTATACGCTAAGGAAGAATTTAGCTTAAAAGTCGAGGGTTTATCTGAGAAACTCAAAAACCGAGCATAAGGAAGGAATTCGCTTAAATAGATAATTTTTTCGAATCAATAGAGCTATTGAGAGTTTAAACTGCGTTTAAGAATTCTTCAGAACCCGGGCTTTAACACAGTGTTTTGTGGTGCAAGCGGGCCTGAAAAACAAATACCTACTTAATAGGTACCCCCTACCTAAGTTACCTAAGTTCCTAAATCAGTGTTTGATACTTATGGGTGGTCTTGTCTATCAATAAGCAATATCTACCTACAACTAAACTTATATTTGTTCAAAAACTACTAACTACTACCACATACTACTACTACTTATATAAGTATGTCATTCTAAAGAACCTACTATATTATTAGACAGTAAACTGTAGGTAGGTACACCTACCTAATGATCTGTAGGTAGTTGCTTTTCTGAAGAATGCTGAGTAGGTACCATAAGTACCTAGTAGTACCGTAAATATAATAAATATGCTGGCTGCATTATGGATAAAGTTTATCTGGGAAAAGTTTTTGAGTAACTGCAGCAGTCGAGTCATTATCACATCAGTCAACTGTACTTTTGTATGCAGGAATGTGTAAGTTGGGAAATTCTATACCTAGAAGCGAATTCATGCGGTTGATGAATTTATTAACAACATACCAATAAGTACAGTCCGCAAGGCCTAAGCTGAGCTTTCCATTTGTGTGAGTGATCACCAAAGAAGCGGCGTTGCGTCGCACGAGGGACGCACCGCGACTCAGGCCGATTGCCAAAAAGCAGAATAGACCGGTTAGGACGCGTCGCGCTCTAGGCCGACGTCACACCTATCTATGCGCACTCACACAAATGCAAAGCTTAGCTTAGGCCTCGCGGACTGTACCATACATTAACAATTCTATACAGAAACTGAAATTAATTTCTCTACGACAACAATAACCAAACAATTGAATGTCGACAAATCAAGCCAACAAACAATGCTGCAATGGTCTAACGCAATCAATTCGAATAAATCTACTTATTCATTCAAGCCAAATAAATTGTATAGGCGCGTTACGAATAAATCTCGGAAATTAGAATAAGGAAACTGATATTAATTTTCATGGTATACAAAGGCACGTAACCTATAGAATACTAAGGTGAAAACTATGGTGGTCTCAAGTATAGGAAATTATCTGTGAGGTAGCGTCCCATTGTACGGGCCCTGAAGACACCTATCTACTTTATTCCTGTTCCATTGGTGTTCCTGATATCATCCTAGTGAATGTAAAACACATTCAAATAAGAGTGGGATGGTACTTACAAGTTTCTATGTAAGTACCTGAATGGTGTTGGCAAGGAAAAACCGTTTGCTTTTTATATTACTTACATGTCTTCTGTTTCTTGGTATAATTTTCTGCCTGAATTGGTATGGAATGCCTGTTCCTATGATATCTGATATGGATTTGTTTAGGACGGTTTTTGTTCTCATTCCTATGCTTTAGAATAGGATGGCATTCCTGATTGATGGGACTCTTAGAAATTTGCATAGGCAAAGCAGGATTAACAACATGCAAATGCACATCTTGGGAGATGTTGGGAAGTAACCGATTTGGTACAGAGTAAAGACGTTTGTGAATGTCATCCTGTGACCTGAACCATCACTTCAATTAAGTAGTTGAAAAATGTTCACTGTAGGTACACTGTCGCGGGTTGTTCGAAAGAGATACCGTGGCCCTGGCACTGACAACTGTAGGAACACGGGTGGGTTTTATCAGTAAAAGTCTGATACCGGGGTCCCGCTCCGCCCAGAGCGGGAGAAGTCATTTGATGATTACCTATCCACAAAAAAAAGTTACCTACTAGGAATATTAAAGTGAGTTCCTAAGTACCTAAGTACATGCCAAAACCAAAATATAATTCAGTCAATCGCCAAAATGGCCGACAAAATGAATTCGATAAAATGACCGACACATGGGAAGGGTTATCAACTTAAATGCGAAAGTGTTCAAAACAAAAAGTCTTCAAAGCAAAGAAACTCTACGTACTGCCTCAGTTCTGACTAATATATTTCTAGCACAAAGAAATTGACATTGAATCTTCGTCACAATTTACCGTGCAGCCGTGTAACTCACGTAGGTATTTGCAAACAATTACATCAGCTGATCGATGAATGTATTTTAATTGGCCAACAGCAGCACGCACTCTATCTCCAGGAACAACTCAATTTGCAACTTGTAAACGTTGGAAAAGTATTCATTGCATGCATTCTCACTTAAGCTAATAAAGTGATGTATTCCAAACAGCCTTGAGAATCGGTTAAATCACAAACGACATTCCATCATAGGCATCACTCAATAAAACGCTCACGCGATCCAGCAAGCTATCGAGTGTGAAAACAAACAATGCGCAGGAGTTGAATGTTAAACTACAGCGGCGCTGGCGCACGTGCTGCCGATATCCGTCGAAATATTTATATTTTTATTTACGTTTTATGTCCGGGGTTGCGCCGACTTGCGCCAGCGACGACGAACGAACGGCGCGAGCCGATACGATGACACCCGAATAGAGCCGAGTTTTTTTGGAGTACCATTACATTGTATGCTGATTGATTTCGGATTGTAAGGTCCATTTGTTTAAGTAGTTTTGGCTATTTTAAGATTTTCAGTGCTAATTTTGATGAAAGAAGAAAGTGGTACTTTGGTATATTCTTTTGAGGCTCCCAAAAGCGGTCTTACAGATCTAACGTCAGCAAGTTGGCTTCTACCATCACAGAAAAAGGTTTAAACTTCCAAGTCACAGCTAGAATCTGTAATTTTATTAGATACAAAATGAAGAACTGTTCACTGTCTGTTGTGAAATGCAATTAGACTGTAGTGACGATGGGATTACCTATATGGCCCTCAGCTAGTCACAAGACTTTCAAATGCCAAGGTAGGCAGTTAAGGCTATTTTAGCTATTACCAGCTGTAGCTTCATATGGTGGCTAGGATTTGTACCTGCATATACCTAGATACAACTACATTGCATAAATATTTAGATGTGGATCTAAATTAGTGTAATCATAGAATTTTACTTTTATTGCTATAACAATCTGATCCTGCAACTTGATGAAGTCCCTCAAACTAGTAAGTAACTTACCTACCTTCATGATTATTCCACCAGGGATAGGTATACACTACTCGCGAACTTGCTTTGACGAAGTACTGCACCCTAATTGCTTTAACACATTATCAATCGGAGTTGGTTTCATTTTGACAGTTCAACACATTCATTGCGTTATTTATGTTCGCGAGCAGACAAATTTTTAGGAACATATGAAGCAGTGGATTAGCAATTTGTTTCAAAATGATTCAAACTCCGATAGATAATGTGTTACACAATTAGAGTGCTGGTCGAAGTTGAAAGCGGTTAAAACGGTTGCACGAAGCGAACTGAAGTGCCCTTCTACACACTCGTATTCGCTTAATTTCGATCAACTTCGCGAATAGTGTAGTGCAAGCTTATGATTTAAATGTGACAATTGCATCCGACCTGCACCCTAATTGCGTAACATATTATCGATCGGAGTTGGTTTCATTTTGAAACAAATTGCTAATCCACTGCTTTGTATGTTCGAAAAATTTGTCTGCTCGACAACGTAAATAACGCAATGAATGTTGTTGAACTGTCAAAATGAAACCAACTCCAATTGATAACCTGTTACGCAATTAGGGTGCTGGGCTAACTTGATTCAAATTGGTAGTGTCATAACGTTCAATTACTTAACAAAAAAAGTAAGTACCTTGATTCTAAAGATCCCATTTAACAACACATTCTCAACAAGTACCTACCTAACAAAATATTGTAGAAACATACTTAGGTAGGTACCTACTTAGGTTATTAGATCACCAATATAACTCACATCCGCTTGATATAAAAGCCATTACAATGATTCTATTACAAACGCGTGGGCAAGTTTTTAATCTGGAGCCACTTAATCCAACGCATGTTGGTCGCACTATATAAATAGAAACTGACGAATATAACAAATGTAGTACCTACATCTTTAAAACAACAAGGAAAATTATGTTTGTTTTCAACAAATCTACTACAATTTGTTCAGCAAAATAGGTCTTTTTAAAATGGTTCCGTGTTACGGCAAAATTAGCTTTCCGACGGGGACAAGCGTGATTACGAATTTAAATTGCCCAATCAATTTTTAATTTGGTTGCAGTAAGTACCTATACCCGAATAAAATGTTTGGCTTGTCCAGTTAACTAAGAAATCATTTTAATGGATGAAGGAATTGGGATGTGAGTTTTCTGTGCTGAAAATTAATTTTTAATATGGCTGATATTTTGCGTTGGCAAGTTCGGTTATGGATTTGGATTGTGGCCAAAATTGCCCTTGATTGGCTAAATAAGCATCCGGTGTTGGTATACCTATACTTAGGTGAATAATATGTATGTAAGTATATTTACTGTGGTGTTGTGGTATTAATTTTGGTGGCCAGCTGGTAGGAGGTACTAGATACGTACTAAATAGGTATTGCTACCTATACCTACTCACTTGGTTTTTTTTATGTCAAGGTAGAGCCGATAATGGAGAGATTATGTTGTCTTTTTAGTGATGTTTTAATTGCGTTAGTTATAAAAAAGTTACAAAACACATACCATACCATACCATGCTTTGTAACTTTTTACGGTAAGTATATACTTATCTGATTCCTACTGACATCTTCCTAAAAATACCTAAGTACCCCCTTATTCATAAAAAACTAAAAAGCTCTCTAAACCTATTTTAGATAAGTATAGTAGAAGTGTTTTGTGTTCTTTTTCAAACTCAAATCATAATTCGAAAGATATTGACAAAACACTTCTATTTAAGTAAGTACTAAAATAGGTTTATAAATAGAGCGTTTCAGTTTTTTTCTGATTAAGGAGGCTAGTAGATAGGTCTAGGTAGGTATCGACCTTCTTAGTTACTTAAGTAAGGATACCTACCTACTTCAACACTTATTATAGGTAGGTGTTGAACATAGGTATACCCACCTAATAGGTAGTCAATCTCAATCTGCCTAGCCTTTTCCCAACTATGTTGGGGTCGGCTTCCAGTCTAACCGGATGCAGCTGAATACCATTATTTTACATGGAGCGACTGCCTATCTGACCTCCACAACCCAGTAACTGGGTAATACGGTACCCCTTGGTAAGACTGGTTGTCAGACTTTCGGGCTTCTGACGACCCGTAACGACTGTCAAAGATCCACGAATGACAACCGGGACCAACGGCTTAACGTGCTTTCCGAGACACGGAGGAGTCTCGGTATGTAAAGATGGTCACCCATCCACTGACCAACCCCGGCAAGCGTAGCTTAACCTGATGGATCGACCCGTGCGGCTGTTATTGCTTAGCCACGAGCTCCTCCCACCTAATAGGTAGTCCTAACAATAAAGTGATAATTTATTGTGCCCATCTACATTTAATGCCTATTACATATAGGTAGGTACTTATGTAGGTTCAGCTGTTTAGGTAAGGGCCCATTTTTCAATCTTCAAATAGGTAAGTACCTACCTAACTAGGTACTTACTTACCTATCTGAAGTTTGAAAAATCAGACCTTATCTTTAAGTAAGTACCTAACTAAACTTATAAGATCTGATTTAACTTATATACCTATAGATAGGTAGCTAGGCATACCTAGCTCTAGTCCGAGCGTAGGTACCTACTTAGATACCTACCTATACCTGTTTTTTAAATAAAAACAAACAATACCTACGTGTAAGTACATAAAGGTACTTAAAGAAAAATTAATCGTTGAGAAATGATTAAAAAAAATTAACAACGCCATAAAACCCAAATAAAAACAGCAGTCAAGTACCTTCCTATTTAGATGTGAAAAAGGTAGTTACAATTTTATTACCGTTAGCAGATATTAAAAGAATATTTCTTACTTTTCATCAAAATTGTATCCAATCATTCCTTTACAAGCGATTAAAAATTAATTTTAAATTATTTTATAGCAGTCACAAAACTCGAATCGCTTCGCACTTACATTTTATTACCGTAAGAGTGACAGAGACAGCTATAGGGCTATCGATCTCTACGAACGGCGACGCATCGCCAACGAGCGTAATGGCGGACGATACAAACAGATTCGATATTTTAACGATTTAATTGATTATTTGTAATATTAACCACTTAACAATTAAACACAGTTAGCGTAGCACTATATTTCAACACTATACACTAGTTTCCTAACGATTTAACTGCGAAATAACACATTTCAAAGTAGATAAAATCACATTTGTCGTTCGTCGTACAGCGCATCAGTCGCCATATCCAAATTCCTATTTCCAGGGACGAATTTGAGTGACCTTGGGGAGATTTATTTTGATTACAGTTTTTTGAATCTCTCGTGAAAAATATTACTTAAGTGAATTTAAATTGTTTTAATTTTATTCTTTAATATAATCATTACTTATAGTGCGGTTGGTACTAACATGAAATTAATTTCTTCAGCTACCTAATTATGGATTTCAGATTTTCACTTGTATTGTTTTTCCTAAATTAACTGCAATACTTTGCAGATTTTTTATTCCATATTTTTTTTTTTTTGTTAACCTTATTTTAGGTATTATTTATCCTTTGTCAACTGATCCCACTTTAAAAAAAGATAAAGTATTATATATTATGTACACGCGTAAACAAAATTCTTTGGGGAAAAAAATTACACACCATGGTTTGGTTAAGTAGGTATACTGATATATTGAAAAATCACAGTCGTTTGATAAATAAACAGAAAACTAAATGTAAATAAGTAGTGTCAAAATTGGAAGCGGCAGTAGTCTAATACCTAACCTAACGGTATCAGACTTTCGATCGAGAAGTCGCGAGTTCGATTCCCACCCATTACTGACTTGAGCCCACTCATAAACAAGCTTTCGAAGTTTTGAAAAAAAAAAATATTCTTGATTATTAGGTCCCTAATCAATCACTAACACTTTTGTCGTGTTAATATTGTTTTATTCGAAAACCTAAGGTTGATTGTGTAAGTAAAAGAAGGGACATACCTACTTTAAGGGTATGTACCTACTCATGAAAATTACAAAAGTGCAACACTATCACGATCAAAATGTATATAGCTAACGGCTGATCGTTCTTTACATATTATTTCAGACATAAACTCATAGTAAAAGTTGTTAGTTTTCACGAGTAGGTACTACAAGCTACAAGTACCTATGTGTCTTCTTTTACCTGCTTTAGGAAGGTACAGTAGTACTATTCTGTAAACATCTCACCGTGATAACTCAGGTGAAGTGAGCGTGAAGTGAGCCGTCATTCCACCTGATGCTAGGGGTTGACAGTATTGACAGCTCACTTTAAGATCACTTCACTCATGTTTTCACGGTGAGATATTTACAGAATAGCACTACTGTACAATCTTAGATTTTTAAAAAGTATTAAAACATTAACTATTTTGCTTTGACTTATTTGAGACTGATACAGATGATGTGTAGTTTTTTACTTAACGAATTGAGAATTATTTCAGTTATGTTTTTAACTCGATTCCGCAGCTCAAATTACTTGACGAAGTGGTAACTTACCTAACCAGTTTTTTCGAGTAGTCATTATAGTAAACTCACGCAAATAGGTGATAGTCCTAATTTCGTGATAGTCCGTTTCATTGTGTTTAACAAAGGTTTCGATTATTAGCTATAAGTCTTAAAATAGTAGTCCTAAGTAAGTTTACTATCCTAATTACTTATTGTAAAAGAAAGACTGCTATAAGTTCCTAATTGAAATAAAAAGAAGATTTTACTAAAGTATCGAAGTTCTATTACATATTTTGTTTTATCACGAAATTGGATGAGTTCACCCTACTTGTTACCACATAGGTACCTACCTAAAATAATATTACACTAATCTTGAAAAGCTTTTAAAAATTGTGAAAAATTGGCCACCCTATGGTGGCCGGAGATCATTTTACGCCTGCTGGAGCCCGGTACGTCTGGTGAATATAGTATATTTTATTTATTTATTTTATTTTATTAGGTATTTATTTATCCTCTTACTGGAACGCCATATAGCAATTACACCAGCGGAGCAAAAAATTACTTGATGTGCTGCTTTCCATCCATCCTCTTTCCAGTTTGCATCCTCCTCTCCCTTTTCGCCACTCTTTTGCAGCCATCACTTCCTCGCAAAGGAAGGCGACGCACGGCGTCTCACGCGCTCTCGCCCCATAACTATGGACTGAAACACAACTGGAAGCGAGAGGTATTTGGAGCATCGACTGCCGCCATTAGGTCACGGCCGGCGCTGCACTGCCCAGGTTGGGCACTCCTCCAAAGTCTACTGTGCCCGTCGATGAGGCAGTTAGCCACAACTGTGGCAACCGAGTGGTGGATCTCGGCCTTGCACGGAACAGTCTTCGTCACGCAAGTTGGCATAAAAGTGGGGATGCGCAGTACGCAATCCTGTTGTGTGACTGATCTATTCGTCGCGTCTACCAATCACGGAACAGATTTCCATAATGCGCATCCCCACTTTTTTGCCAACTTGTTTGGTAGCTACTGTAGGCAAGCTGCTACTCCCATTCTATCACTAGGAATTGACGGAGCTCAGTCGATATAGTGACTGCTGCTGATTTTAGCGTCAATCCAAGGGATGTTATTCGGCCAAAAAACTCGCCACCTCAAAAGAGATCGTACGGTATCCTCTTATCACCCTGACGGCCATTGCTCTCTGCAGTCTTTGCAGAGTTGCGATTTGTGACGTTACGGGCCATTAGAGCCAGCCAGAGCATCCTGCAGGAAGTATTGGGTCCCCCAGATTGGGCAGCCCCCACGAGAGGCCTTCGCGCTGGTGTCCATCAACCAATCACTGAAAGTGCGGCCCAATGCCCTACCGACTATGAAAGAAGAAACCCGGCTGCTTCATAGATGACTCGATGCGGACACCTCAGTAGGTACTGCGACGACTTTAGTCCACCGTTTCAATGCCGAATTGCCGTGAATACTTAAGTGGGTAATATAAACATAGGTTAAGTATCGAAGTACGTACTTCCTTTTATCATACCTACTAATTAAAGAAAAACACAACCAATTTGAGAACCTCCTCCTTGTTTTAAAGTCGGTTAAAAACTAGGAATACCTATACCTACAAAAATATATAATAAAAATAATGTTACTACTAAAAAATGGCATTAGACATCTCGAATTTTTAATAGGGTTTGTTAATTTTATTTCATCTAGGATTTAGGCAGGGAACAAAAACGTCCAAAGACCTTCACTAGGTAGTTATTACTATAAAATATTCTCACCCGACTCATAGAAAATCAAACAATTGTATCAGTAATAAACTTATATCAGAACTTAAAAAATGTCATCACTTGCCAAGAAGATGAGTCAACTGAATGCGCCCCTGTGCATGCACGCTCCGCCCATTACAGCAACAAAAGTTGGCGGCGTTCCTTCAAAATATCTCGTTTGGAGGCCATTTTGACGATCGCGTGCGACAGAGATAGCATCATCGTCGTGCCGTTACGATTGCACGTGCGTGAATGAGACAATTATGCAAAGTTAGTTTAGTTTTAATGTGGCTGGAAAAGTGCGTGGGGACATTTGTGTGTGTGTGCATTGGATTTCATTCGGGTGGTGTCGGGTGTAGGAACTAGTGTTCTATCGTGAAAATGTAGGCTGATTTTTATTAGGACCTTAGATATATTAACATTAATAATAAGTTTTGTTACACTTTTATTATTTTTTTTATTTTTGTGTTTAGGAAGATAAGTAATAATTATGACGTAGGTATACTTACATAGATATTTTTGTGTGATTTTTTTTATGTGAATATTTTAATGTAATAAGTACCTCGCTAGGTTCTTGCTTGGTAACCTTCAATTTATTTTCATTTTATTAATATCAATGATTTGATAGAAGGTAGTAGGTACACATTCTCACATTATGTAAGTATTTCAAGGTCTTTAAAACCTAATTTACTTTACAGCCAAATTGGTTGTATTCCGTTCAATAAATCAAAAAAAATATGAGCATATTTTAATGATACGGATACGACTATGCTATTTTTGTAGGTATCTATGAGTCATCCGAGATAAGCAGACAGCCACTAAATTCAACGTTAGCATATCAGTAGTCTGTAAATAATCAGCTAAAAATATCCATCGAACAGTACCGTCAAATCCACCACATATTAGTAAGGTTACCCCACCCACGTGGTGTGTAGTATTTATAGAAGTGACTACAATACAAGAACCGCCAAATCCACATAAACGACACCTCCATTCATTGAAGAGTTGTACGCATCATAAAAGTTCTCACCATGAAGTGACGTCAGCTAAGTGTCGTGACGACGCAGTCCAACCACTTACAGCTAGATGGCGCTAAACCCAACCGCACTAGCCCAACGCTCGTAAAAATAAATTTTATTGTTATGACGAAAATAAAACGCTTGTCGTCAATTTAAACATCATTTTACTGTGTAATAAGATTTATTTTACGATTAACAAGTGTCTTGATGAATTTATATAGCTGAATGATGAATAAAGCAATAAAATTCGCTTTTATGTTCATGTTATCGCTTTTCTATTGGCAGTTATGTCGCTTTTTCATACGGAGATGAGTATTATGTAACATTATAGCGAACATAAAACTAAATCATTACGATATAAATAGTTGCTAGACGTGTGTTTGTTTATATTGACTCATTTTGTTTGATATGATTTTAATGAGAAGTATTTATGGTCTGTTTTACATCTTAGATCTTCGTAACTTTATTGTATTCATAGTTTGAGTAAACACGTTTGATTGCTTAATAAAGTTATTTTTGTAATTCATCGTTCGCTGACCTTTCACAGTATCCTTCGAAGTGGTTCGAAAGCTCCGCCAGCTTTTGTAGAGGTCGCGCAAGGGTGACAATAGATGGCACTTTATAAACCAAGAGGTGAAACCTTTTTATTCCAAATTTTTGAACGATAGAAATAAATTTATTGGATAATTAATAAAAAATAATGTTTTCTTTACATGCGTATTCACTGAGTGTAAGTAAGAACGAATATTAGTTGAACTCAGCATTCCACTTTTTATGATAGATGGCGGGACTATCGCGCGGTCGAGGTCTCGTACTTGTCTCTATAGAGTCCAGTCAATGTTGATTAATGGCATTGTAATAATTATTGTAATATATTTCTTATTCTAATCTGACCTCGAATAGGTCCATAAGTATGATATTATGCGGCGAGCTAAATTATTTTTTTAATAATGTTGTATCCAAAACAGCTATTTTTTTTATCCGTCTACACATCGCTACAGGAGTACCGGTATTTAATTTATTGGACCAACAGATATACTCCTAATAAACAAATATGCATAGTAACTATAAATTATAAATCCATTAAACAAAATCGATTGTTATCAAACCTATGATCATCAATAACTTGCGAGTCAATAAAAAGGAAAATTACAGTCATAAAACGCCCGCAATCGAGTCAAACCAGACATCGAGACGCTGAGGAAGCGAGCAAATCGACGGTCGTCGTTATATCCTCACACGATGAAGACATAAACTATCAACGACTCCTTTATCTCTATTAAACGGGTGATACTTTAAACAAGTCAATAATGGTTCAATAAACGTCTAAAGAACGGCATAATAACAATCCACGTGCGTTCACTGGCTGCGTCAATAAAGTTACCAATTTATATCGAGGTTTAGCCCCGGAGGCGTATACGAAATAATCTGAGCGGTGCGGTGTTTACTGGGAGTTCTACAAACGGCGCAATTCACGTGACGTTTACGAGCATTCGAGTGGTTGTAAAAATGGTGTTTACGATGCGCGCGGGCACGCGTGCGCTGCGCCCGCGCCGCCCGCCATGCGAATATCATCACATCTGTCGCTGAATGTGAATGAGATGTGTTTTTTTATTCGTTTGTTGTGATAACGTGAACTACTGTAGTCTGTAGTGGTTTCCCTAAATGGGTCTTTTATTATTTTTGGACTGCTTCCTGGCTTTTTCGAGTTGTGGATTCTTTTGTACGTTCATGAGGATATAGATAAGGTTGATGATTATCGAAAGGGTAATAAAGTGGGTGATGATGACACGTCATCTATTTCAAGGGGATAAAACAGCTAAATACGTAAGTGTTTGTTTCTCCTGCCCTAGGTGAACTTTTAAAGTCTAAGTAACTTTAGATACCGTATAGCGTTAAAAGTCGCAAGGATAAATTTATCAATTGGCAGCAGCGCCCACCTATAAATTATTGGTCTGTCTGGCTTCCAAGATTTGTAAATCGTTCATGATATCCCAAGATTTCCATCAAAAGTCTACAGCCTGACTACACCAATTATTATCTACTCTACTAGTGCATAAAACATGATTATGCATCATCATATTATTTTTATCCTCTCCCAAGTATCTTTGACCCAGGCTCTGCTTGGCTAGTAGGAACCTTTACAATAAATACGTACATCAAGTCTTCACCATAAAACCGCCTTAAGCAAACACTTAATAGAAATAAACAATGCGATAACTAAGTTAAAGCTATAGGTAACTTAAAAGTGCATAAGTTACAAGAACACTAGATTATCACATACTTTGCAATATTCAATATTGTAAGCGGTGAAACAGCTTTTAACTGCAAGTGTACAGTCAACAAAAGAGATTGGTGTGCAGACAGCAAGAGTGCTTTCATGAGAAAGCCTTTCAAGAAGGACTTGCAATTGCCAAATATGCAATTACCAATCGTGGTGATTTATGATCAAAGAAAGAGCTTTTCTTATATTGTAAAGAGTATTCTCATTATAGTAAAGAACTTCTATATTATAGAAGCTCTTCCTTTGAACTTCTATAATGTAGAAGTTCTTTTCTATTTGAGAAAAGCTCTTTTTAGGGTTCCTTAGGTAGGTACCTCAAAAGGAAAAAAACGGAACCATTATAGGATCACTCGTGTGTCTGTCTGTCTGTCTATCCGTTTGTCACAGCAAATTTGCTCCGAATGTAATGGACCGATTAAGTTGAATTTTTTTTTTCTTATACGCAAAATACGCGCATTGTCGTGGAGTTGCGGATACCAGCCCGTATTACCTAAGTTGAAATTTGGTACACATATGAATTTCTGTGACCCAAACACGGACATGTAACGTAAATAAATGAATTTTGAATATGGGGGTCACTTTTGGGGGGCAAATAAGAAAATTGAAAAAAGAGATTTGCAAACTGTCCCGTGAGACACATCAAATGTCTCACTGTAAGGGTCACAATTACATTTTTTTTTTAATTTTTAAATAAATAGTTTTTTTTGTTATATCCGAAACTACTGATCCTAAAAAAAAAAATACAGAAAATAGTTCTATATGTATAGATTACAGGAAAACCTATAACCCTTCCCGTGAACTACGGAACCCTTTATTGTGAGTGGTCCAACACGCACTTGGCCGGTTTTTTTCATCACAAAACACCTTGGTAATTGTATGTTTGGCAATTACAAGTTCTCCCTGAAAGGGTTTCTAATGAAAGTTTTTTTCATTGCAATAGGATAGTTAAATACTGGGTTTGGGTAGGTATTATAAATGCAGGCAGCTTTAAAGAACAAATGTTTTCAGGCTCATGTAACAGTGACCTCTGAATTTGTTCCAGGATTTCATCTCACATACCTAGGTAACTCTTAACAACCGTCAGCTAGGAAATAGCGTCGCCATCTACCTAGTATAAAAATCCAGCAAAATCAGTATTGTAATCCAGCAAATTCATAATTTTAGCTCAAGATGTTAATATATTGAGCAGTCATAATGTGTTACTTATTCGCCTCCATTTAAAATGTTAAATGTAGAGGTCTGCAGAGAGAAGTCCAGAGGCAGTAATGACATGATGAATATTTCCAGCATGGTACAGATTCGAGATGTTTTTTCCTGCACACCAAACTGTTTTGTTGTCTGTACCTACATTGTTGATGCTTCATGGGTTTTTGTTCCGCCCATTTGCTCGTAGAGGGATAATTACAGAGTATTAAATACTACTAAAGCTCCTGAAAGCTAATAAATTCGAACCAGTTTATGAGATTGATCGCTTATTGGAAATATTTGTAGTCTTATTGGGTGAGGTCTATAGGAAATCTTATAGGACGAATGGATTATACAGGGGGTGGTGAAATGTTATATATTTAAATTATGATCTGAGACTGTTTTCTTTCGAGAGCTGTCATTAGTGGATATTTGACAGTCGTTACGGGTCGTCAGAAGACCGAAAGTCTGACAACCAGTTACCAAGGGGTATCGTATTACCCAGTAACTGGGTTGTGGAGGTCAGATAGGCAGTCGCTCCATGTAAAATACTGGTATTCAACTGCACCCAGTTAGACTGGAAGCCGACTCAGATATTATGATGATATCTATTATGATCTGAGACGAAGTAGTTCTTATGTAGATTTAAAGTTTACTCAGTATAGACAAAGTTTACACATGATAGATCAATGCTTTAAAATTGTCTCCACGAGTGACCATACCTTTGACAAACACTTTTGTACCTATACAGTCAACCCATTGGAACGTTGCTGGCTAGCGGCTTTTTGTGAGTTGAAGTATCAATCAATGACCAAACCGGAAAAGCAACTACCGTTGAGGAGAAAAGGTTTTCGAATGATACCTATCGACAAGGTGAATAGAGTGTCAAATTCCTATACTTAGGTGTACAGGTGAACAGACGATCTACGTTATAAAATTAAATAAAAGTATACTTAGACTATCGGTACAGCTACAATACTGGCCAGAGTCATCCCTTTGGGTAATACAGGTATGATGTTATATACAAGTTATAGGTAATATTGACGTCAAAAAGGAAAATCTGAATTCCTCATACCCAGAGGTATTCGAAAATATCCCATATAAGCTCCGCGATTTTTTGTAGTTTTCGAGTTTTTTGTTTTTTGTAAATATTTAGTGTTTTCTGCCGGTGAAGCTTCAAAAATTCATACCTTTTTTTGTAGTGTGTATTTTTCTGATTTTTTATGTAACATTCAAACGATAATGTCACAAAAAAAAATTAAAATACCCTCTAAAAAATAATTATGGTTTAAAAAAAAACTAAAAAAACACGCTTTAATACCATTAAACTGAACTAAAAAGTAAAAAAATAATTTCTCAATGTAAGAATAAAGTGATTAACGAGAAAATTAATGTCATTGTACAAAAATGCGTGGGGTGCTTTGTACGACCTTCTTACACTAACTCTGTAATTCGAAAGCACGCTTTTTTTTACAATTACCTACATTAATTTTCTCGTTAATCACTTTATTATTACATTGAAAAATTTATTTTTTTACTTTTTAGTTCAGTTCAATGTTATATTAAAGCGTGTTTTTTAGTTTTAAAGCATCATGAACGCCGATGTAGAAACTAGCTGATACCTACCTAATATACCTGCTTTTGGAAACCGAAACTTGGATATGGTAGCCGTTTCTCAGGCTCCCTCTCCGGTAGGAAATCGTTAATCCTGTTGATCCAGATCAGGATAATGGAACAAAATTATGAAATTATTGTATTGACATCGGGCCCTGATAAGTGTGCAAAATTTCGAATTAATCTGACCATTTAAAGGGGGTAAAACTCCATCGTCAGAAAACTGTAAATAATTACAAAAAAAAAACAAAAATATCTCAAAAAACTACAAAAAATTGCGGAACATACAAGGGGTATTTTCGAATACCCTCGGTATGAGGAATTCAGATTTTTCTAATTGACGTCACTATTTGGACCACACTATATACTCGTAAGTACTTATAAGTAGGTAATAGAAAGTTAGTAGGTACAGAACCTATTGTTCAAAAAATAAGTAAAAGTACCTACTTACATGGCCTGTCTACATATCGCAAGACGGCAAACTCAAACTGTACCGTTTGCCGTACATTCAAAGCTATTTCATTGCTCGTCTACCAGTCTTGCCGTGTGATGGATATAGACTCTGCCTTAGTGTAATTATTTTTAACATTAATAAAATTAGTAAAAAAAAAAATATTTAAAAATTGCTACGTAGCACACATAGAGTCGTTTCGTAGCATTTTTTGATAGTTGTCCAGAAAAAAATATCCAAGATTGCTTAAAGGAATTATTATGTAGTTTAAGTAAGGATCATTAGTAAATGCAAACCGTAGCAATATGTACAATAAGTGTTACACCTCAGTTCCTAATTAATGTTCTCAACATAAACATGATCTTACGTCGTAGACCGCTATGAAAAACGTTGCTGAGTAGGTACTGATGTAAGTATTCTGAGATTCTGGTACTTAGGTAAGTACATACATGGGTGTTTACTTACATTGTAAGCACTCTAGTACCCGGTGTCACCCTATTACTATCGTAATACAACACTGATTTAACTCCTACCTACGCGGCTACGTTACCCAGTAAAAGTGCTACGGTGGTCAATGTGTTCGTAGCGGTCTACGGCTACGAGCTACGATTTGCTACGAGTTTTTATTTTAGTTGTTTTCAACATAAGTTTGGTTTTAGTTGCTTATGTTTATGTTGATACTGGATTGCCTGGATTCACTGCCCTATTCGTAAACATCAAAATCCTAGTTCAACTATAAAGACCACTAAAAAGCGTAGCCAGCTTGAAGGAGGGAGCTACGAAGACATTATTTGGATCAAAGTGCCTACGATTTGATTATTTTGACATTATGAAATCTATGAACTGAATTGCGAAACATAACAGCCAATAGGTTGCGATCTTTCTTTAGAGCACCTACTATATAGGAAGCCTAATAAGGTGTGGTGTATAACAATCATTATGACCTATTGTAAGCGCAAAGCTACGTATTGAAAGCTATGAGTTAAATGTCACTGTGCCTAATATACCTACCTAACCTGAAGGCTATATTAATGTGGGTCAAAAGCTTCCAAAGCAGTGTCTCTTTTGAAAGCTGCTATTGGAACGAAGTTCTTTAACGCGGCTTCTGGTAGTACCTAAGGAGTAAACTGACAGAAATTGTGACTTAACAAAAAAGCGTTATGCCGTCAGTTTCAGGTGTCGAGTTTTTGTTTTTTTAAACTATGTACTTACCTACCTATTAAGAAACAATAAAAAACTTATGACACCACAGACTAAATAAAAAACCAAGAATAGCGCTGTCAACAGTGACGTGAGGCCGCACGTTTCGAGTTTCGTAAACATCAATCTGCCTAGCCTTTTTCCAACTATTTTGGTGTCGGCTTCCAGTCTAACCGGATGCAGCTGAATGCCAGTATTTTACATGGAACGACTGCCTATCTGACCTCCACAACCCAGTAACTGGGTAATATGATACCCCTTGGTAAGACTGGTTGTCAGACTTTTGGGCTTCTGACGACTTGTAACGACCTAGACTGTCAAAGATCCACGAATGCCGGGACCACGTGCGAGGCACGGAGGAGTCTCGGTATGTAAAGATGATCACCCATCCACGGACCGACCCCGGCAAGCATAGTTTAACCTGATAGATCGACCCGTGCAGCTGTTATTACTTAGCCACGAGCTCCTCTTACGAAACTATATGTATTAATCAATCAATCAACTCAGCCTATCGCAGTCATAGGCTCAGGCTGCGCCACAACACCCTGTTCTCCACTTTCCGCATCCAGTCTGTCCCAGCCACCTTCTTAAGGTCGTCGGTCCATCTAGCTGGGAGGCGTCCCACACTACGCTTGTCGATGACGCGGTCACCACTCCAGGACTCGTCTGCTCCACCGGCCATCGGTCCTTCGACAAACATGGCCAGCCCACTGCGACTTCAGTTTGCTTACTCTGCAAGCTATGTAGATACTATGTGTATATTTCTACTATATGCCTAGAGCTAAGTTAGTCGGTAAGATATGAAGATGTGCTTTGCACGTTTTGTTAAATAAAAATGATTTCGTTGAACCCTTTTCTACCAGAGATATGCCAAGTACGCTATGAAAATCAAGCGATCATATTGAAATCATACATATCCTTCGCTACGTAGGATAATGCGTGGTACCAAAATTTTTGTAAGACAGCCTAATTCTGATAGCCACACTAGGACTAGGACTATATATTGTACTAGGACCAATCTGCAGACCAAAGTTTGGTGAGTAGGTACTTAGTGTGTCCCAAGGGTTTTAAGACCATGGTCAGAGAGCGTAAAACTTAGAGCAAAAGTACTAAAGCCTTTTTTGTTAGCTTGCCCTTCATCTCAAAATCTGTTTTTTCACTACATACTAGACTAGAAGGTAGCCCGCGAAATTACACTGATCTGCAAATTGCAAGAAACGCAAGAAAATTTTAATTAGCCATAGCGGGTTGTTCTTTCCAATGCATGACAGACCCTTTTTTATCTAGGACGGGAGCTTTTGATCATCATTATGGTATATTTTGGGCTTCTGTTTTTTTTTTTACCGTTGCCTAATTTTGATCTAGGTATAGATACACCGTAAACTTACTTACCTACGCTGTCTTAACTTTTTGATATTTCGCTGTATGAAAGAAAAACTGAGCTAGAATTTGTTGGGTGCAGGAACTCCATGGAAATACTGAAGAGGCAAGAGTCAACTAAGAGAAACTCCAGGTAGGAACTTTCCTAGTATTTTATGGTACCTTTTTATATTTTATGAACTTATTCTAGGTGCACTTCTTAAATAGGTAGGTACTTATTTAAGCTTTTCGTTTTTCCCGCTAGCTAAGTAGGTAGTACCTACTTAGATACTTAATGCTACTTGAGTTGATTACCTATTACTTATTTCGGGCTCTCTTCAACTTAACAGGTAGCTCTGAAGATGGTATCTAGAAGATTTCTCACCGATCTATTTATTGCGTGGCTAATGAATTACTCCAGATGAAAAACTGCAGATTTCCAAGAATTTATCATTATGATATTTTTATTTCTATATTAGTTCATATTGATACAAAAACATTAATGTTACTGTAATCTAGTTCTATATAAAACTACGTCGCGTCGCCTAGGACGTGTCGGTATCTCGGGTCCTAAATTGACCAATTATACGCACTCACAAAAAATCGCCACACAGAGCCCGTTCCCGTCCTTTTTATCGATAAATATTTGTTTAAAGAGGTGAGTGCAATAAAAATGCGAGCGTGTCTCTGGGTAGGCCGCACTACCACAGCCATTCATTCGTTTGATGACTTCATTTGGACGCGCGAACTGAGTGCTTGCGATAATGCGCTATTGTTTACCCTTCGATAGTGCGCCTTCCACTGCACGCGCCACACTGCGCCAGAAAGAGACATACATACTATTTGCAGCTCCAACGCCACGATAAGCGTTCCGCTCCTAACCTTCCGTCACTTTCTCTCCTATGCAACTCGCGTACGCGCGAGCGTAACAGCGACATCACTCGTAAAAACAGGTAGTAGAAGAAATAATAATCATCTTTACGACTTCTCACTCTATTCAGCACCTTGTTACGATACTGCGCGCTCATTGTGGCACGGTCGAGGAGTGGTTGTAAAATCTTTTCTTTACTCGCCCGTTTCACTAATTGTACGTTTATGAGTTTACGACTTTTGCGGCTTAACTTTTCAGTTATAGTCATTATTGGGGTTTTGTCGATGCTTTTTTTTATTTATTATATTGCGTTGCGTGGGCCGACCACTTAAGTTGTATAGTGGCACTGCTGTCAAAGGATGACACTTTGTGATTTATGTTTTTCAGCTGATGACTGTTAGTGTATTTGTTTACTTACAAAGTTTGGTCGTAGAGCATACTCACGTGTCCTAATATCGTTGGTGGAGTTGCCTAAAAATATGGGTCTAGTCTGAATAATCACAATAGGTATGCACCACGTGCTTCAGGAGGAGTGATAAGAAAGGGAAAAGAGAGCGTAACTGATAATATTTATAGTCATTAGCGAAAAGGGGACGGAACAATCGTCGGTGTTGCGATCGCAGGCAGCGCGCGGGGCGGCGCGCGTGGCTCGCTCTCAGTAGATTGCGTGAGCCGAGCCGCGCCGGTCGCACACGGCACATAGTCGCGCGCTCCCGCCACACGCGACCAACAAACTTCGCTCGCGACACACGCGTCTGCGTCTCACACATCGCGAACTGAAAATTTTAAGAAAAAAAATCACAACACCCGCCACTTGTGCGAGCACTGTGAGACGAGCAGGCGCCGCATACAACCGCTTAAAAAGTCGTAAAACCCGCGGCACGCGCTCCCAAGTCGTAAAATAATCGTAAAAAGTAAACACACGTCAACTGGCCTTTATCGCCAACGAAGCCCATTATGACGCTCGAGTGACGTTTAAGAGGCAATAAAATTAATAAAATTAAATTACATTGTCCGTATTTGGAGTGACATTGGCGGAGGTCGCGTTATCACGGCGCGTGGGGCCGCGATGACATAAGTGTTCCCTAACTGAGTGACGTTAGTGTCGGTGACTGATCAGAATGAACTCCTATTTCGAGCAGGGTGGTTTTTACGGGGCCCACGGGGTGCACCAGGGTGGCGGCGGCGGTGACCAGTACCGCGGTTTCCCACTGGGCCTGACATATGCCCAGCCGCATGCCTTGCACCAGCCGAGACCCCAGGACTCGCCGTACGATGCGTCAGTGGCAGCCGCTTGTAAACTATACGCAGGGGAGCAGCAATATGCTAAGGCAGACTGTTCTAAGCCAGGAGGAGAACAACAGAACGGCTATGGTGGCAAAGAGGCTTGGGGCGCTGGTCTAGGAGCCCTAGTGAGGCCAGCAGCCTGCACCCCGGAGGCGCGGTACAGCGAGTCCTCGAGTCCGGGACGAGCGCTGCCCTGGGGCCAGCAGTGTGCGCTGCCCGGCGCCGCCACCGCAGCAACACAGCCCGTACAACACCAGCCCACCAACCACACCTTCTACCCTTGGATGGCCATAGCAGGTTAGTTGTCTTCCAATTTATTATAATTTAAGTAAGTGGTAGAGAAACAATAACAGAAAAAGATAATAAAATATTCCAAACGTTAATTTACAAAAAAACTTTAAAACCTTAAACAGCACCTTATCAACTCTTTTAATTGCTCAATAATATGTAATAAAAATTTGAAACATCCATGCTGATAGACTCTTAGTATAAACCCTAAAATGCCGCTATCCGATTGGAGTCTGGCCCGAAATCGGAAATTCCCATTCAAGTCTCGTAGGAAACCAATAAGAAAAGCGGTGGCAGGTAGAGCCGACAACTCGACTCAAGTGTCAATAAAACGCACATAAAACGAACGACCCTCGTTAGCACCTTATTAGTCAAGACGGATTTGAGTGCCATTCATAACTTTATTGTTGCCATCAACTCTTGGAATCTTCATTAAAATACTAATTTGTGACAATAAAAAATAAATAAATGTAGCGGTAGAGTTCATTTGAGCAGAGTTTTATGGTTGGTTTTATTTTATTTACTGCCTTATATTTCAACTATTATTTGATAGATATTGTAGTTTAATGTGCCATTTTATGGCGTTTATATGATATAAACTGTAGTAACATGCATTATAGAGCCATTAGTGTTGTAAAAGTCATATAAATACTTTAAAGCTTTTGTAAAACTGAATTCACTAAGTGAGAGTTACACCATAATTTATTTCTTAGATTTAAAAAGCTAGTCATGATTGTGGTGAATAAAATGCACCCGCATGCACGATTAAAATCCTAATTATTTTATTAGTAACTAAGTAGGTATTTTTATAATTCTTAACAGATAATTCATTTAATCAACCATTCAATCTTAAAAGTTTGAAAGTTAAACAGTCTATTTTGTATACAAATGGCAAAAGTGTTATACAATATGTTAATGGATCATGAATGGATCACAGAAGGTTGTTAACATTGGGCGTGTTACCTGTAAATTACTACAATCAAGTAGGACAAGGTTTCTTTCTTGTTCTAATTCTAACACACTCAAACTAGTTACCGATTTGATTTCGTTTTCTAACCCTACCTATTAGAACAAAAACTTTTTACTTATTTCAGCATTCTAATAAATTAATAGAATTGATCATACCTATCAAAATTCTTCTCTGTTACTTAGAAAATAAATCTATCCAGTTTTAATTACTGAAGATTCTATTTTAAACATCACCATTTTATGCTAACATCATATTTTATGATATCGATGAAAGTGCTACTGATGAAGCGCACGATCTCGGTAAAACGTCTTCAGTAGCATTTTAGCGCTCCAAATTATGGCGGGAGTGCACGGCGCGCCCGCGCCGAGCGCCCGGGTCAACGCCCCGATCTAGTTTGGGCGCATTATTATTAACTTGAGGAGTGCCATTGACCACTCGACAAATGACCACTCGATTATACGTCCGATTCATAAGATGAAAGCCCAA
This sequence comes from Cosmia pyralina, assembly GCA_946251885.1. Lineage (NCBI taxonomy): Eukaryota > Metazoa > Arthropoda > Insecta > Lepidoptera > Noctuidae > Cosmia > Cosmia pyralina. The sequence continues at coordinate 17,717,922 of OX276351.1, forward strand.
GACTAGATAATTTGGAGTGACTAATGCCCCCCGACGAAAACTTTAGTGATGTGTTAAAGACGCCGCAAAGAATCCACGCGCTTATGTATTTATTACCACCAATAACTAACACTGAATAAAATTCCTGTTACAACTTATTAGAATCTTTTTTGTGAGTAGTAATTGGAGGTATGATTTAAATAGAGACGTTCCAACTCTAAATTCAATTTGGAATGCAGCATTTAATAAATGGTTAGGTTCAGGGATCGAATACGATTTTTGTCTTCGAATCAATCATGGCCGCAGCGTGGAGCGAGTCACCTGTACATTACTAACGCGTAATTAACGCAACGCGTGTGGTCCCGCCTCTCATAACTCATGCGACTTGATAAAATTAAGTAACACGGGCTAAAAAAATAAAACAAAAATAAGTAGTCGAACTGTCGGCCATATTTCACTCGGTGTTCACGCAACACGGCCCGCGAAACAATACAAGGACGCTTGTTGGACGTGGGTTGTATGAAAAGTTCGGGCTTGTCGGGCCTGTCCGGCCTGTCCGCTGTCCGGCGAACACGATCTGCCGACCTGTGTTGGGTTCGTGAAAAAATGTCACGTGTCTATGCTGAATAAAAAAGCTTTCCTATAAAAAAAAAATATAATTTTAATTTCAATTACTCAACTTAAAATTTAAATTATTAAGTTCTTTCTCATTTATTCTTATATCTATTCCAGAGACATCAATTACGATGATATTAATGTGGACATTTACCAACAAAAACCTTAATCGTTTTAAAATCAAACTTCAAAATAGTGACAATCCGTTTAAATCAGAAATTGCTCAAGTGTAACCTGCATTACCGACTAACTGCAGGTAACTAAGTAAATAAGTATACAGTGCCAAGTACTACTAAGACATAACAAGCAGTTCTTTGACTGATATCAAATAACTGAGTGCACATTGACTGGCGATAAGCAAATAAAATTATAAACAAGCAATTACAAAGTAATAGTTTCATGATAAGTTGTTGTATTGCCCCAGTATATGCTTGTTTTATTTACAGGTTATCTAATAACCTTACATTTAATGTAATATTACCTATAGAGTTAATAAATACCTATACCTAACCTACACATAAAGTAACAGTTTTTAATCTGTGCTAATAGTCACATTAAAATAATTATATTTAATATTAGCCTACCTAATAATCATACAGTAAGTTGCAGTTTTTTTGCTAGGTAGGTATAATAATTACAAACTGAATTAATATTTCAAAAAAATCATTAAGTCATTAGGTGCGGAGCGTCAATAAGTTTTTGCTGCATTCAATTAGGTATCATGAGTCATTGAAAACAAATTGAACTCAATCTTCTTCCTAATTACTTTTTAAAATTTAGTAAAAAAAAAAAACTAATTTAATTCCATGTAAAATTTCAACATTATCTGTAATTCGTATGGTGATAAAAATATTCTATTCTTTTCTTAAGTACTAATTTTGTAAGTACAGAACCCAGCTTTTTAACAAACTCATAATATTGCCATCTTTATTTGCATTCTTGAGCTGCTTATTCTTCAGTACATCGAAGTTTTAAACTCAACCTAACCTCATGCCGAGAGTTGAACCTATAATTTCTAAACAAGTTCCCAAATTGGCGACCGAATATTGCCGTGGGCACCAAATGATTTTAAATGCACCTTTATTAAAGGGAAATGAGGTATTGTAATCACAAGTTACATACTTGCAAAGTATTCTGTTGTTACACGCTTGATTTCGATTTTAAACTTGTTTGTATATTAATTTAAACTGTTCGAGATCTTCATAAAAGATAGCTGGTTTTTTTTACTCAGCTTCAAGCAGCTGTTTTGAAAAAAACAAACGGAAATAAAAAAAATTATTCATTATTCCTTACGCAAAAAAAAAACAATTGAGTACTCGATAGTTGCAAAAGCAAATCAATGAATTCAATAACATGAGTAATTATTCAAAACAATAGCGAATATTTAAACATTCTTAGAAAAGTCGATGAAATTAATTGGAATTCGATGCACAAGGTCCATAACTATATAACATTATAAGTTTGTATCGTATTCGTAGTGATGGGAACTCGTGAGTGTGCATCTGATCTGTGAGACGCTACGAAAGTGGCTCTACTTCGCTCGACGGAATTTGTACCGCGGCAATTTTAGTATGAGACCGCTCTAAAGAAACTGAATTTTATAGTTTGTATTGAATACCTATTAAATTGAATATAAATTGTTGTGTGTGTTTTTAATGCAGTTACTAGATTAATTGGTACTTATGAATAAGTAAAATTCAAAATATTTTAAACCGAAATAAATAATTGTTGTAATCAATCAATCAGGTAGTTTGATTTACTTTGCTCTAATAGAATTTTCTATAGTTTTCAATTGATGTTTTCGGCCCATAATTTATGATTAAGTATGTAAGTAATAAAAACTTGTTCCTTAGCTTTAAAAGCTAAACAAATTCTGATAGTTAGGTACAGACAAGGAATATCTCGCACAGTCTCTGTTAAACAAATACAACGGAACACAAAAACTTTAGAACAAGAATGATAATAGAGTCACTTAAAAACGGATAACAGGCACCTACCTACTCAATAGAAACGTTCAGTAATGGTACTCCACATTGGTAACCCAGACCGCCGCATACAGTCAAAACAAACACCAATACACAGAAAAATAACAGCATAATAGGCCCGTAACAGTCGCAAGCCATAAACTAATAATGGGGGAGATATGTTTTATGGGTTTCAAGTTTTGAATACGTTAAAACAGTTTTTTTGTTAATTTAGTGCAACGCAAACCGTCCGCGAGTCAGCACGTATTTTGCGTTCGAATCATTCTAAAGAAGAATAAAGTGTTCCAATTTCAAATGTGTCGGAAGATTGACGGGTCCGTTATGGCGGAGGAGGTGTGCATGCGCTTGTTTCCCGCCTGTTCGCGCGGCGCGCCGGCCGCCATCTTGGATAAGATCGATCATAGGTGCGCAGCTGTGAAGTGATAAATATGAATCCCAACTGCTTCGTGGTGTGGACTTTCTTTTTGTGGAATCGTCGGATTCGGAACGAACTCACGGACATCTTCTTGGAAGCTCTGCAAGACAAAATTAGATAATTAGTCAATCTGAAGCTAAAATTAAACGTGTCTCGAACTCTTGAACAGTGTCCTTGTGTGTAGTAATGTGTAAAAACCTCACATGTATTTCTAACAGAATATTTTAAAATTAGAACTACGTATTCCAATTTAAAATTAGGGTAAGAGTCCTCATTATGGTTTCTTGACAAAAACCTAACAAATCTACTTTGGCACCTAATTTTAATGCTATTCTTGAGCTACAGGAAACGCTACCAAATTATGATAATACTTATTTCTGTACCTCACATAATTGATGTGGTAAAAAACCACCGGCTTATAAGCGGAGGCAATCAAAAAAATAAGTAGTGCCCAATGCTTCCATTGCCGAATACGTGGTCCTACATAATGTCCGCCAAACTTGTTTAACACAGTACGTAGGCACCAAAAAGTGGTTAGAGGTAGTTATAAAGTATCCCCAGTTCGCTAGTGTTCATAAACGGCGTGACCTGACGTAGGTTATTATGCATTACATTGAAAATCACGGGGCTGCATCCTATAGTTGCCGTTTTGTACCGCAATCTTTACAATTGCCCCCATAGTTAGGCATTTATTCCTATAGACAACACCTCTTTGTCTACTGAAAACTTGGTTTTATCTTAGTTTTACTGCCGTAAAGTCGTAAAAGTCTAAGCTTTGTAATTTTAAGTATGAGAACGATGTGTTCATATTTTAATCAGTTTAAAATTCTCTGTAATTGTATGCTGTAATCGTATTTTAAACTCTTATCGAAGTAGATAATCTTTTGAAGTAGGAAGTAATGAAACAGACTTGAAAAATGTAATAATTTACTGCATAACATTTTGGTTATTCTTTTGTTCTGCTTGTTAGGTTGGTCAGAACTTTTTTCCCGACGTCAAATTGTCATATAATGCCAACATGAGTTTTGAGCGTACGTGTATAATTTATTTTCTTTGCTCGTAGTATGTAAAAATGTATTATTACACGTTGATCGGGCGGTCGATCGCTTGCTGGGAACGTTACATTACCCCTGTCTTCCACAGACATAGGATGCGTTGCTTACAAACGCGATAAAGCTTCATTTATTTATTTATTTTATTTATTAAAACTTTAGAAGACAGAACTTTAAAATGTGCTCAGTAGTAAAAAATGGTAAATTTTTTGTACTTATCCATTTAAATTATTCTGTTTGATTTTCTCTTCAATTGTTTAATGTTGCACACCAAGTTCGATATTATCTACAATAGCATAAGTAATTCAGGCTATATTCAGAATGATTATAAAAATATAATTACCTATTTTAAAATGGCCGTAGGTATCTATAATGGAACAATAATTTAGATAGCAAGCTAACGCGTAAATAATTCAGTAGCTACCGCGAAAAGTCGTGTTTTATTTTAATCCTCTACCGATAAATGAAACGTAGAAATACGTCTAGAATAAATTGAAATAAAAACTTCCAACATTTCTTTTACATATTCGTGACTACCGTTTACGATTTTAATCTTTAGATTGACTTTCTGCTATTAGAAGTGTTAATTATTTCTCTTTAGCGAAAACGTTTATTAACTTCTGATTGGATAAAATAGCGCAATTAATTACATTATCTGTTGAGCGATTTGCGTCGTTTAGCAGTAAAAAAAAGCCGTGTGTCTTAACTGCTAGATATTCATGAGTATTATCGCTTCGCTTCACATGGATGGCGGTCCGAAAGGAGTTGATGTCTGGCCGGCAATTAATTGCTGCACGATATACAACACTGAGGTGCCCTACCACGCGGTATTTGAATATTGAGACACATGCAGAAATATATCGATTTCGTTGTAAATCGAAATGGTATATGAGTAATGCAATCGATTTGTGCGAATGTGAGTCAGATTAGCTAAGTCTGTGTCACCACATTTACATGAGTGACGTAGAGATTTATTGCAAGTTGAGTTATACTTATAAGTATTCGATTTAAAATAAAATTGAAAAGTAAAAATAAAGTAACGATTTTAAATTTAATTTGCGTCGAAGTACCCCAGTATCAATATTGATTATACAAGCACACCACATCCGGCTAAGCGAAAATGCATCGTTTAATTTTTGCAACGCTAACCCGTTCTTAGTAAACTATTAAACCATATTTAATTTCACATAAACAGTGCACGGTAACATATACTCGGTATAAATAACTGAGCTGCATTCGCCTTTCATTCGATACTAAAAATCTCTATAAACATTCAAATTTAATTTTTATTACCTTATCCTAAAAGTACATTTTTCATAAGCAAGGGCTCTCGTTGCCTTTCGACCTGAAACCTTCCGTAAACCTTAAGACTGTGGGATAAAGTTCTATTTAGGATATCAAGGATCGTGTTTGATATTTTAAACATTTTCCTGACATAGAGGGCTTCGTGCCGAAACTAGCGTTTTACAGAACAATGTGTCTTATTTTTAAACTAAGTCGGTTAATCGTGCTTCCATTATGATTCTCACATAAACCAGCCATTTCATGTTATCAGACAATTGTTTGTAAGTGTAAATTACGTTAACTGCATATGATTGACATTAATTGGCTATTTATAAAGATTAATAAGAATATGCAATCATTATTTCGTATATCAATCGGGTAAACGACTTCAAAGTTACTCATCAGTAGCAGTAGACATCTAAATCGTCTATAATATCAATCTGTATCAATTGGTTTGAAAACACGTTATTCTGGTGATTGCTTAGTCTAAGAACACTAAAATATAAATGTTACATTAAATGGGACATGAATAGGTGCGCTCACCTCACTTTTATTGCACTCTCGCTACTTTTTAATTATAGTTGGTCAATCACAGGTTATATTACTGTCCGTAACAAATCTACGCGATTCGTCTCGCCACTCACGGATTTGTTTCGGCTCTCATTCTAACGGCCAATAAAGTTTATCACACCATTTCAGTAGGAATCTCAATAATTATTCAACTATAAAACTTTATAGGAGTGACTGTTGTTGGTGTTTTATCACTTAAAGTCGGTGAAAGTCGGTAATCTTTTGATATTTTAACACTATAGCAAATGTTTTACGACAATTTAATTATTGACGAATTACGAACGAATTTAAAGTTGTTAACATTAAAAAAGAATAGCATTGAAGACGTTATGATATAAAATTGAAATATTCACGGCGGGAATCGAACGGAAAGCTTGCGCCGGCGCCGTTCCCCATGATGTATGGGCCCCACCACATACTTAACTAATAAACCCTTCCAGTTTAAGGACACACGCGGTGAAATATATCCGTCTCGGTCTGTTACTTCTATTTTATTGTTTTCTACGGAGCATTGTTGATTTTAAACTTTAATTAGCAAAATATCTAGCTGTTAGAGAGCATTATTTCGTGTGGAAAACCAGAGTAGAGTAGCGGTGAAACCGAAAAAAAAACATGCATCTCATTAATATGAGTAGGTACTTACTTATGGAATAATCAAATTTAGTAATTTCTCTAAATTTTTAATTAGTGGACGCTTGCATTCACACACTTTCGAATGTCATTGTTTTAAAAATAACATGTTATCTTTAGCCTCATAAAATATTATTTCATATAAAATATAATTTGGAGAAAGAGATAACGATGTTTATCACAGCTCTTCCTCATACCAAAATGGCCAAACCGAGGTCTGATACCGATCGAATGCTCAACTTCGGTTAAACGTTACATGCGGGTGAAAAAAAAACGACGTTTCTATTATAGAAGGCCGCTTTTTTACGATAGTCACCGTCCAAAAACACAATCATAAATTATAATTTATTATCTCGAAGGACTAAGAAATTAAGATATCCACCTTTCCGTATCTATGGCGGTATCCTTTTGAATAAAAGTTTTAGTGCAACTTTGTTTTTCGAGTGCGACACACGTTACAAAGAGTAGTCACCTACTTTACAGTGGCTGTGAGTCGTTGTGTAGTGAACGATATGCAATCTGAATATTGTAAAGCGCCGTGACCTATCTACCACAGCTCAATTTGTTGGCGGAGTTACATCAAAGTGTATTGAGCATGCGATTCGATGCGACACACGTATCGGTAATTTACGCATCGTTCATTGGCAGCTGTCATCGTTCGACGATCATGTACCGCTGCCCCTGAACCAGCCATGCACTTCCGATACAGACTGTGTGGGCCAGTGATTGTTCTCAGTTAACCCTCGGTGATATTTCCAAGTCTAGTGTTTTGATATTGTACAATTTGCTTTTACTTTTTCACACGCATGAGACGCGAGATGTTTTCACTGTCAACGCACGAATGTTGGAATCATCGGCGCTCGCGCAGAATTTAGATGAGAATTTCCTTCTGCACTCGAGATACATAAACATTATACGGCTCGCCGTCATGTTTACAACGGAAAATGAAATCGCGGACTGTTTGCTAAACGGACTTTTGTAATGCGTTTAAAATTACGAAAATAATCTGCGACCTTATTGTTTAGTTTATAAGAAGAAGTGACGTGGTGAATAATTTATGGTCGATTGTGTGAGTGCTGTAGTATTTATGGTGCCTAAAATGTGTCAGTAAGTAATTTTAAGAGGTCAAACACCGATATTATGAATGCGAGCGCACGGAGCCGCCGCGAAAATATGTATTCACAAACAAGTAAAACCAAACACGGTCTTAGCGCTCCTTGAATAAGTGGCCTAAACAAAAACCTGCACTTGCATAAATGCAAAACTGTGGTGTTGCCCTCGCTATACTATGTATAAATAATAGTAGAAATTAATTTTCAATTAAGTCAGTGGTAAGTAATTCTTCTATGAATAATTTAAAGTTTGATGGCGGCAATTTTCTTCCTTATGACGTGTTATGTTGTAAGTCACGACAGTACTTATTTTCTGTAATTATTTTCAACATCTTGCCTGCATTTGAAAGGCCTTAAACATTAATTAAAACAGCACTCCATAAAACGTGTCATTTGTTTCAATTTTGCTGTATTTTTCTGGCCAGTACCTATATTGGAATTATAAATATGTTAAGGTGTTTGTCCAATACTAAAAGGCGTGACTGATGTCCATAATGAAGTGAATTTCTTGCTAGTTTATTAAAGTTGACCATTTCTTAGGTGTAACATTACAAACTAGGCCTAAATTCCTTATTAATAAGAAAAAATGCTACTCACAAAGTAAAATACTTCCATTGAGAACCTGCTTTCAGAAAAAACTTCAGAGCTAAAAATGATGAACACTAAAATTCCATTACACAAATTCGAAATTCGAACATTCATAGTTTTTTATTATAAGTACTTATTAGGTTGGCTAGGTAGGTAACCTACTAGAAACGGAACCCTATTACTAAGCATCCGCTGTCCGTAGGTACGCCTGTCTATCAACGGGCTATATTTCATGAACCGTAAGTAATAGGTAGGTACCTAGACATTTGAAATTTTCACAGATCGTGTATTTCTATTGCCGTTATAACAACGAATAATAAAAAAACCGGCCAAGTGCGTGTCAGACCACGCACAATGAAGGGTTCCGTAGTTGGGATGAATTTATCTTAAAAACAAACTTAACATTGTAGTTGAAAAACACGTTCTCCCATACATTCGAACTGTAAATGTAAGTTTGTACTCACAATATTGATAGATTTACCATGATATTTTAAGACCACAGACTTTTTTAAAGGTTTTCCTGTAATCTATAGGTATAGATCTATTTTCTGTATTTTTTTCAAAATTTTAGGCTCATTAGTTTCGGAGATAAGGGGGGAATGGTCAATTTTCGTCTATTTTCTTAAATAACTTTAAAACAATTTATTTTAAAATTATAAAAAAAATATATTTGAGACCCTCATAGCAAGCCCTTTCATTTAATATGCCACATGGTGTAGTTTACAAAACTTTTTTTTAAATTTTCTTATTTGCCCCCCAAAAGTGACCTCTATATTCAAATTTAATTTATTTACTTTACCCGTCCGTGTTTGGGTCACAGAAATTCATATGCGTATCAAATTTGAACTTAATCGGTCTATTAGATTCGGAGCAAACTGGCTGTGACAGACGGACAGACAGACAGACAGACAGACGCACGAGTGATCCTATAAGGGTTCCGTTTTTTCTTTTGAGGTACGGAACCCTAATAAAATAAAGTTAAAATTAAAGGGGTCCCCATACAAGAAATGTGTTTTTTTTTTTTAACTAACATAGGTATTTATTTTTTTTAAATATGTAAGTAGTGTTAAAATATTGTACGGTGGTACGGAAGCCTTCGTGTGCAAGTCCAACCAGCACTTGACCGGTTTTTTCAAAGTCTAAACTTTTTTCTTTTCTTATCAAACATCTTCACTCAACGCTTAATCCAAATAAAAATCACTACACATACAAAGTTTTCCTTCACCAGATTTTACAGAAAATCTCAAAAACACAATTCTACCATCTTTTAGTGTTCAGTATCCAGGGCACAGGGGGCGGTGACCTCCGCCCTTCCGCCTGGCCCCGTGACCCTGCTGAAGCTGAAACTGAAACTAACTCGCAGACAACTCACTAATTTTCACTGTAACTTTACTTTTACGTTCGGACAATTAGGTGTTAGGTTAGGTGACGTTCGAAAGAACGGAAAGTATGGCTATGTTTTTTTTTATATTTTATTTGTAGTTGTTTGAACTGAGTCTTACTTAGTTTGGCCAAAAAACTAGTCTGATATACATACTATTTATTACCTACTATAAAAATCTGTATCTAATGTTTGTAAAAATTTAGAAATTTGCAGTAAAAAATAATAATTTTTCATTCAAGAACGATCTGCTAAGGACTAGTTAAATTTTTTTGCTGTTCATCTTGAGTAAAATTATTCCTGTTATTTAATAGACTACAAGGTGCTTACTGAAATAATTTCAAGCAAACAAACAAACAAACTATTTGACATTAATATTTAACTTATAATTTTACGGATTATAGCTCAAATTTGGAAGTTTTATAACACTGAAAGTAGCTCTACTTGTAGGAATTAAATCAGAGTTTAGGTACTTTGATTGAATTTTGGATCTTATCAGTGATTTATAAAATCCAACCAATAGGTTTTATACATTTAAAAGATAAGTATCTTCACGGTTTATTTCCTTTATGATCTCATTATGATAATCGTTAATGATTCGGTGTTAATATTAATTAATACCTACAAGTAAGTTTTTTTTTTTTATTTCAATTTTGGCAAAGATTGGCCGATAGTACATTTTTTTGTTAATTTTGTACAAATAATCGGAAAATTATAGTAAGTTGCCTGAATTAATATTAATTAGCTGCCTATAAGTAGTTACCTAAAGATAAAAAAAATAAATAAAATATTGACCGAACCACTTTTTTTTTCTAATTCTAACTACTTAACTTAATAAGAGTTAGTTTACCTTTCCTAAAACAGGAATTGGGCTTTTAGCAAAACAAATACTTCAATTTCAATTTAAATAAATTAACAATACATTCTCAATACTCAGACCATCAAGGGGTACCTATATTTGATTACTTCACAGGTTCAGATAAGTTATTTAAGGCTACGTTACAACGTATATTAGGTATGCAATTTTATTAGAACGTGCTAGACATCGACATTTATTCTATTTTTTTTTTTTATCAGACAAGTTTAGAAACTACCACCTATTTAACTATACCACATAGCTAATTAGGTACCTAAAATTGTAAAAAGAAGAGAGAAGCACATTGTTTTAACTTCTGATTAAGACGTTATTTATTTAGGTTCTCTAACAAAATATATAGGTACCTACACCATTTAGATAACTACTACTAATTAAAACGTAATAAACACGAGTAAACGGCTTCGATGTAAACGGTTGCATCTTTTTTTTGCATACCAACATCAAAAACGAATGTTACAAATTACACTGTAGGTATGTAAATTTCCTTGTTCCCAGGCACAAATTTCCTTAAAAATCTCGCAAAACATCGGTTCCTTTTAAAAAATATTCCTTTCAATTTGGTGCGTTAAGTTCGAAGCACACCTCGATCGGTTCGGTAGCACTTGAATTAAGATAATGTTCACACCTGCCCGAGTCTGTATAAAACGTCACATTGTGAGCCGAACGCAGTAACCAAGAGAATTTTATGGGTTAGCCTTAGCTCCACCGGCCATCGAGGCGAAGCGATATCGCGACTCGAAGCGATTTTTTTTTTACGTTTCGATAAATTGTTACACTTTTTAATTGAAATCCCAATTTAGAATTAAGGTGCGTTCATAACGAAATATTTTTAAAGAAAGAAATTTTTTTTTCATGATATTACCTACCACAGAACACATAATCTCTTTATCTGTTCTGTGTTACCTACGATGTCTTAAAAAATAATGTAGGGTATCCACGGTCAGTAACAGAGCCAATTCTATAAATAGACCGTACTTTGTACGTTATTCCTTATTTTGTTCTGCCATAAAAGATTTATATCGTGTCATAAATCATTTTATGATGAATTATTCACACGCGAATCGCTGTGTTACATTTTGTTTCTGGCAGTTACTGAGTCTTTGCTTCTTGTAGCTAGTAATCCTAATAATTGGTAGTGTTGGCACTCTTTGTTATTAATAATCGCTTAAAACCTACATACATTTCATTGTTTTGAAAAAAGAATAAGCTCTTTCCTATTCCAAAAATGAGAATGTTCGAAATTTAAGTACGGTAGGTTCAGTGTGCGTTAGTCACTCCGTGCGTGTGTCGCCGTCTCTCGGTCCCTTTTTATTGCGGTTCTGTTTACAACGTATATTATAGCATCAGCTGTTTGATTACGTCACTACAGCTGGTTGGATTAGGGCTTCAAGCAATACTCTATATTAAACTCGCTAGGTGAGAAAATTTGGGGTGGAAAAATTTATCGTTAAGACGTAAACAGGATAAAATCGCTCGCAATTAAGTGTAGGGGAAAATTAAGTTAAGTTATTGGACAATTTACATTGAGATAAGTAATTATTTTTCGTAAAACATCTGCTCCTGTATCTTTTTTCTTAAAAATTTTTTTTTTCTCCACCTTGTGCAATAGAGTTGTTAAACGATATTATAAATTCTTGAACTCTAAAGCGGTCCAGCAGGTACAGAACTATTGTCTCGTTTACCGTTGAATTACAACTATTTTATGACTTTTATGGTTCAAAAAACGTTGCATAATTTTTATGGTCACAGGTGATTGTTGTTAATGAATGGGGTCCTTTAAAACTATTATTTTGTTAAGGTTAACAATAAAACGGTTCGTGGAATCGTGTAACCGTTATATTTTTTGAATAACAAGCCGTCTTATTGCAATTGTCGTTCTTACAAGAGTAAATGAAAATGTAAACATAGTTTTTCGTTTCTTTTCTATAGTTAAATGTCTCGTCAAGTTACGTCAGCCAACAAGTTTTCTCATCGTTTGAGCAAAGTTAACTCTTTACTAACTTATCTGTGTCATTTTCACTTCTGCCGATCACAGTTTGAATGGTTAAATTATGATCATCTACTTACTCCGATAAATTCCCTGATATCACTTTTCCTCATCGTTTTGCCAACTTGTCCAAAGAAACATCTATTAGGCGTCTCATAAAACAGCACACTTGTAAACCACTGGATACAGGGTGTGTAAATCTCTCGCCATCCTCTCTCTATTTTGTTACGTTTCCGCCAAGCTTCCTCCACTGACCCCTGTTATTTTGTTGCGTCCTCACACTTTCATAGATTGTACACACTGTCGTAAAAACAACATTATTTTAATAATTCTGAAAAAAAAAAAACTATTATTTTTTTATAAACTAATCGGTTTTATTGGAGATCAATGTAATTTATTGAATCGCATAGCAATATTTTAGAAACAAAAATAAATACCGAACGCGCTCAAAAACAACATACCGCAAAAAAAAAAAACAAGTTGCTTTAATTATTTAATTACAAGCAACCAAGTTTGTTTGCGAAAACTAAAAAAAAAATATAATGAAGCTCTAAAATTTTTAATTTAAACATAAATCTGATTAATTACAGGGTGTTTAAATGCTTGTGTGTACAGTAATAAAGAAGCACACTGTTAGAACTTGGATGGCGGCGACATTGTAACGACTCTCACGACGAAACCGGAAAACATTAAGGCGCTCACTGGACCTCCTATTAGTTAATTTTTATATCTTAACATCATAAAAGTAAAATAATAGAGCATCCACTTAAATGACAAATATTGTTATGCATCCTGTTTGCAGTTACTTGTCTCTAGATACTATCACAGATAATTAAATCACTAATTAGATGTTGGGAAAAATTTCATAGCTACACAGTTACCGAGTTACCTACATTTATGAAATGCAATTACAGGAATCGTATTAATTAGCGACTGTGTTGCGTCACTTTATGTGACAGCGATTTATGATGCGTTGGTACTTAGTTTTTTACACGTGGATACTAAGAATAGAGGAGGTGCTGAAGGTTTAATAATAATTTTCCGGGAAATTAGTCATTATAATTCACGAAATTAGTACGGTAGGCTGCACGTTTGTTGTAACAAAGCCATTAACCAGTATAAGCTGGCCTTTTATTCTATTGAAACTTTGTACTAAGGTAGGCCAGCTTAAGGTCAGTGTTACCATCGAAGTGCGGCTTGGCGTACTATACAAAAAAAAAAAAAAAGCTGCAAAATTTTCTTCATAATCCAGCTTAGCTCACTTAATTCTTAAATCACCGTATCAGGCCGAGGTCTTTTCCATCTCGTGAAGGTAATCAAAGCAATTTCTCGACCTTGATCTTCAAAACCCTAGGCTAACCTTAAACTGCTAGTAATTTTAGCCGACCAACCTGTATTTAACCCGCATGCAAATTATAATAAATTACCCGTACATTACTTGGTACGTCACATGATCGTGGGCCGCGCGGTGCGTGCGCGCAAGATTATTGAATCTGCTGCGACAGTCCCGCCACGTCATAAATCGGTTGCGTCTCCCATTGTTCCTGCCGATGTCAAAGATCAGTAATTTGCCATTGTGGCGGCAGAGGCAGGTTTTACCGTATACTCAATCGAAAATTATTTTGAGAACACCTTTTATGTAGATGAATGGTAGGAAAATAAATCGAGATAGCTGATTAGGTTTTTGATTGATCGGATAAATGTATAGAGTTAAATTGAATATGAATAAGCTTGACCGTTAACAACCTGTTAGGTACCTTCATATTTTTTCCGAGTTACCAGGCGTTCATAGACTCGAGGAGTTTTCCGCAGAACATACCTAAGAGATAAAATCGTGAGGTACACACATACCTACATTAATAAATTTTTACATTTCAAACCGCAAGCAATGTCGGTTGGCAAAAACATTGATTTATGTGTCTGACTCTGCAGTAGTTTTTTGAAGGTTAAAAAATCCATACCTTTCTGTTCTACGGCTGTGAGCTATTAAATTCCTACTTTTAAGGACGTAATAAGTTTTTACTATTGTTGAAACTTATATGGTGTCACGCATGGGTTTCATAGCCCCTTGTTACCATGTAGATACAGCGTTCATTACGTCATAAATGTTATCATATTATTTCATATTATTATTTTTTAAGAATAGTTACCAAATTTTATTACGCTCATTCTATTTGCACGGAAGCACTATTTTTAATTTGATAGTTTTATAATCAATTTCTTAAAACATTATTGGTTTAATAACATTTGTAATTACATAAGTCAATTGAAAATATTATAATACTAGCAGTTTATTGTTTTGAACGGATCTGATAATGTGAGTAAATAAATAATAGTTTGTCAGTCGGGTATAGCAGAGCTGTGAGAAAGCTTGAAAGACTGCGCCCGTTAGGTCCCGAGGGCCTCAATACCGTACTGCTTGCACAACAGCTGATTATCCGTCATTACATTGTTACACGAAAATCCAATCATTCCCTTTACGAAAGAAATAAGAAGCATACCTTAAAAATCAAAAGAAAAATATGCTTAAGGCGAGTAGTAATGCCAACTAGCGCCATGTCAAAAACGGCCGTTTTTGGCCGAAAAATGTGAACATAGGAAATTTCAAAATGTTCCATATCTCCAGACTTATGATTTTTTTCTCAATGGTGGTGCTATGTGGCACTACTACTTGCCTGAAGGCTAGTATAGCTGCTAACAACGCTACCACTGAGAAAAAAATAATAAGTCAGGAGATATGGAACATTTTGAAATTTAGAACATTTTGAACCTACTAGGTTCTCATAAATTTTCTTGATTTTTTTAATACAAAAAAATCTACCACATCTGACTAAAAATGTGTGCATAAGAAAAATGTTCCATATTATCTCCAGACTTATTAATTTTTCAATGGTGGCGCTGCCGGTTAGTAGCTATAGATATTGTGTTGGCTTTGCACAAAAGGTAGCAAAGCAGTTTTTCTTGATCAATTTATTCAAAATTCCGCCTTTCCGCTCTATTACACAGTAATTAAGCAATTATTGTCACTGATATTTATATCTGCCTATTGAATTATTGATTTATGTGCAGTTAACAAATTTAACATTCTCAGACATATTTTAAAGCGAAACAGGTCTGGAAATAAGTAGGTACTATAGAACATTGCAACTTTTAATCATTATATGTTTCTTTTCCTAGTCTTTTACTATACTTAAAACAAATATTACAGCCACATCAAGTTTTATACATCATGGAACCACAAAAATCTCCTCTCAATTCATACGAGTATATCATTTAATAGTGCCACTGTAAGAATGATATCACTCCATATAAATGTAACTAGAACGACTCATCTCCGCGGTCGCAAAGCCGACCGTGTCTGTAATATCGACCGTCCAAATTGTGTACAAGTTCAAGGCCCCAATAAAAATTAACCACCACGTGAGCAGCAGACTACGGGATATGACGAATTATTGCGCGATATTTTATCATAAAACACCTTGATACTGGCTGTTTATAAACATGTAAAAGAAAAAAATCTAGAGTAGAACACGTAGTTAGAACAATGTGTTGTGAAGAAAAAGTGGTTTCATGTTTCTAGTAATTGTGTCGTTTTTCATCGTGTGACAACAGTTTCAATTAGGTAGTTTGTTTGATTGAAAATTATACAGTGTTGTCACGATTTTCTTGCGTCTATGAAAACTAGTATAAAAGTACAATGTGCTCAGTTTAATATTCTGTAGTAAAGAAATAAATTTTTCCCACTTTTTAGTGAAATTTTGGTTGCTCTCTATGTCATGAACACAATAAAAGTATGGTGTCGTAATAATTTTGAATTATAGCTCTGAGATTGCCATCTTAATTTCTTAATGCGTGGAACTTAAATTACAATTAAACATAATAACTGGTCTTAATTAACCAGTAACTGCTCTGCTCTAGGTAGCCGATGGTAAGTACTTGTTCTATAAAATACGTCAAGTATAAAATTAGAAGCCGACATAGAAATAACAACTTTTTGTAAGCAAACTGTATTATTATTACATTACGACCTATTCTGCCACAGCGTACGTAGTTCGGATACCGCACTTTAGGGATGTCAAAGTTGTTCTATCTTGATTTGGCTTTTATTTTATAATTTAACGTCATACATTTAAAAAGTTTTTTTTAACTAAAACTAATGTGTTTTTATCTGAATTGTAAAAGAAATATACTATTTACAATTTTCTGATTTTTGCTGGATGGTTTTCGATAATTTGTAAATTCAAGCTGCTAGCAAGAAATAATGAAAGAGAAAATCACAACGGTTTTCCTCGCTCTGTTTATCCCGACCCGCGTATGATGACCCTAGCCCATGAGTAATAGCGAGCTGGCTACATTCTGTTTACAACTCTTCTACTGCTCACAGCATAGCGTCCGGGTGCATTCGGCCACTATGTTAAAACTATTGTTTATTGTCACCCTAGTGTCGACTGCCGCATGATTGATTATGACAATTTAAGCGATATAAACGCATTTGAAATTTAAATTTAAACTTCTGATTAGCATTTGTAAGTTGTACATTTAGATACTAATTTAGAATGTTTTCTTGTAATACCTATTGTTCTATGATTAGGTTTCTTGTTTCTATTTTAAATTTTTAGTCATTTATGTAATTGGCATTTTTATTCTTTGCTTACAAAAATTAATTATTCGCTTAACGTGACTAGATATAGATTTAGAAGTCTTTAAATTTATTTATTTTTTGTCAATGATATTACTTATAATGAATAATGAATGTTTTTTTTTATAATATCATTATTTTTTATCTTACATACACTGTCCCCACTGCTTTTTTTATTAATTTTATTTATTTATTTATATTTATTTAGTGTCCTTTTGTTTTTATTTGTGTAGTTATTTAGTTAGTGAATTAAAATTTAGTACCTAGTAAATTGTTAGTTGTGTTAAATATTGTAAAAGAAATAATTAATGGATTCCGGAAATAATTTATTGAATCTGCATTTCAATCATTTGACTCTTAATTACACTTGATGTCTGTAATAATATTGTTCTTACACAATCTTTGTGAAGAAAAACTCAATTGTTTAAATAGACCGGGTTATTGTAACATTTCCTGTTCGAGGGCGACACTAATACTCAATATTAAATGTGTCTAGACGGAGAGAGATAATATGAAACATGTTTCACGGCAGTTGTTGAGTTTCCCACAGGCCACGAGACACTGCCTCGCTTATTGTTTGATGTTAAAATATAGGTAAACATTGTGAAAAATTCATCCCTTGTTCTGTTACACAAAAGACTGCAGTCCGGCCGACACTGTTAAAACTGTCAGTTTCATATTAACGAATATGTGTTTTGCGAATTTGATCCTTATATCCGCATTCTCTCGAGGCTGGACTGTACAATGCATCTCAATTCCTAACATATACTGAGTTATAACTGACATGAGATCATATAAATTGTAAATGAGTCACATATTGTGTATGTGCTACCTCAATATATTGAATAATTTCAGATAAAAAAATTAGAAAAATAACCAGTTCAAGTCATAACTCAAAGTAATTTAGTACAAATATTTCCTAACAGAAAATTAAGTTGTAAGCAGTCCAATTACCTACCTAGAGTAATAAAAGGCAAAAAATCTGTGTAATATATACATGCTAGAGAGATATATTTTTAGATTTTGCAATAACATTATAATGTGTTGCTTACATTATA
This sequence comes from Cosmia pyralina, assembly GCA_946251885.1. Taxonomy (NCBI): domain Eukaryota; kingdom Metazoa; phylum Arthropoda; class Insecta; order Lepidoptera; family Noctuidae; genus Cosmia; species Cosmia pyralina. The sequence continues at coordinate 17,736,094 of OX276351.1, forward strand.
TTATAACTAAGACTGTGTTTATGTTACTATGTCTACATATTCTTCAATAAAAATTTTAGTGCTCTTGTGTTTTATTGAGATCTAACTACTTAGTAAGATTAAAAAACTTTTATTAAATTTATTAAATATTAGAAAACTTGAGAAAGTATCCATCGTTAGCTATTAGTTTTCACCATTCAATTTATTATTATGTAAGTATATGGTAATTGATTGAATGAAGAAAAAAAAAATACATCGACTTATATTTTGAAATTTTGATGTACCTACATAAAAAAAAACGGATTTTTATTACCAGTGTTACCTAACACTGGTAATAAAAATCCGTTTTTTATTAAATCTCGACTGTTAACATCTAATGAAGTGAGATTGACATTTATGCAATACAAGCCAGTCTTGAATTTAAACCAATTAGGCGAACAACCAATTAGTTCATGATGTTGATTGTAAGATCTTTCACAAAAAATAAAGCCAGTAGCTTTCTGAACATTTTTTTTTATCAATCTGATGATTTGTAATATCAGTTCTTACAACAAATATGACGTGATTCGAAACTTGATTAGCAGAAATCAAATTACTTTTTTCTATTGCCAGCTAACTTTTTGCATGGAAATAATAATAAATATTCACCTGCAGTTTCCATTTATATTCAAGTTTCATGTCAAAAGATGGCTCCTACACGCGATTATTGCACACCTTGTACCTAGTCAGAAAATTGTTGTAATTACAAAGACATTTCAGGTTCTTAAAACTTTGTCTGCAGGCTAAGGCTTCATTTACGTGTTTCATTGTTTTATGTAAATTGACACATAATTAATGGCCACTGAACAGTAACTGAACAGCAGTTTAGTGCACATTGTTGGATGCATATCAACGTTCATTTTATATATTGAATACTCAATCAATAGATAAAAAAAAAATTGTGTTGTAACCTCTATAAAAATATTGTCATGAAAACTAATAAAACCATCATGGCGGCTCACAGTTTGCCGTCGTCACCCAGGCAAAGGAAGTAAAGTCATTCTGCCTGGTTTGGTAAAAACGAATTTGGTAAAATATTCATCCTCTTCTATGACCCCATAGAAGAGGATGAATATTTTACCAAATTTTACGTTCACTTAGATAGTGAGGGTCGATGTTTATGTCTGTATACAGGGGGTGCGTGTGTAATAGCACTACCGTCCAACATGTCATGCGTCACCGGTGTAATACCTCGTAGTTTTATCAGTTAGGATTGTTTTTTAAGCTTGAAATTTGTTGACAACTTATAACACTGGAAAATGAAAATTCAGGCGTAGGTAAGTAGGTATAGTGATCAAATAGTCTGTTTCACAAAACAGATGAAGAGCAAGGGTCGATCCATCAGGTTAAGCTACGCTTGCCGGGGTTGGTCCGTCGATGGGTGACCATCTTTACATACCGAGACTCCTCCGTGCCTCGAAAAGCACTTGAAGCAGTTGGTCCCGGCTGTCATTCGTGGATCTTTGACAGTCGTTACGGGTCGTCAGAAGCCCGAAAGTCTAACAACCAGTCTTACCAAGGGGTATCGTATTACCCAGTTACTGAGTTGTGGAGGTCTGATAGGGAGTCGCTCTATGTAAAATACTGGTATTCAGCTGCATCTGGTTAGACTGGAAGCTGACCCCAACATAGTTGGGAAAAGGCCTAGGCAGATTGATTGTGCTACAGAAATGATTTACGAAACAGGTAGTACTTAGAGAGATGTAGACAACAAAGTTGCATTTATTGAAAATATAGATAATTTCCGCAAAATGATTTTCATATCTTAAATTTAGGGTTTAGATACTCAAATTATGTATATGTGCAATTTGCAGACTGATGCCTTGACATTTACTGCCACTACTCTTTGATCTTAAATCGCGAAACCTATTTCTGTCCAGCAAATGGACTTCCATTATTATTTTCATGGTAATGTATCAAATAGATAGAGTTATCACTCACGTAGCGTGTATCGGGACTATACCACCGCGCGAGGTGCCCAAAACGGCTAATATAGCGTCGGTTAAAGGGTTATTATCGTGAGTTATTATATTTTATCTTCAAGTATCGAGGTTTATTTAGTAGAAAATGGTGCCAGACAAAGGATGTTAACAAAAAAGTGAGGCGAATTCTAAGAAAAATGCTTTTTATAATCAACTAGCGACCCGCCCCTGCTTGGGACGGTTTTTATGAATTGACAAAATATAAATGTAAATTTATTATTAGTGTATTATACACATTAGTGTATTATACACATTTCACAGTGTATTTTCACATTAGACTTTCCAGAATAAATTCTCTAAATGATAGTGAAATCCGCATCAAAGTCCGTTCTGTAGTTTAGAAGTAACAACGCGGTCACACAGTCACAAAAGGGACAATGTATTATTAATTGTAGGATAGATATTGTAGATTCCTATTACAAAATTGAATGCAAAAACAATCAAAACAAAAATGCCAAAGGAATTCTATTTTTCCATTCACAAACACGAGAATCTAACAGCCGATCGATCAGTAATTACTATGGCATTTCCCGTGGTAGATTTACAACCAACATTATAATTGTAGCTTACATATACTGCGAACTGGTATCTTTAGTAGGACATTTTTACTAGCATTATACAGGTGTAGGTACGATTTAAAATTCATGACGAGTAGAAACCAAGCTGGTTGGTAATTGATGAGAGCTGATGGTAAATGCAGAAAGATTAATGAGACTTTTCTTAAGGTAATTATGTCAGGCGATGAAGTATTGTGAATCTATTGAAGGTACTAACATGGTGTTTGTAGCTTGCAGTTACTTTAGTACTATCTAAGCTAAATTAAATCCTAAATCAAACATTTTTTTTGTCGTATGTCAGCCCTGTACAAAGTGGTACCTACTTACCTATTTAATATCGTTGATGCACATTTATGACATAGGTAGTTTCCATAAGTTCGGATATACAGGATTATTGGTGTTGGGCATGTCGGAGAGGTAATTTGCAACCAAATGACCCCTTAGGTATGACTCGTATGCAAATGTGAACCATTTTAGATTTTTTTCTCTAAATTTTCAAAGTTACATTATTATTACAGGGTGTTTACCTATTTACGAGTAATATCGTTGATGCACATTTATGACATAGGTAGTTTCCATAAGTTCAGATATACAGGATTATTGGTGTTAACAATCCATTAAGGGCATGTCGGAGAGGTAATTTGCAACCAAATGACCCCTTAGGTAGTCATACGTAAGGGGTCATTTGGTTGCAAATTACCTCTCCGACATGCCCAACACCAATAATCCTGTATATCCGAACTTATGGAAACTACCTATGTCATAAATGTGCATCAACGATATTAAATAGGTAAGTAGGTACCACTTTGTACAGGGCTTCTTATGCAAATGTGAACCATTTTAGATTTTTTTTTCTAAATTTTTAAAGTTACATTATTATTACAGGGTGTAAGTGTAAGCAGCTTTATCATTTTAAGGGCAAAAAGTCAGCTGTTTCCTACATTTATGTTTACATAAACTCATCAAAATGTAGGTACAGTACAGCTGATGTTTTAGCGATTTCAGGTTTGGTCCCATAGTAAAAGTTGTTCATAATGATGAGTACAATGAGCCCTTAAAAAGGATAACGGTGTTTACGCTTACACCCTGTATATCGATAGATCTTCAAAAAATATATAATGTCAAGTTAGGTAGGTACCTTCTCGAAAATGGTTCACATTTTCATAGGGGTCATAAGGGGTCATTTGGTTGCAAAAAAAAAATGAACTCTCCTACATCCCCTTAATGGATAGCCGACATAATTGTTATCAATAACCTTTTATACCTGCCTAGTAGGTAATACCTAAGTACCTATGACAGAATTCCGTAGATCTAACAGACCTTACATAATTAAAATGTTCCTGTAGGTGATCAAGCACCTTCTCGAAAATAGTTGAGAAAAAGAGTCATTTGGTTGCAAAATAAAAATGACCTCTCCTGCATCCCTTTAATGGATAGCCGACATAAATACCTACCTACTCGTATAATCAATAACCCTTTATACCTGCCTAGTAGGTATCTAAATAATGACAGAATTCCGTAGATCTAACTAACGTAACATAATTAAAATGTTTCTGTAGGTGGTCAAGTACCTTCTCGAAAATGGTTCACATTTGGATAGGGGTCATAAGGGGTCATTTGGTTGCAAAATAAAAATGACTTCTCCTACATCCCCTTAATGGATAGCCGACATAATTATTATCAATAACCCGTTATACCTGCCTAGTAAGTATGACAAAATTCCGTAGATCTAACTAACCTAACATAATTAAAAGGTTCCTGTAGGTGGTCAAGTTTTATATTCCGCGAGGCCTTATTACACACCTGCCCAAATTAATATGGCTAATCCAAATTACCTACTTTTACACGTAACATTGAGCGAGCCTTAAAACTTAGTGGAAGGCCTTGGGCACTTCATGAGTACCTATTACTGTTGCTAAGTCCGACCTTGTCATCGCAATAAATTTAACAGTTGCGACACGCAAATATCCACTAACTGAACATGATTTATTACCGACCAATGTAGATTGAACAATTTGCTACCAATTCCAACATTCGGTCCTTGATTCGTCAATACTTGCATACGGTAATAGATTTGCTCCGGTGCTACGGTAACCCAAATTGTTTACGTCGTTTTTGGTAATCGAGTTTTGTGAATCACATTTGGGTTTGCAATTTTCAAATTGAATATTTCTTTCATGACTGCCACAACGTGTATCTAGGCCAGCCGATAAATAACCATTTATGTTAGCACCTATTTACGCCATTCAATATTATGCTCTTTGATCACGTAATTTTTTAAATGCCTACTTATTTACCTTGTTGAGATTGTCTGATAAGCAAAAATAAGCAAATTATTTCCTCGTACAATATTTCTCATGTTGTTTGAACTGTAAAGCTCAGCGGGCGATCATGCGCAGGCGCCGCATTACAACGTTCCCATTGGCCCCCGAGCGACAGGGCTGCCAATCTACAAATAACGTATGCCCAACACAGCCCGCTATTATAATTTAATTGAGGACTTACAATAATTACTGAGTCATGCCTCAGCGGATGTAACACAGCGATTATCCTCTTCCATACTTAAGACAGCGCTGAATAAGTGCACGAAACCTAATTTTATTCAAATTAGTCTAGGAAGGGGAACCGCGGATCACCTGTTAATTTAAATGAAAATCCACATGAAGCGCCGTGTAATGCTCGTAAATGTGCGCACGCCAATTCTTTGTTTATTTTCTTTATCAAAATGTGATAGTTATTTTAAGCATCACTTAGAATATAGGTGACTGCACTAAAAATAGAGCATTCATCAATACAACGAGCGCAAGGCGAGTAGTTTATTCGCATTAAATCATACCAGCAATAAATCTCGCAAACCCGTTCTGCAGCTTATCAAAACAATACGCAGACACACTTCCAACTATCCATTGAAAAATGTCTTCTTCGCAACATCGTACAAACTAGTTTTTAATGTATTCTATGAAACACAAGGTCTCATTTCCGTTGTCATTGAAGCGCGGATCATATCCTTTAGCATCGCGAGGAGATCATTTCAAAATTAAGCCTCAAGTGTATGATAAATTTTCATAAATCAGAACGTTATTTATTGAAGTATAGACTTTAAGGTGTTAGGGAATCGGTTTAGTTTGGTATTTAGGGATTTGATGTGTTAAGGCCTTTCTTAACCGGGGAATTTGCGGAATAATCGGATATCGGATTCTCATCTCCCCGATATTTCGCTATATGGATGGAAGAATTAAATTGGCGGTTGTTATTACCGGGAAGATGAATGTGTGGTAGAATGTCTTGAGGTTACGTTGTTCTTAAACGTTTTTAGTATAAGAAAACCAATAAGCGATGATGTGGAAGATTAGTATTGTAAAGTTGAATTGTTCTCATTGCATGCAAGCTGCGAGGCTATTATTCTCCACGTGGTAGGTTCGATAGAGAGATAGTTTGCGTGGTGTTTTCACACAATTAATTTTCAATAAATAACAATGTAATATGAGTTACAAGCCAGCGGACGCCCTGTGAGGCAGGCATCGCGCGTCCCATCAGACCACCGCCACGATACTCAAGGCGTTTTTATGAAAATTCTCAACAACATTGAATTACGCTGTATCTTTTAAACAATAGAGTTTAATATTAAATAAATTGAGGTTATTATGAGTCGATTATCACTACTTAATCGGGTAGTACAAGCATTGACCGGTTGTTGTAGCAAAAGGTGAACTGACCTAAATGTTGCAGCGTAAATTAATGTATCGGCAATTTTATTTGCCACAATAAAATCAGAATCTAGGTAAAATTATTACTTTACACTAGAACCTATTAAACTACAAGGTAAGGTGGGCTAATCAAAGCCCGTATGTGGCGATAAAGCCCATTATGCAAGCTCACACCCATTTCCCTTTAATGTGTAAGAAAATGTTCTAATACAGTAAATTATAGAGCGCGTTTTATTAAGCTAACGTTTCATTAACTAAGTATTAAATGAACACCTTATAAGCATAGTGGTAGAAATTACAAACCGTGAGGCTTAGAATTCGATTCCTGAGCAACGTGCTCTTCAGTGGCTTTGCAAGTAATTGACAATACTCTGGCCGCTTATTAAGTAAATGGATGGCTAATACCGCCTTTGGCGATATTTGTACAACAAGAGCCTGCTAACCCTTTCAATGTAGGTTTGCAAGCACAAACGATTTGCATTGCTTATATGCCGTTTGTACAAAACATTAAGGTTACGCTAGTCGGTCATTCTTCCATACAAAAGTAGTATGGTTATTACTCGTCTGTTTGCAGTGTACGTTCAAAACTAAACATTAGGTATTTAAATTTCTCTCGTCATTATCTAGCCCTATAGGGAAGCAGAATCGGAAAAAAAATATTGGTTTGGAAGTTAAATAAATAAATAATTAACATTTATTGCATAATCACTTCCATATTTGTTAGTAACAATGTAAACTTATAAACTAGAGTTAGTAACATTTATTCTTAAGCTGCGTGAGGCCACCGATCCTGGGGTGTCTACTTGACTGCGTGGAGTTGTATCCACCGCCCCAAGATCGGAGAGTCCCACCTATCAGCCAACGTTCTAAGAATGGTGTTGGGGCTGCTGCGCACACGGCGTAGTAGAGAAGCATCTCTTACGCATGATGGCCGAAAAACTATCCACCTCCGCTCCGTCAAGAGTGTCGAAATTTCCATATTTCAACACTCATTTTAACGCATCTTTGGGCATAAATAACTAGCTCCCAGAAAATGGCAAAATTGTTACCATATAGGGATAGATATCTAATTTATTAAAAAAAATCAAATACTTTATTTTGAATAAATAAGTCCAGTATTATTTTCATAAAACTTATTTGCCCAGTGGTCTAAAATAAAAACGAAATACATAAATAAATAAACTATAAGTATAGCATGCAAACCTATTACGAGGGCTGCCTTTTAAGTTGTGTCGATTGAAATAAGTATAGACAATCTAATAGATTATTACGATTTATGGTTTTTCAAGCAATTCTCCGCGATATTTAATACATTTTTGTATGCGTTCGAACCAGTTTTTAAAACATTTATTCCATTCCGAAGTGTACAGTCAAAATGGCCGATTTGTATGCGTCAACAGCTTCTTCAGGTGAGCTGAAACCCTGACCATGAAGACTTTGCTTAATTTTGGGGAACGTAAAAAAATCGTTAGGGCTCAAGTCGGGGCTGTAAGGCGGGTGATCTAAAATTTCGACATTTTGGGTGCTCAAAAACATCTTTGTATCGCGGGCAGTGTGCGAACTTGCGTTGTCATGGTGCAGTAACGACGTCTTGAGTTGTTTTTACGAAACTCTGTGATGACTTGTGGCAAACAAACAGTGGTATACCAGTCAACCGTCCTCGTCGTCGTATCGTCTTGCGATCTTCTAGTACAATAGTGGTGACGTGACCACCCTTTGCCACAAACGAGGCAACCATTTTTTTTGAAGTGCTCCGTGAGCGTATGACTTTGGTCGGTTTTAACTCATCTTGGAAGACCCAGACAGTTCACTGCTGCTTGGAATCTGGATCGTAAGCATATATCCAAGACTCGTCACCACTAACCATATCATAAACGTGTTTTAAATTTCCTCGGTTGAATCGCTGCAGAGTTTTGCGACACCATCTAACACGGGCTGCTTTTTGGTCGTCGCTAAGCAAATGTGGTATCCAACGAGAGATCAAATTTCTTACGCCAAGTTCTTCGTGCTGGATTTTTTGGATAGTAGTAGACCCTGAAATGCCCACAGCTGCCTCTATTTCACGGTATATCACATAACGATCTTCGACGATTAGCTGCCACATGGCGTCGATATTCTCTTGCGTCATAGCGGTTTTTGGACGACCTTCACGTGGCTTGTCACTGAAGCTAGAGTTCCCACGTTGAAATTCTAAATACCAACGTTCTACAGTCCTAAGACATGGTGCTGCATCACTAAAAACAGAAGTGATCTCCTCAAAGCACTGAAGTCGCGTTAATCCCCTTTGAAAGTTATAGAAAATTATCGCACGCATATTGAGAGAGAGAGAAAGAAAGAAGAAGAGAGAAAGAGAAAGAAGAGAGGAAGAATAGGAAGAAGCCTCCTAGTCGGAACCAGTGCGGGACCGCGCTGGCAGGACCCAATATGCTGCGTCCGGCTATACCTACGACGCAGCTCTATGTGTCCCGATTACATTACACCACGAAGGTTGAGGAGATTGTGGAGTATGTTCGAGCGAAGACCAGCTGGATCTTAAGGGCCGAGAAGTTGGCGTCGCGCCACAACACGAATTTCACGTCGTTCGTGGTGCGAGTTCCGACTCAATATATTGAGACAGTCCTCAAGGAAGAGTTTTGGCCGAAGGGTGTCGTGTATCGGCGATTCCGCGGAAGGTTACGCGACACCACGCAGCGCAATACGGCGCCGTCACATCGTATACAATAGTTTTAATATTTTGTGGTAATAATAAACATGTATGATAGTCAGTAAGGTTTTTATGTTATGGGTCATTGTTACCCGAAATAAATGATATATTATTATTATTATTATATTTTCCTTTGATATTACTATTTTTACAACCGACTTGTCATCTTTGAATAGATGCTACAATAAATTATTCGACCTATCAAAAAACATTCTTTTGTTTTCGAATTCTAAATTCAAAAAGATGAAAAAGCCATACCTAATGTTTTTTTTTTATATTAGGTCTTTACCTATGAAATTGCCGTTCTGCAGTACTGGCCATTTCAAATCAAAATAATTTTTGTTTGACTAAGAATTCTAATTTCAAATTAATTTTATTTTAAAAATATGGATTTTTTTTTCCAAAAGTAGTCATTTGTTTATTGATTAGTGTTACATTTTCATCGCATTTCAATCTTTTTCGTCATCATGGATACGTTAAAATTCGAGTAATTATGGAATATGAGTACCGTCGTGGCAGCAAGGCGGCACAAGCGGCACGCAACATCAACGACGTTTACGGAGCTAACACTACAAACCAACGCACCACTTGTTATTGGTTTGCTCGCTTCCGTTCTGGAAATTTCGACCTGTAAAATGAACCTCGCGGTCGTCCAAAGACTTTGGTCGACAATGACGAATTAAAGGCGATTGTGGAAGCTGATGATACACAATCTACGGCTGAATTAGCAGCAGCTTTCGACGTTAGCGTCAAAACAATATTGGTCCATTTGCGTCAAATTGGCAAGGTAAAAAAGCTTGACAAATGGGTGCCCCACGAACTCAATGATCGCCAGCGCGAAGTACGCGTCGAGACGTGCCTTGCACTGCTCAACAGACACACAAATGAAGGAATTTTGAACCGCATTGTTACCTGCGATGAAAAATGGATTCTGTTTGATAACCGCAAGCGCTCAGCAAGTTGGTTGGATCCTGGTTCAGCACCTAAACAATGCCCTAAACGAAAACTTACCCCTAGAAAAGTGATGGTCACTGTTTGGTGATCTAGCGCCGGTGTGATTTATCACAGCTTCTTACCAAACGGGGTGAGCATTACTTCAGATGTGTACTGTGAAGAACTGAACACAATGATGGAGAATCTGGCACATCTTCAACCAGCATTGGTCAATCGCTCGTCTCCGCTGCTCCTGCACGACAACGCGCGACCTCATACTGCACAGCAGACGGTCTCCAAGTTGCTAGAACTGGGGTTGGAAGCTCTCCGTCATCCGCCCTACTCACCAGACCTTGCGCCTACAGACTACTACTTTTTCCAGAATTTGGATAACTTCTTGGCGGGAAAAAAATTCAATACCCGAGAGGCAGTACAAATGCCTTTGAAGAATTTGTTGCCTCCCGTCCAGCTGATTTCTTTAAGAAGGGCATCAATAAACTGCCACTGCGTTGGCAAAGATGCATTGATTGCATGGGTGATTACTTCGATTAATACAAATAAAAACTGCATGAAAAAAAATCGTTTAAATTTTTTCATACAAAACGGCAATTTCATAGGTAAAGACCTATTATATAATTACGGGAGGTTTGCAAACCACACGACTCGTGTTAGCCACGTCACACAGTTTGAGCCGCCGACTAGTACAACCTTAAAGGAGGTTAACCATTGCTTCATTTGGGTCCTCAACCTACACCCTAATCATGTAAACTCAATGGTAATCAGAATCGGTTACACTGAACATTTGAGACAGGGAAATCGACTAAGGATCGGTAAAGTTACATTACTAAGGAACCAGCTGAATGTTTTAAATAGGTTTATCAACAAAAAAACACTAACCACCTCCTTTTTTAACGATATTAATCGCTTTGTAGATACACTAGCGTGCAAAAAGATTTGTTCAATAGCTATTTTTACTACGATCATTATCTTAACTGACTTAATTCATTAATTGTCATTATTAATATTGCTAGCACTAATCATCTTCAAACACATTATGAAAATTCCATAATAATGCGTTGATGCGTTATGGCTGCTTAACTCAAAGGAGACGAAGCGGGAAAATATAACCACTCAATGAAAACGATGCTCTTGTAAATCATAATATAAGTACGTAACTGACTGACTACGTAGGTACTTAGTTAGGGCATGCTTCATATCTGTTCCCGATCGTAATCTTGATAATTGTGCAAAATTTCATTGTCCGTCTGTCTGTCTGTTCGCGTGTATATACCGCAGATATGAGCCTTTGTTATTCAGAATTTTAACGTGAGCCTTTTAATTTTCTTTTATCTTTAAACGGATTAAATACTTTATCCTGGCGTGGTGTGTAAAAATGCACTGACGTGTACGAAGCAGTCATTACGCGAATTAAAAAAAATGAAACAGCGAATTTGTGGTAGATTTTTGATGCCGCTAAGTAGATACATTAATTAATTTTAGAAAATAATAAGCTCTGAAAGGCTTTGTAAAACAACCCTACATAAGTGTATAAAATAAGAATCTTAATTAAATTAACAACATCAGACATGATATCGTTTACTTACTTAATTTACTTTATTTATTATGTCCAACAAAGTTAAACTTGAAAGCGTAAACTGCACGAGATCAAACGCCAAACTGCATTTTAAAGATGGCGGCTAATTGAACTCATTAAGTTATTTATAACCGCTGCATATGGTTCGGTGAGCGATCGAATTGCCATAATTTACTTGTTTTCTATACGTATTATAAACTAAAGGTGCCTTTCGTGTCAGTCTGTGTGACAGCGTTGTTCTTCTAAACTACGCAACGGACCTTGATGCGATTTTCACCATCATTTAGAAGATTTATTCCGAAAGGTTCATGACGTGTATAATATTCCACGACGTGACGTGTACTATGGGCCAAAGTTCCGCATGATCACCTCAAAGGCGATAATCGCATAGCACGGCTCACGACTCGATCGCACAATGTTCGTTTGTCACTAGCTGCGCTCTCACAGGAATATTTTCTTAAGTGAGCATGCTTAAGTTTTGTCCATAGTACATACACCTTAATAAATGAAAATGTTTGCTTTACTTGGGACGACACTGGACCCCACGGCACAAGGAATCCTAGTGTGGGGTCCAGGGAATTATAAAAGTCTAGCACCTATATCCTAGGCTCCTATAATCTGATACTAGTTTTCAGGGTTCCTTACCCGAAGGTTACCTAACGAAACCCTATTACTAAGCCTCCAGTGTCCGTCCGTCCGTCTGTCTGTCACAGGGCTGTATCTTATGAACCGTAATGGGTAGACTGTTGAATTTTTCACAGAATGTGTAATTCTATTACGGCTGTACCTAATAACAAATAATAAAAATAAAATAAAGTTAAAAATTAAAGGGGGGGGGGGGGGGCATTAAATAGACTTTTCATTTTGAAAAACAAAACTCATGGGGGGTGTTATTGTCTAGAACTCATCGAGAGTACAAATATATTTTTAATTTTTTTTATCTTCAAAAATGAAGAAATAGCCTTAAAAGTTGTCCATATACTAAAAACGCCGATTCATAAGGTATTTTTTTTATATATGGGCGATTTTCTGAAACTACAAAAAATAAACTTGTAATTCACAGTATCATTAAGAAATACAAACTTATCTTTGCGATTGTTAAACATGTATGGTATCGCGTGCGAGTCCGACTCGCACTTGGCCGGTACAATACAATATTAGTACCGCGTTTTTTTCTGAACTGAATAACGTTTTTGTTTATTTTATTTATTTATATTAATGTTAATCTAGCCTAGATAATAGAAATCTCGATATTTTGTAACTTGTAAAAACCTTGCGAAGCAGGAGCGGGTCACTTGTTTATTTTATAAAGGTGGCATTTGAACATGTCACGTTGTTCTAGCGAATTTTCTCAAGTAATAAATTCATACTATGCACATCTCATGCTCTTAGGTAGGTAGGTACTTACCTAAGTATATAATTATCATAAGTCCTTTTTTTGTTGTACCTAAAGCCCCATTTACACGGTGCAAGTTTATTGCCTGTACCATACCATAACATTGAAGCAACAATAATTGATTGGCACCGTCTATACACCATGTAGGTACTTACAATTATTGCACGATGCGGGCAAGCTTTCAAAACTGGTATAGATGTAAAGAGCAAGTACAATAAAATCGCACGTAGGTACAATAAAATTGCACGTATAATAAAATCACATTCAATTCTGGCATGAAAAATTTCTATCATTAAAACATGATCAAACGAAATATCTTAAAAAATAGTTTGAGAAGACGTTCAATAACATTTAATGAAATATTTGGCAGTGCAAATACGGGCAATAAATACTTGATTCAATTGTACAAAGACGTGCAGCTCTGATTTAATGAGGGAAAACTTCCATTAAATTTTTGTATTTTATGGAAATCGCAAGCGTGTAAACACTTGCATGCAATTCTGGAATGGCAATAATTGGCTTTATGGCATACGATTATTATTCTTGAACGTTCCAGAAACTTGCACCGTGTAAATAGGGTTTAACTCTGTTTTGTTCAAGAAAAACAACGGTAGGTACTATTTAGGGTTGCGACTTCATGAATTATAGAACTAAATAAAAATAATTCCACGTAAACAAATACATAATTTATTTTCAAAACATTTAATATAAAAGAAAGAGTTAAAGTAACATGATACGTCATACATACTCTGCATTTTTTATCGATTCAGGAGTTCAGTAGATGCTCCTTACAACATTGAGTTTGTTACATAAAGATTTTCAAATTCTAGGTTGATATAAAGTCAAATTTGGTAACCCCGGGACCCTCATAATTAATCATTTGTCGAACAAGGCCTGGGGGAGTTTCTTTAAAATATGAACATCTTGTCAGTTCGTAAATTCTTCAGCCGACATTAAAGATTTATTAAGCTAGTTAAAACTCACAGCTTTATCCGTTACCAAACATAATAAATTCAACCTCTAAGTAAACTAAAGCTCAAATAAGTACCTATACTTTGACCAAACGTCCCTAGTAGGTAGCCTTAATAATAAAAGTATCAAGATCAAATAGTAATGAAATTACAATTTTGTTGTGCAAGGAAAATCTAATCCAATCACTTTTACTCTAGATATTATTGGTATCAGCCAGTATGTAATATGACTAGCTTTTGTCCGCGGCTTCGTCCGCGTGGATGTCGGACAATATCCCACGGGAACGTACTTATACTGCCGGAAAATCCTTCCTTATTCCTTGTCTACATTATAAAGGGAACCTCCGTGCAAAATTTCAGCTCTCTAGGTTCAAGGGTTTTGGGCTGTGCATTTATGAGTCAGTCAGTCAGGACTTCTCTTTTTATTTAAATAGATAGATAGATGATTCTTACTGTGAACTATTACACACACATAACATAACATCATGCTTGTAATCCCAGAAGGGGTGAATGGTGTGTACACCCACATTTCGCCAGAAGGTAACTATTTTTCCGGTCAATATCCACAATAGCCAGATCCACATTAAGCATAGTTCACATAACAATCTCCGAAATATTCGGACGAAAAGACAGAACGTTTAGTGTTAGTAGGTATAACATAAAACATACCAAGAAACCCGTTTTACACTGTACCGTCCGCATAAAGAATTATGATCATCAATACATTATTATAAATTAAACTCGCTTTTCGTGTTTGTCTGTATGACCGCGTTGTTCTTCTAAACTGTACAACAGATTTTGATACGGTTTTCACCATCGTTTACAAAATTTAATGTGTATTTGTTAGTACATTATTAAATTTACACATAATAAAGAAATCTCGATGTTTTATCAAGTCGTAAAAACTGTGCGGAACAGGGACGGGTCGCTAGTAGAATAATAATTTATGAATATACACTAGCTGCGCCCCGCGGTTTCACATAACGGGATATAAAGTAGTCCATGTGTTAATCCAGGGTATAAGCTATCTACATATCAAATTCCATCTAAATCGATTCAGCCGTTTGAGCGTGAAGATGTAACAAACATACAAACACACACACACACACACACACACACTCACTCACAAACTTTCGCCTTTATAATATTAGGGTGATTGGCAAACGTGTTAATACTATTGCTCAAAAAATATAATGATAAATTGTTCTTTTACTTAAAAGAAAGAAAGAAGAAAAAAAAGAAAATACGTTTATTTGCGGTAAACATGACGCAAAGGACAAAAAAATAAAATAAGCAATGTAGAAAGCAAGTTTTGGAATATTAAATTTAGTAAGTATGAGAATTATTGTTATTAATCGATATTACCTTATATGATTTTATGTAGCGATCGATTATTATTGCTATTAATATTTTGTTATAAATCTGTTGTTGACATCTTATAGAATTGTGTGTAATTTATGGGTTAAGTAAATTGATGAAGTAAGTGGCAATTATTGTTGCCATAAACGAGTCTGATAGTTGCAATAAACAGTTTATAAACAGTTTGAATTATAAATAAGTAATAAATGTCAATTAATTGTTGTTTTATTTTCTTGCATTATTTCTTATTGGTTAATAATTGATTACGTATTAATTTATTTAAACAAATATTTTATTTATAATTTGGTTGCCGACTGTACCGTTTCCAGTTCGCGGTCCCAAGATGATTTTATTTAAGATCAGATCAATTTTATTGAGATTTATTTTGTGAACAAAGTTTGTGTTGATTTTCTTCTTTGTCTATAAATTAAAGATTTAGAATCCCGCTGTTGATTAATGTTTAAATCATACACCCATAACTGAAGTGTAGCCTAACAAGTTGAAAGAATAAAACAACAAAGAAAATTATAATTTATTGTTTTAGAAGTAATAAACTTTTGCAAATTTTCTGTTATATACCATTTCTAAAAAAAAATACGCAATATTATGACCTAAATATGTTTCTTTGCCATCAGGAAGTGTTAGGCAAGCACTGCTTAGGCAACAAGTAACAACAGTAAAAAAAAAAAAACAGAAAAAAAAACATTTTCACCCTATAATTTTGTTACACTTAGGGCCAAGGAATAGCACTTAGGGCCATGCTGCGTTTACCTCGTTTCCTAATAAAATTGTAATAGAATAACTGACTACAATTTTCTAGATAATATCAGCTTTAACTAGAGAAATGCCACGTAGGGACTAGATATTAGCTGAAATTATCTTTCACTTAACGTTGTACTCATGTATAGTATGGGTATTATTTAGCGCCATTTTCTCCTCGTTCTAGTCCATAGTTTAGGAACGTTTAGTAGTCTACCTACGCCATGAATTTTCTGACGTGCTTCGTTGCCCATGACTTATAATTTATGTAAAGAAAAAACACAATAAGGGCGTCATCTAATGAGCCCACCAACGTGAATGATAGGGCTGTCATACTGAGAATTGATAAGTTAGTAACAAAGCGTGTTGACACGGAAACTAGTCAACTCAGTTCAATACGATAATCTGAAAAAACAAACATAAAGTTTCTGAAGTCTAGAAAGAACGTGGATATAAAGTTCCAAACAAATTCCTTATAAACCTTATGCCAAACGTTTTTATTTGCGGAAATGTTACGAATTTTTCGTGAACATCGTCTAAAAAGATTAATAATACGACAGTTTTTATGAACGTCGGCAACCCTATTACGGGCCGGCGGGCGTAATGCGCGTGAAACCGTTCATCACACGAAGTGCGTCCACGCTCTTCGAAATTCAAACCTTCGAGGTAAAGCCTCGTGTTGCTTACCTACTGTGACGTCATCGCGACTATAAGTGACATTTATGACTAATTAATTACAACCTACGTGTTTGAATAATTTTACCATTATCTTTAGGCACCTGTTCAGCCACTTTTTTTATAGTATCCTGTTGTTTTCACTCATGATTTTGTTACTGTAAGAAAACACTGAATGTCGCGGAAAAATGTAGTTAATTTAATTAATGGCAACCGTTCTAAAAATGTTATTTTTATTTATTTTCATTGCTATAAAAAGAACCATCCGCGCCAACCAACCGTACACCTCCGTGCCGTTTAAAAAACTTAATATAAAAATCGCTTCACGCTTGACCCATTCCGTAGCCGGCGAACTTCAGCATAATCCCGTGGAAGAGAGACGTTATGCCTTGTCTCGTTCGCACGCCGACCTTAAACGCTTAAAAAGCTCCATAGATGGCAGTAAAATCGTTGCAACTGTTTCAAGCGGCCACTAGTGTCGCCATCTAGCGTCGAATAACCGAACTTTTATGGCACGTTTATTGAAGAGGGTTCTTCGGCAGCTCGTAAACGATTTTATGGGCACTAACGAAGTCTACTCTCGTGCTCGATATTACCCGACCGAGTACGGTTGGGAATGCAATATTTGGATGCTCCTGTTGAGCAGCGTTGTATTCAATTCTACCGGTGTTCATGGGCTTTTATGTGCGATTCAAGGTGCGATTGGATGGCGTGCTCGAGCGTTTATTTGGCTTTATTGTTGGGGTTTGTTTATGCGATTGCTGTTTAACCAAGTACGGTGTTTGTACATGCTTTTGTTATGATTATTATGTTGTTACAAATAATGATAACGATACCGTGGGAATTTTTTATAGGTAGGTACCTAGTAGGATTTTTCTTTCGACCAATTGGTTCCAATTTTTTTCTGATAAGATACAACAACAACAGGTAATTATAAATATAAATTGCTCGTGTATTGGATACGGTAGGCGGTAACAAAGTTCGAATTAGGTACGAAACCCAATAACCATTTATCAGTGATTTATATTCGAGTTTTCCCCAAAACGTAGCCGTGAAAAAGGCAAATCATAAATAAGATCCGATTCAAATTTGTAGAAGAT
Organism: Cosmia pyralina; assembly: GCA_946251885.1. NCBI lineage: Eukaryota > Metazoa > Arthropoda > Insecta > Lepidoptera > Noctuidae > Cosmia > Cosmia pyralina. Next base: position 17,753,849 of record OX276351.1, read on the forward strand.
GGTATCTGTATGATTTGTAGGCTCGCACCCGAGAGCGCTTTGTCTAGTGATGTGCTAATTGCTACGTCACGTATCGATAAACCGAATAAATGGCCGAACTATTGTATGCTTTACGATATATACAATATCGCTAGTAAGTAATATACTTACAACAGTCTCGTAGAGAATAAGTAATAGGGATCTAGAAGTTGAAATTGAGTGAGACGGTAAAGAGAATAAGCTTATTGGAGGCACTTTGGAAATATCACCCAAGGCTATCGAAGATATCGTGCAAGATAAAACAAAAAATCTGTCTTTGGATTTTCGTTTAAAGCGAGATTTAAGTATATGAACTGGCAAAATCTTTGCAAGTATAGCAAAGATCCCAGCGTGTGGCTGTCACAAGTTCCCTACATCAGCATCTTTCGGCCAGATCTGTCGGTGAAATATCGCTCGGGGCCAGTTCTTTTTATTCAGCTCTTATTTCTTATTGCGTTAGCATGACGCTTCTCGCGTTAGTAGGCGAAACTTGCGACGTGGGTCGCCGAGACCGCGGGAAGTCGCATCACTAATTATTATTTTTATTATTTTGCTGGACCGTTGTTTTATAAACTAGTCTCGCAATCTGTAGCGTTGACTGCTGCTCTCAGGAATTTCATTAATTCAATACTTTCGTGCGCACGGGTTAGTGTCTTTGAATAATAAGGCTTAGTAAATTTAAATATTATGGATAGTATATTTATCTTTAAATCTACGCATTTTGTTATAACGTAGTTAGCTGTAAAGCTCGTCATGCATATAAATTAGTTGGAAAAACATAGCTTCAGAATAGATACCCGGAAACTGCCGAAAATGGCCCTATGGCCCGACCCGACACGATCCGTGCGGACGCCACGTATCGATGTCCCAAACATGGCCGATAAATAATCATTCATTTGAATTCGATACTCGCCCACGCACTAGCGATATCATAATGATATAAGACGGTAGAATTTGTCACAAACGCACATAAAACTGTGACTAAATATAAACATTTAATTTTAAGGGATTGTTTAAAATATTTTTCGGGATCAATATTTGGTACCTGGTTAATGTGGTCCGAGCCGTGTACCACATAATATATGAGAGGACCGATGATGTAAATGCCACCCTGAAGGCAACAAATCTCAGCCGTGTCGGCCGACAAACATTTTTTCTAAACCACATACCCCAAACAATGTGTTATCTGTCCTGATGTGATTTAACAGGTAATTTTTAAAATAGATTACCATTAAACAGAGCCAGATTTATGTTTGAACACAATGTAAATAGGCAAGCAGCAGAATGAGGAACTACATTTATTTTCATTTACCTCCATTTATATCGCGGCTCCACGTGGAGATTACGTGATTTAACAAAGGGAGTGCTATAAATCTGTGAGTCCTGTCTTAGTAGGCTTTTGTGGGCATTTTTGATATGTGCCTTTAAAAGCTTTTTTCTGTATTTAGATGAGAGTTCATTGTGTAATTCATTAGAGCGGGGGGGTAGGTCGCGTGGAGCGAAGTGCGGCTCGCGGTCGATATCGAGAGATAACGCCATATTTATTGCCGTCCAATGAGATGTCCAACAAGGCCGCGATACTTTTAACGGCCGACGAATTAGTCGATACAAATAAGAACATAGCAATAAAGGCGATGTACTTACACACGATCGGCAAGAGAGGTGTCATACTGAGATACAGTGGGAATCTGGCATTCACATGTACTCACATGGAACGATTCCCCAATTTGAAAAATAAAACTTTCATGCTATTTTAGAACCTCATTGAGACTTAATTTTAATTTCTATTTTACTTGACGTATAAAATGTAGTCTGAGAGTCTGGGACATGCTTTAATAAGTTACCACGTATTTCATATAACAATTAAATATCTTTTGTAACTTATATTAATACAAAGTGTAGATGTGTAACTATGTGAAATTATTGTTTAAGCGCATCACTAGCATTCTGATCACGTATTAGCCTGGACAACACAAATCTATTGCAGAGATCTACCGTGATGTATGGGTGAGGTGTGTAGGCATAATAACTCTTATTGGCACTAAATTTATATAATACTAGGTACTAGATTCTCACTACAAATTACCTACAATGAATAAATGTTAATAATGTTAATTACCTACAATGTTAGAATGCAATTGTTTTTACCATTCAACATATTCCCAGGCAACTAAAACAACATTATTCCTAGTTCCAACGTCTACAATGTAATTCTAACGAAGAAATTTCTATTTTCATATTTTTCCTATAAGTTGGAATCGTGCTACATATCAAACACATGCATTGCAGATGTGTGGGTGGTCCTATAAACTTCTGGTCGCATTGTCTATTCTGGAATCGAACTTGCGATTTGCATTGGAACCTACTCGGCATACATTATAATGTGGCGTGGTTTGTAAGTAATTAGCGCTCATGTCGATATCGATATTCCTATCAGGTACTTCATTAGTCGATGTTTCCGCCCCTCTAGGAGTGTGCAGTAAAATATAATTAAATATTAATTCGATTCACATTTTTTTTATATAGATATTGTAGTATAAAGCACAAAATTAAGCAATTTAACTTAACGTTACTAAGTAACGACTGACCCGACCGACCGCCAGCCGAGTAATACGTCACGACTAGACATCTGCCCCCTCCCCTGGACCCCTCAAAGCTCCTGCTTGATGCCAGAACGGGATAGCGATATAAAGAATAGTAGCAGAGCGAAAGAGAAGGATGGGGCTCGTGAAACATGGCGTATAACGCCCCTTGATTTATGGTAGTGTGCCAAAGTTCGAACTTTATGTGTGCGTGACGCTCACATACCTACTACAATATAAATGTATAATGTTATTGTTATTCACAGTTAAAATACCGTTTTTAATAAAAATCCTTTTCAAGAGATTTTAAAGTATTCCTTTTTTAAAGCCACTGTCGTTAACTGCTTATTTTTAAGTAGAATTAATCCGTTTTTAGCTCTCCTTGACCTCATTTCGTAAGTCCACGACAGAATGCCGCTAATGACGTAGCACGCATTCAAACTGTCATAACCATTAGATGTCTATAGCTGAGAATTAAGTGTCCTAATGCAATTATATAATTGAGTGTTCGTGTGTATTGTCGTTCAGACTCAGTGAACTACATAATAACAATGTTCTAGTGTTGTCTATACACCGATAACTATCTAGATTGTATTCAAATGAGCTATTACGGACAGTTCTTGAGTTTTGTGAATGGAGTGGCCGAGTCGCGTGCTCTTACTTGAATTAATTTGCGTTACATTATTTAAATGTGATAATTATCTCCTATTATATTATTAAAGGGGCGTTTTCTATTAGGTTTGTAAGACGAAGATTCGTTTAATTCATATCAAGTAATCGGTGGCAGAGCATAACAATACGTGTGTTTATTATGGCGTATGGTGAAATAGTGATTTGCGTTTTTGCGTTTCTATTAGTTTATTACTTATTGCTGTTTTATAACGTATTCGTTTTTTTTTTGTTGCAGGTAATACACACTACTAAATACTACGCTGTCATAGAGTAAAATAGTAAGTAGGTAGGTAATGCAGGATGTGTGTGGATACGGTTTGAATAAAAAAAATGTTTGAATTATTTTGTGCAGGAAAAGAGGCATTCTTTCACGTAAGGAATTTTTACTTTATAAATTTTGGTCACGCTGTATATGCCTAATCAGTTCCTATATCCAATTTCCGGAGAACACACAACACTTGTAGAGCTTAATAAAGGCTCCCGTGGATAGGCGCGGCCGGTTCTAGTAGCACAATTTCTATAAAAAAAACTTCATGGAAATTCTTTTACCAGAATCGCGTTGCCCCGTCGCGTCGCACCTCAAAGCTTACCTAATAGCACAAAGTATGTATGTAAATTAAAGCATTTACAGGCACTTATAAATTGTCAAGGAGTCAGTAGTCAAAAAGTTAAGGCAAACTACGAGCCTGTTGACACAAGCTAAATAATAAAAATCTAACTTAGTAACAAATTGATAAAACACACACCCACTAACCATGCAAATGCACAAGTTAACCTCAAAATTCCCACCCACAACTCCTCAACTTACAAACCAGCAATTACCTCCAGCAAAAATCTCCCTAATAAAGCAGAAACAACATTAAACATCAGAGCTCTTCCTTCATTAAAGGGTTATTAGACACCCTGAGCGAAGCGAGTAATTTGCTAAGCAAAATATATAGCGTAGGTGGCCACAATGCTGGTAGGGTAGTGCCGTAAACAAGCTCAGTTTCCTCGCTAGGTGGTCTTAACTCACAGTGTTATTATTTATTGGGTTCCGTCGGGGTACAGTAGCTCTTGGTAAGTGTAACATCTGTCAGCTGATATAAACTATGCTGCCTTTATAAAGCGTTTTTGGTTTTCTATGAGTTTTACATTTTTGTATGTGGGTAGCTATTTTGATGTTATAATATGCATATGGTCGAATATAAAAGGCTTATGCTCGGGCATAAGGTGTTACAAATAACCTCAAGTATTCAATACTAAGTAGGTACTGATCATTTGAATAAAAAATACTGTCATGATTCTTAGTAAACTTCAGTTCACTTTTCACTTTTTCTTCAGTAGCAAAGATGATGCTTTTTGAAGCCCCGTTAATCTTGATTTTGTGCAAAGCTTTGCTTTTATTAGGGATGATGCCTGGGTAAAAGTAAGAAATTCTATTTATTCCGACAGTCAGATAATAAAAAAACATTAAACACGTATTTTTTGCTTTATCATATTAATAACAATTACATAAATAAAACACATTAATGTTGGGGAGTGGGGGCTCGCTACTTCACAACTACATATAACAAACTACGTATAAAATCTAGCAAGGAGTGATGTCATAAGTCATGACATATTTTAACTCACCGTAATCTTTTGATTAAAAAAAGAAAAAAATACGTGTTCAATATTTTTTAATAAATACCTAATTATAAAAGACGGACAAAAAAATTTTTGTCATCATCCCTATTACAGACACATTCAAATCCATCATTTTATTTCACCACCTCAACATTTGACCCCACAATTAACTTCGGCTCTTAATGAACTTTTTCGCACACCATTATTATAATTGTTGACAAATTGCTATAAGATAGCCCATAGGTATGCTCCGAGCTCGCATTGTTCACCCAGTGACAAATAATAGCAGATAATACCACACTATCGGATGTCGGGCCGCGAATTTAGCACTGTGTTTCCAGCCAATATTCGCTGTTGATAATAAACATACATCATATACATACCTATCTATTTAGTATTGGTAGGTATGCGTTAGTCTGTTTGGGACTCTATTAAAGGGAATTTTTGGTGTAGTTTTAACTTTTAGGTTAATTAACTTCACCTTGTATAATGTGTTGGTAAGTATTTGCGCGGATAAGTAGTGCTATTCTGTAAAAATCTCACCGTGATAACTTAGGTGAAGTGAGCGTGAAGTGAGCCGTGATTCCATTTGATGCTAGGGGTTGACACTATTGACAGTTCACTTTAAGATCACTTCACCTAAGTTTTCACGGTGAGATATTTACAGAATAGACCAAAAGGAAGGGGCCTATGACGTGAAAAAAGATCATGGTTCCGTTGTGAAACAAGGATGGTGCTATAGGTCGTATACCTATAGCTCCGTCTCTCTCTCTCTTACACTTGAACTATGATGGATCCATGATCTTTTTTCAAATCATAGTACGGCTCCTGAGCCTCTTAATAAACATACTTAAGCTTGAAAGTAACTTAGCTAAGATACAGCGTTTTTTTTTTTGGCAAGTCTTACTGCATTATTTATACCTACCTGATTTTATTTTGTCAGTATTCTAAAAAGCACACATTACTTGCTCATTATTCATCACCTGCCTAAAGCCTTATCCCAACTATGTTGGGGTCGGCTTAGCTGAATACCAGTATTTGACATAGAGCGACTGCGTATCTGACCTCCACAAACCCCTTGGTAAGACTGGTTGTAAGACTTTCGGGCTTTCAACGACTCCACGTATGACAGCCGGGACCAACGTTCCGAGGCACGGAGGGATCTTGGAATGTAAAGATGGTCACCCATCCACGGACCAACAAATTTAATAAAAATAATATTTTTGACGTCCTATCCTAGTAGGGTCTGCACTTAGTCTATAATGTGTGTAAGTACATTGTACAATAGATAAAAAAATTGCTACTTTATAAATGTTGTTCAGGATATAAAAAATATAAATTACTAATACGTGACTTTTGCATTGCACTATATTTTTTAGCCACATTTATCAAGCCATTACTCAGTGAAACAGCCCGTTCTCCTATGTAAATAGTATACATACTACCTCCTATGTGATAACTGATAACTCAACGGTTCCTCTTCATGAAGCATGGTGAAGTAATAAATTAAATATATATCAGATAATATATTAGATAAAGGGTAACAACCGACTCTATCTAACGTTTGCAATAGTTAGATAATATACATGTTTATTGGGTAGGTAATTTTATCACGTTTGTTTATCGTTAGATTTACTGCTCAAGGTACCTAGTATATTTTTTTTTACTTGAGCCTTTTTTTTAGGCAACTTCTCTCTGATCTCTGTCTCTTAAGGTACAGGCCTCTTAGTTTTTTAAGAGACAGTTTATAATTTTGTTTATATAGATTTTTGTAGCCTTTTAACTTTTGTACAAACAATATTATCATACTCATTTTAGTATATATACCACTGTGCTCAACCTGTGTCTATGTATTACTTTGGATAAAAAAAAAACATTTATTATTTATTTATTTAGCTCGCTAGAATACCAACTTATTTTTCCTTATAAAATTGGTTTTATTTACAGACATTTAATTACCTAAGGCATAAAATATCGCCCTATTAAAAACAGCCCCATTTCGCCTTTCATAAAGACGTGTTACACAAGCTCTCGTGATGTCAGATTGGAGCTCAGTCACGAGAGTCACGACTTACCGTGTACAGTGTACACCCGGCCTAAAAGAACACGCCACTCAAACTTAGCTATCTCGAGATACGTGCAAATACCTCGTTAGTCCAATGTGGTAGCAGGATTTATTGAATATTTTAATTATTATTCATTTAGTTCGAAAGACTCATGAAGTCGTGACCGAACAAGATGATACTGTAAATGAATCTTCGTAAAGTAATAATGTATTAGATGAGGAACTCGCGTTATCACTTATCAGTCCTCGGATTATAACTTGCAGTTAATGTAGGTCATAGAGCGAAACCTTGACGTCAGAACAGTACCTATCTCAATTTGTAAGATAGTAGGCCCCAATAATAATGATAGTAAACAAATACTTAATCTACATAATAATAAGAGAACATTAAGATTTTTATAGCCAAAATAATGCAATAAAAAGATTACTAAACATCAAAATAAACCAGTTAATATACACCCAAACAAAGCAAAAATAACACGCATCAATCTCTTATATTAGCTCCGAGAGCGGCGGAACAACATAAAAACTTCCCAAAGTTTCCTATACTGGCCCGTAAATCTCACGTTTTTTAATAGATAAATAGGGCCTCGCACAAACGAGCAATATCGCATTATTTGGCCCTCCCTCAGGAAAGGCCCTCCTGATAAAGCCTCCTTGCCTCACACTCTTCATGCTAATGTACTACGCCAGACGGTGACAACCATTTTTTGGCCCACTTGGCTACATTATGGGTGCTATAAAGAGTATTTCAAATTATATTTTCCGTGTCCATTAAAAAGGCGATGTGGCTTTCTCTGGCTTATTATTTAAACTTTTGTTACAGATTTTACAAACTTGTTTTTGTATTTTAAAGCTTCACGTAACGGTGATATTAACATAGACTGTTGTAATACCGTGCTACAGGTAGCAGGTTCAGTTTTTTAAGAAAGATAAGTTTACAAAACAACAATTGTTCTAACGTTGGCGGCCTTTTAAAAGGTACAAAGTATGAGTTCACGGTACAACGTAATAAAATGTTCAAAACTTCGAAAAAATATGCCGTCATAAACAAAGCGGTACGGATGCAAAGTTAGATAAAGAACATCTCACACACCTGAGCTAGAAAATTGCTTTTTTCTAAGCGCCTCCAGTTTTTTACGCAACTTTCTTCGAGAATAAAAGAAGTTTCGTGGAACAACTTTCTTTTTTTTTCTTCTTGTTTTAGTTCGTAAATCATACCCATATTCCAGCCGTATGACGGGCCGCAAATGCGCGAAATATTCTAACAATAAAAATATTGTGACATGTCAGAACAATTGCTTGGGATGCTTTTGTTTCGACGAAAGTTTTTGAGTTAAAACATTTCTAAGTGACATTGTTTATTTTTTGACCGCAGCTGTTACGAATTTAATTCATTCCAGAAATCCGAGCATTAGTTTAAACTTATTACAGAGGGAACATAAACCACGGCGGACCCTTATCACAACTAGTTAAAAACTAATTACCGGGGTGACACCACCTTTCCATAAATCCCGGGACTCCTCCGAATTACTCTGACAAAAGTTATTTTTAAGAAAAAAGCCCTTGAGGCTGTGCCTCCCCTCCCCGCTCCCCCCTCAGTCTCGCGAGGAATTTATCACGATTTATATTCATGGCATAACAACAAGAGCTCCGTTTAGGGTGATCCCACTCAAACTAGTCTGCTTAATAAAACCTGTTGTTTCGCGATATCAGCGTTGATATAAAACACTATTAATTATATTGATATAACGTTGCATGTGATAACGCAATATGCCTAACTTAATACATCGATAGTGTATTTATTTGGTCGTAAATATATTTTTGTGTCAATGTTAAGTGTCTATGGAATAAAATTATTCTAAATCTATAACAAGTTTGGGTGTGAACCCGTAGCATATGGTGGCTTAGAGGAGAATGTTTCAAACATTTCTAGTAACTCTTGGGCGGACGGAACTACAAATCAAGTGTGGTTTCGGAACGGAAGCATTTGGTGTCGGTACAACAACTGCCTAAGGGCCATTAGTTAGTGCAAGGGTTGGCTTTTACTTCGATGAAATTATACTAATAAATTAAACTGTGGAAATAATGTATCATCTTAGTTTTTTACTTTGTAATAATGATTGCCTACATTAAAATTGTTTACCTACCTGGGTAGCCTACTTTCATAAACACATTTTGGGATCACATAAATAAATCGATATTTTTGCATGATCATTATAATTTTAGGGAGCACTGGTAACCCAGTTGTAACGGCCGCGACTTCCAAGTTGTACGAACCCAGGCTGTATTACTTTGTGTAATTTATTTCATCACCACTGCTCTCAAAACGGTGAAGGAAAACATCATGAGGAAACCGGCATGTCCCAGAACCAAAAATTCGAAGACATGTGACATCTACCAACCCGCACTGGGCCCGCGTGTTAAATTATAACCTACTCCCTCTCAAAGAAAGAAGACCTGTGTCCCAGCAGTGGGATTATACTTTATAGTTATGCTAATTATAATTTTTAATGGATTCAGAAAATCCATTCCGTTCCAATTAATTTACATAGAATCTACACTAAATTACTATCAGCCTGATGGCACAACAACACTTATACTTACTTACCTATGCTAATATTATAAACTGGCTTTTGCCCGCGGCTTCGCTCGCGTTAATTTAGAATTTGACAATCAATTCGGGTTGTACTCTGCTTGTAACTTGTAATAATATAATTCAATCATGATTCGAAATACACGTGGCGCCATCTATTATCATAAGAACGTTATTGTTGTTTTCCTCGGGAACAGTACTTTTTTCTGGAAGCAAGGTACTCTATGTCCGTTTCTGTACACCTGACAACATAATACTACGTGTGTAAGGTACACACGTAGTATTACGTAATACCTACATTATTTCTAATATTTATGCTGTATTTTATCAATTTTTATTTTTGAATATATTTTATTATTTATTTATTTTATTTATATTTATATGCCAAATTTCAGGATGATCGGTTCAGTGGTTTAGACGTAAAAAGGTAACAAACAAACAAACTTACTTTCACATTTATAATATTGGTTAGGATGCGAATGTGAGTTTGTTTGTTTATTATGCTTTTACGCTAAAACTGCAGAATGGATGTAGCCATGACCAGGATTAGGACATAGGATACTTTTTATCCCGGTAGCAGGTATACGTCCCTGTGGGTTAATTTTCGACATCCACGCGGGCGAAGCCGCGGGCAAAAGCTAGTAGAATATAAAATATTGAACATTGTAAAAGATCATACCTTAGATAGAGCTTCACCTAAGTACCTACCCAATTGTTAAGCACCTAATTCTAAACACCATAATGCTTCCCGTAGTGTGAAACCTAGCACGATTCCGTAGTGACTAGATCACGCAGGGGTGCACAACCTTCAGGCAACGGGGGTGGCTTCGCCATAATTGATGAGGATCTTAACGCAGCGGGGCGGGGAATTATCATCGCCTCGCGACACCCTGCTACAAGCTCTCATTAATTTGTGATTAGCCCTCAGTTAGGAGACTCTTGCAGAGGCTTTCTTCTAATTAGATAATCAGTTTTTCCACCAGAAGTGGGATTTAAACGTCTTGAGCAGATGTTATTAATGTTACGCACAAGGGGAGATAGCAGTTCCGAACATTTTTAATGTTAAACCCCATTTTACATTAGGAATAAACAAATTATTCCAAGCCCCTTTATCACCGCTGTTGTTTCTTTATTTAAACTAATTTCTGTATCTAGTGCAACTTGAATCTATTCAGCTGCAAGTCACGGAGTCGCGTTCCCCAACCCATATTAAAAGTGGCCTGTCTATTTGCAAGATAGAAACTTAATAAAATAATACTAGCAGTGCCCCGCGGTTTCACCCGCGTAAGTCTTGAACCCGTAAGAATATCGAGATAAAAAGTATCCTATGTGTTAATTCAGGTTATAAACTATCTGTGTGCCATTTTTCATCAAAATCCGTTCAGTAGTTTTTGCGTGAAAGAGTAACAAACATACAAACACACACACAAAGTTTCGCCTTTATAATATTAGTGTGTATTCATTAATAAGTAAGATTACAAAAAAAAAAAAACTGACACAACAATCTTCGCAAAGAACGGACAAATCGTGGCTTTATTTATTTTGCGCAGAAGTGAGATAAAAATTCGTTGCAATATAGGTATATCTAAAAACTCAATTCATCCCCTAATAAATATCTTAAGCATCGTTTACTCAGAATGAGGCAAAACGTTATTTCCCCCATACTGTTTATTTAACGGTGGATTTGTTGAATATTTATTCACGTACCTACACACATGTTAAGGGGCAATACAGATGTATTTTATTCAACAAAAAGTTTACTGAAGTGAATTTTTAAGCGAAGTAAAGTACACAACACAAAAAGATATCAGGATACTGTTGTCGCGTTGTTGCAAAAATGGTCAAAGAATGTCAATATATTCTTCCCCCATTCCTTCCATACGTATATTTGGCATGAATTCATTAGGTACAATTTTTTTGCTTGGTCTCGCGAATGTACTTACAATAAATAATACAATTCGCATCACCGTCTGCGTTCCCATTGCTGCCCTCTATATTTCTCCATCTAAGTGGCTTTGTCTAAGAAAACCTACGTATTAGATTAATTCGGTTAGCGAGGGGTTTGGATGGAGCCAATTTGTCTGATTGCCGCCGATGTCAATTTATGTAACTCGCCTACCTATGTATGGCACTGCTCTTGGTTTTCAATAAATTCTGACCCTATCTTGTTACATCCCCATCGATAAATATTTGCGCATGATCAATTCAATAAACTTACTACGCAGTTGTTTTATAATTTGATTTATTTTTTCACTTGTATTTCCTTAGGCAATCTCGTGTAATTTAATAAATAAAACTTATGTCTGGCTATTATTGTTTTGTAAAGTTAATATTGCTTTCTATTCTTTCGGAATTCTTTTAATTATGAATAAAATACCAAGACTCAGCATCTAAGCTACAATAAAAGTAATTAATCCACTCAAGTGCTAACGAAAACACAACGAAGAGAATGAGAGGAGGGAAGGAAAAAGCGGAACTCGTAAAATAATCAACTCTCACCTCATAGAGTGTAGGGCGTATTGTTAATTATAAAGGTTATGTAACCACCGACCCCACCGGCCGTTACCATCGCAGTACACGCCTCTTTTGGGTAAACGTTCCAAATCTCGACAAGAGGGGAAAAATCAAACAGTAAATATCGGAAAGCAATCCGAGGTGATTCTATTAGATTGAGTTAAGCGGGAGGCTTACTTTGCTTTGAGGTCTTTGGGCTTTACAAAATGGGCACTACGATTTATGTTTGATTCAGTGTTTTTAAACTGTAACAAGTATTATATAAATTCTGCTATATACATATATTCTATATTTATGTTATGCCACATTTGGCTACTAAGAATTACTTAACTTCGCGTGCAAGTCGAGATACATCAGGCCTCGGTTCAGTTGGACCGACCGGCCAGCTATCTAGATTTCGCCTTTCAAAGGGGCTACACTTCTTAATTGGCATTTCTTGATTATTCGAGCTTACTTTAAAAGCGTATCTTGCTCCGATTTCGCACTTAATTAATCAAATGTATCGGCACAAAAGGTTTATTTTGCTTAAAAAATATATCTTTAGATTGTGGATTTTAAGTGTTTAACATTTCAATATAAAATTCGGTAGGTAAATAATTTTCTTGTAACAAAAGCTTAAAGTACAACCTACCTAACTACAAAATTCTTATTTAAAAGGCATTTTTATACAAATGTCAATAGCAGTGCTGCAGTGAGCACGGGTTAACTCCTACGATCGAGATAAGCCATCACATTTAAGATATTTAAATCGATTTTCCCCAATTTTCCGCGGGCGGGCGCGATTTAAGGCCCGAGTCAATTTATCCAGTGTCGCTGCGGGCTCGTGGGACGGGGCCTTTCCATTGTTCACCAAATGAAGTACGCAGCAAGCTTACAGGGCCGGTATACTGCTTCCGACATCGTTATATGGTCGGGAACATCGACAGTCCTGTCTAATAGTGGATGTTTGCGTTCGAATTATTATAAAGGTAACAAACAGGTTACATTCGTTTTAATTTCAGGATTGGAGTTGACATAATTCGAGGAGCTCGTGGCTAAGTAATAACAGCTGCACGGGTCGATCCATCGGGTTAAGCTACGCTTGCCGGTGTTGGTCCGTGGATGGGTGACCATCTTTACATACCGAGACTCCTCCGTGCCTCGGAAAGCACGTTAAGCCGTTGGTCCCGGCTGTCATTCGTGGATCTTTGACAGTCGTTACGGGTCGTCAGAAGCCCGAAAGTCTGACAATCAGTCTTACCAAGGGGCATCGTATTACCCAGTTAATGGGTTGTGGAGGTCAGATAGGCAGTCGCTCCATGTAAAATAATGGTATTCAGCTGCATCCGGTTAGACTGGAAGCCGACCCAACAACATAGTTGGGAAATGGAGTTGACATAATTTTTTTTTTTTGATGCTCATCAATTTCTTTTTATACTAATGAAAATAAATTCTATTTTCCCCAACTAACTCTTTACTTATTTTAATTTGTTGAAAATCGCTTTTCGTAAATTTTATTTTCAAACAGTGGCAACCCTTCAGATATTCTTTCATTAAGGAGTTTTGCTTATTTCGCTCAACCGGAACCTATTTGTTGGGTTGCTATTTAAAACATTCGCTCCGACTGCTTACATAGATCAGATACGTTCAACAAAGGCTTTTGTAATTAAGAAAGATATTTTAAGTCGGCGGCAGCTTGACTTTATATACGCAAAATGAATTTACTGAATTTAAGGGTGTTTCGAATTTTGTAAGACGAAATTGTTGATTGCTTGCAGTTAGCAAACATATACCAGTTTAGATACTTACCTAGTTAAATAAGATTGATACAAAAGCGACTATTTCTAGAACTTTGTTCGTATTTCAAACTGCCTATCTAGCGTGTATTTTTCCCGTGCCCCATACACTTTGGTCGAAAAAGTTTATCAGGCTTTTGCCTGGTAAAACTACAACGTCCAAAAATCGGTATCAAAGTAAAAACACGCAAAGCAATACTTCGGTGGACTAACAAAAATAAATTTCCGAATTCCAACCCCAATTTAGGAGTGCATTATTTTCGCTTTCACAGACATCCGATACAATTAAAATCTTCTTTAATTAAGGGACGAACATGAATCATTCGCACGTGGCGCACTGAGTTTTCCACTTGTATACGCAGGAACCTTAACACGGAGTGGCTTAGGGCTGTAATTATTCGACCAAATTTCAACTTTCCAACAAGGTACTTAAAGGTCATATTGGCTAACCCCTGTTAAGCAGTTAAGGCGTAGCTCTCCGTACTTTTTGGGTATCTCTTTTCACTTTATCGCAGTGTCTCCGTTATTTACTCGTACGTGAGGGATGCTCGCAATAAATAGGTGCGCACAAACATATTTGACATTTACAAATACCTCCCAAATTGGTTTCCTTGGCGTGACTGGCCGTTATTACCAGTTTTGTTTACTTATTGCTCCCGCACGGTGGCAACTTGTAATAGCATCAGAAGATTTTGTTGGGGATCATTTTTCAAGATTCTGTCGTATTAAGGCTAGCCGCCAAAGGCGTGGACACTCCCAATCTTGTTTTATTAGCATTAGACGAAATCTATTAGGGTCTTATGTAACAACATCAAATTAAATCAATGTAAATATTGAAGAGTAACGTCTTCTGTCACTGATGCTAAAATAGTAACATTTCAGTTTATTTTGAATATCAGGAAGTTTATTTGACTAAAATATTCAGATATTTTTTATCAGAGGAATAAATATGGCGGTTTGACAGCTTTTGTATGGAAAATATGTCAAACTGTCATATTTATTCTTCAGGTAAAAGTTATCAACCTATTGAACAATCAGCCCTAAAAATACACACATCAAAAGTGTCTAGGGATCAACATATATTTTTGCAATAACTTTTCTCCTGATTGATATTAATTAAAATTTTCTTTAAGGATTCATCAAATAAAGTGTTTTCGTTTGTCACAGTAACGATAAACCAAGTCACCTTTGCATTAATAAAGAAATTTGCCATTTTCCTAATAAAGGGATTTTTGACATTTGAACCACTAACATTAAAGTTCGAAAAAAAGACTGAAATAACAGTTTTCTTTAAAATTTTATTGGGTAACTTAAACAATTAATAATCCGTGTTTCAACCGCGAACACTAACAACACAAGAACATCGGTTTGGCATACTCAAAATGAGTTCATCCAAATCACGCTGTGGAATGGCCGCCCATGTTCGTTGCAACAACAAAAAAAGGTCTTCTTGCGACTGGATACCCTCCATATTCGGCAGAGCTCTTCTCTGTAGCATATCCCATGCATGCTCAATCGGGTTCAAGTCTGGCGACTGAGCAGGCCAGGGCAGGACATTGATGTTAGCTGCGGCGAGAGTCTGTCTTACAACTCTTGCGGTGTGCGGTCGTGCATTATCATGCATTAACTGAAATAAGGGACCGATTTGCACTTGTAGAGGAACGATGACGTCTGATACAATCGTCTCAGCATAAATTTGAGCGTTGAGGTTGCTTCTGATCCAAATCAACTCAGTTCTTCCGCCGATCCAAATACCCGCCCATACCATGATGGTTCCACCACTATAAGGATGGACTTCCTGGCAGGATTATAATCGCTGTTGGCGTCCAGGGGTTCTCCAGTGTCGTATACGTCTTGTATCCGGTCTCATACCAAAACGAGACTCATCAGAAAAGCACACGAAACGCCATTGTTCTTCTGCCCAATTTCTGTGTTCAAGAGCCCATTGATATCGAATCCTACGATTGTGCATTGCTATAGGTGGTACCCGTAGCGGTCTTCGGGAATGAAGGTTCACTTCATGCAAGCGGTTTCTGACTGTTTGGTCGCTAATTAAGTTCCCTGAAGAGTGATGAAGCCTCACGGCTAACATCATGGCGGTTATAGTTGGAGCTCTTCGAGTTAAGATTTGAATGTATCGGTCTTGTCTCCGTGTGGTGCAGCGATACCGTCCTCCATGGCGCTCAGCCACGGTACCAGTGCTTCGGTAACGTGTCCAAAGTCGACTGATAACACTCTGACTTGTATTCAGAGCTAAAGCCACAGTACGTTGCCGGGAACCAGCTTCTATCATTCCCACGGCTCTGAGCATTTCTTCCCTGCTTAAATGACGTCGCCGCTCCATAATAACGTTGGTTTTAATCAGTAGTAGGGAAACAGTAGCACTAATAATGTCTTCAATGCGTTGTATGTTTTTATAGGGAAAATATTGACAGCTGATTTTCATCTTTTACTCGAATTTGATTCACAGTTCCTTATTCAAATTATGAAATGCACCAAAAAGGATCCATATAAATTTATAAAATCATAAATTTATTACAAAGCCACATCTCAATCTCAAGAAATCCGCATAAAAATGCTTGATCCCTAGACACTTTTGATGTGTGTATGTAAGTACTTAAATCGAATTTGAAAATAGAATGTATCATCGACCGTTAGTACCGCTAACACGTGGATGACATTACTCAACGAGTGATTGAACCGACGCTTTATCCGAGTCACTGGCCAAAATCCAGTGGAAAAAAATAGATCATTCAGCAAACGAGGTGCGAGTAGTCCCACAGTCGCACCATTCTGGGTGTCCGTTGGGAGTTGTAATTCAAGTGACAAATATCGAAAGCTACAATTCATATTTTTCTGCTATCTCCGCGTCCGTGTCGCCATCTGTGCCGGAGGGACACTCGCTATTGGTTCTCCATCAAGCGGTCGTGTGATGTATTTTTGTTGCGAATAAAACATTGTATTTTTTTTCCATCGGGAAATGTTTTATAAGTATTTTTATGGATGCTACGTGACGTGTTATTTTAGGGTAAGGTATGTTTGGGGAGCAGTGGTTTGTCTATAAATGGAAAAATGCATAAAAAATGCAACCCTCCTAATGCAACACACGTAGCATCTAATAACTAAGTATCTACTTTACCCCAAATTTAAGTTATTGTGAGTAGCACTAAGCAAAATTGTGCTACACCAAATGCATTTTAATAAATTGAACTGATCGATGTAAGTGGTCGGTAATTTAAAAATCGCGTTCATTGTATCGACCGAAAATAGTGTTGGCGGTACACTGGCCATGCATTATCGAGATCGAAAATTTCACGTGCCCATATAATTTTAAGCTCGTAAAGCCCGGACAATAATTCACCGGGAGCATTTGCGGAAAATGCATTTTATTGTTAAAACGTGAATTTTATTTATCGTCGACAGCCCGCGGTGGGGGGGTGTAGTGGGGGTTGATTTGCAGTAGCATCGCATCGAAGCCACCCTTTGGCACGGATTATTTATACTAAAGGTAATATCGCCGGTTCATTATTGGGGAATGTAACATTTGCGTATTTCACTGACTATCGTTTGCAGTTCATTAAAAATAAACTATGAGTGCATTTCGGTTGTTGATTAATGTTTAATGCTGTGGAAATACATTTCATGCTTATAATTTTTCATCAAAAGCTTATCGACAGCTGCACCCATGACAGTAGGTCCCTGTCCCTACCAATAATTGTACCCTTTCTGCATACTCTACCTTGTATTTAAAAAAAAACTTTTCCATTTTCACACGACGCGTTTAATTCGTACAACGCCATATTTCAACTCACAACACGGTCAGACATCGCGACCACTCCCCTCTTCAGTGCAATCTGCAACCAAATAACATCCTTCATTAGCACCGTTCAGCGTATAAAATTACCAGTACGATTTTAAACAAGCACTTCGCACAATATAACTCATACAATTTCGCTGTAATACTTTATCTGGTGGTCTAGCACGCGTTAAGGCGGCCCTTTCCGGGCTGATACGAATCACGAGGCGTTGCCGCTACCAGCGATCTTGGCCAGCCTTCACATTACACCGCATTTAATTGCAAATCGCCTTTATTTAGTGCGTTTTTGTTACGTACCTACCGAACTTGTTTTATTTTATGTGGGAAAATCTCTTGGAGTTCTACAAGTCTGTGCATCGTGTCTAAAGAATGAAGCTCAACCTCGAAAAGAACCATCATCATCTGCCTAGCCTTTCCCAAAGATGGTGGGGTCAGCTTCCAGTCTAACCGGAATCTGACCTCACAGCTCAGTTACTGGATTATTACCCAGTACCTGATACCCCTTCGTGTGACTGGTTGTCAGACTTTCGGGCTTCTGACGATCGTAACGACTGTCAAAGATCCACGAATGACAGCCGGGACCCCGTGCATTCCGAGGCACGCACTTTACGTAAAGATGGTCACCCATCCACAGACCAATCGCAGCAAGCGTAGCTAAACTTGATCAATCGACCCGTGCTGGTGTTATTTTATTTAGCCACAAGCCTCACAAACTGCGAAAAGAACCATACAAATCAATTCATAAATTGAGGATGAGCTTGTAAAACAGACTAGCAATTTTCCTGAAAGAAGAGTTGAACGACAGATGTTCGCGTCCATTCGATGCTCAAAAGGAAAATGCAAACTCTTTTAAAAGCTATTTAGCTGCAGTCCCTAGATAGCGTCTACCGCAGTGGCTGGCCCGGACCGTTTTTTCCCCGCTGAAAAGCCAATTTGGAATGAATCACTGTAACAGTGGCGAGCATCTGTGCTAATTTACCTACGGGCGGACAGTCTAATGCGACTCGTTCGATCGTAAATAGCGAATCGCGACCGAGCGCCGAATATCGAAAGCCGGCATTAGTCGGATACAGCTAATACACACGGGGGTTGCTCGGATAAATTATCGTGCGTTCATTTGGGCTCCGATGTTTAATCTATCTGTAGCGATACAGTTTCGCTTCGGGCTATTGTGAGTTTTGAATCGTGAGAGAATTATTAGCTGGCTATAATCTATCCTTTGGATCTCTGAACGGGCTGGGAAGGACTAGAACGTGTTAGCAAGGAGCTAGATGTTGAAAGCTTATACCCTACTCACAATAAATTCTACTTATAATTTTAAAGTAGAAATGTATAAAAGACGTCACGTTCGTACAAAAGTTATTTTCATACAATAAACTTCATATACTATCTCGATATAAATAAGTCTGTAAAAGACAAATTCGAATCACGAAAACTTCAGTTCGACTGACTTTGCGATATCCCAGGGAATCTGAGAGCGTACGTTGTTAAATTGAACTGTGACAATAGTATCTATTGCCGCTATCGATACGTATCTATCGATATCGTATTGATGTTATACCCTATACCCCGCCGCTACGTTTGCGTCTACGTGCTAGTGATGTAGAGCTGAGTTTGCAATTCGTTCTCTGCGTGGTTTATGCGTGTGTGTGTACCATGTGATACTTCATTTACGAATTCCCGTACAGTACATTATTTACCGTAATCAAATTTTCGTGTGAAATGCGTATTTTTTTGTTGTTTTATGAGGTGATGGCTGGATGATTTTTCATCAGATTGGTGCTTTGAACGAGTTATCATTTCCGCATTGTTGCAATTTTCCAATGATACATTATGAATAATTGATAGGGCCAGAGCATTTTGTTTATGATTTTCACCAATACATAGAGCATCTGTTGCCTATAACATGTATCCGAGCGTGGGTACCGAGGCAAAATTTATATCTATCTATATCTTTATCTATAGGTACAGTCAACAAAAGAGATATCTAGGCAGGGTACACTAACATAATTTGTATGTCAATTGCTTCATAATCAATTTCGTGACAATATACAATTTTGTGTTGGTGTGATACAATGTAGGAGTATTGCAAAAACAAAGTAATATATAAAATTGAACATAAAGCCATTCACATACAAATATGTTACTCTACCCTGCCTAGATATCTCTTTTGTTGACTGTACATATTATATAATAAAGTCGCTTTTCGTGTCTGTCTGTGTGGCCGCGTTGTTCTTCTAAATTGTGCAACGGATTTCGATGCGGTATTCACTATCATTTAGAGAATTTACTCCGGAAGGTTTATATGTATAATACATTAAATTTAACTTATGTATAATATAGAAACGTTCATGTTTTGTCAAGTCGTAAAAACCGTGCGAAGCAGGGCTGGGTCGCTAGTTTAATAATAAAGCTGAAGAGTTTGTTTTTTGTTTGTTTGTATGTTTGAACGCGCTTATCTCTGGAACTTCCAGTCGGATTTGAAAAATTCTTATAAGAAAGGAAGGCTACTTAATATCACGCTAGGACCCTTAGGAGCCGAGCAAAAATAAAAAAAAGTCAGAAGGAACGCTAAGCGAAAACGAAGTAATAGCGTGGGCACCACGCGATGTGATGCGACGCGACGGGATGGGTCGG
This sequence comes from Cosmia pyralina, assembly GCA_946251885.1. Classification (NCBI taxonomy): domain Eukaryota; kingdom Metazoa; phylum Arthropoda; class Insecta; order Lepidoptera; family Noctuidae; genus Cosmia; species Cosmia pyralina. The sequence continues at coordinate 17,774,133 of OX276351.1, forward strand.
GGGAATAAATTTCACGCGGACGAAGTCGCGGGCCGAAGCTAATAAAAGATAAGGATCCAACAAAAGCTTTTCCTTAACACTTCACACCTCTAACAAATCTCCTCTTTTTGTTTCAGGTATGAATCTGAAGTGGAATCGACAGCGGCTTTCCACGGTACTTTATCTAAACTATGTAGATCAGAAACCCCAATAAAAAAGCCCTGACTTTATCATCGCCACAATTTTATCAGAGCCCTTTGATATGCAATAATGGGGGCAATGTATCAAACTAGCTATCTAAGTTAAACGCAATTTGAAGTATGGCCGCCTCTTAAGTCTGCCACCCCCCAAAAACCGGGGGATGAGGCGGGAGGCGGGGTTACCTTATCGCGGAACTGCAGGCACTTCGCCCGTTTACCTTAAGATCTTTAATATTAAATAATATACTACAGTTAAAGCCTTAAATGTAATGCTCGGCGATGCTTTATTGCCTTTGAACTACTAAATCTTCCAAGATTTGAATATAAATTTTAATCAGTCTAACGAATTTATCAGATTTTCGTTAATTTCAGTTAGTTTATCACTTTAGTCCTTTATTAACTGACTTCATAACGGGAGTCTAAAATAATTATTGAATTAATCCCTCTAACAGGCGTTTCAATGGCCCTTGGCTGCGGCACTTAAATGGTTTGATGTGACCTTCCTAATATTCCGGTTTTGTTCCGAGTGCTAGACCCCAATCGACAAGGTCAACAAATCGTTTACGGAAGTTCCTCTAAAGACCTCCTTGTAGAACTATTAACGTTTGGAACAATTTGGCATAGACTGTAGACTTATGTTTTTAGAACCTTTTTTGTTTTGTGTTTCAAAATTGGAACTTGCAGAATTTTGAGCCAGAATTATCGAACAGTGTTCTTTTTAGCTTTGAAGTAGTAGAAGGACATTGTTAAAAACGTGCCTACAATAGTTTTGCTGAAATCCTGTTTCGTAGACAACATTAAATCCACTGACAGCTGGCTGTGCGCCATTTTTCCCCGATTACGATGAATTCAAAAGACCGAGGGAGTTATTGCGCGTACGAGTACCTAAATGTTTGTATGGAAACCGATGAGAAAAAGTTGTGTAGTTATTCATCCATCTAAAACTGTACCTTGTTCTTTAGAATAAGGTAAGGTTTACAATAGGGCTCAAAATTTAAATCAAATCGATTTATAATATGAATATGTAGGAGTATATATAGATTAGGTAGCCTACACGCTAAGTTCATGTATCTTAACATCCGCGTGCCGGCATGCAACCCGCGTGCACCACAGGGGAATAAAGACGTTAAATAATTTAATCGGATGCCTGAATGGTTTATGCACGCATGCTCCAAGAAAACACGTTCTTCACTCGACTCCGCCTAAAGTGTAGGTGCGTATAACATAAGTACTTACTGCTCACTTCAGTGTATGCTGTGGCGTCCGTTATCTTCCGCATAATGAACTGTCACATTTCATCATGCCATCCAACATTTAGTTCTTTGCCCACCCTATGGCTTGCTGTTGTATTTTCAACTCTGACTGTACGACTTTTGATCTCATTTTTCTGTGCACCGCAATAGTAATTTCATCCATTATTTTGGTTGTTACTTCATTGTTCTGCCCACATCGCCGTCTTTAATAGAAGTATCTCCATGTTAAGCTGTAATGTAATGAAAACAAGTTAGACAAATATAAACAAGCTGAAGATGTTTACGTTTTATATGGACCATTTGACTGATCTTTATATACATAGGTAAACGTAGCTGTGGTTAATGACCATGTTAATCCGTGTTTTCTAGGCGTTACCTAACCAAGAAGTAACACAGAATATTTTTTGGGTAAGGATAGATTTGCATCATACTGTTTAGGTACTAATAATAAGTGTAGGTAAGCTTTGGGGAGTATTTTATAGTATAAGGCTTTGGGGGTACCTAGCCAAATAGTTGCTGGCTGCAGGCATATTTTGCAATGTTTTTAAATAAATTATCTATAGGTACCTATCTACCTACCTCAAAAATGCTATACCTACTTTGTCTTATCTCAAGTTATCTCCATCAACATAATACAACGTGTCGTTTTGCATCCTTGTCAAATTTCAGGGTGTGATACAGAATATCAAACTGGACAACTTTCTCCATGGGACCAACATCGTAATCACGAAAAAAATTTCAACTGTCCCATAGAAAACTTCAATAGGTACATACTCGACGCAAATGTATGGGATGGCTGATTATTTTTTCGCAATTACGATGTTGGTGCCATGGAAAAAGTTGTTCGGTTTGATGGTGTTTCCACTGACGAGGATGCAAAACTACACGTTTTATAGCTATTATTATGTTAATTTTAAGTTTATCAATGTCGGTACTTAAAATCAGCCTTAACCAGAGAGGTTCGCCTTGTCGCAGAAACAATGCACTTCCTCCTACCAGAAATTCATGTCAGAAGCACTTAAAAAAATATTTATTTAAGTATGTGCTTTCAAAAAATAATTGGAGCTGCTACAAAAGATTAAATTAATACTAGCTGTTCATGCCCGGCGTCGCCCGGGTGAATTTCTTGTCTCTATCTTCAGTGGTTTTGTGAATTTAAAAAAAAAAAATCTGTCATACAAACCTTGTCCTGACAATTACAAACACAACAAAAAAAGAATTAGCCAAATAAGTAGGTGCAATCGTTCTAAAGTGATGCGCTTTTAATACAATCGGCAATTGATTTTTATTTTTAAAGATTCCTAAAAGGAAAGAAGTTTTTTAATTGTCTAGGTATGTCAAATAGATTGTATAGTGACAGTACCTACACACCTATTTATCTCGCCTTCTTCAAGACAAGTATACGGAAATATATAATATACATTTCCTGTACATAGGCACATAATTAAAAAAAAAAAATGCTTTGTATTCTTTGTCCACGAGATTATTCACTTTTTGACACCTGTCAGTTGGAAAATTTCTAGTTGTAATAAGGATCAAATTCGCATATTCGTTTGTATGAAACTGACAGGTGTCATAAAGTGCATGGTAGTTAGTGGACAGAGTAGGTACTCGTATAAGTAGGTACATTTTCATCAGTGTATAAAACAAAGCCATAATATCAAGAATTGTCATCACCATTATCATCAATTTCACCACAGATGATACATAGCCATCTTGTGTTCCAGTCTACCTCCACACCATCACAAAGTATTATCAGTATTATTTTGTGCTGTGTAGGGTCGCCATAAACTAACTAAGGCTCGTGGTGACTGCGCGTGGGCAGTGATCTATAGCGCTTAGGCTATATTGTTTTCTAATGACTCAATAGTACAACTACAAACTTAGCATTTAACTATATCTACGATATTAGCATTTATTAGATTTCGGACAGTGATAGGACTTTGCCTTAATTAGGGATTTGGGCAGTGGGACAGATTTTGTTTTGGGATAGACAAAAACTCTATTTGGTTTTACAAATAAAGTTGTTGTCAATTTAGCCTATCGCAATCCAAGGTTACGCCCCAAAACTAATACCTACTTTGCAGCCAAAGTAGATACCTACTTAATATATTGTTCGACTAAACATCTATAGGGTAGGTAATTAAGCCAACGAAAATTATTTCAGTATTACGTTACGTCTCAATATTTTATCAGGCCTATCACAAATCATTACAAGTATTTCTAATTCGATTAAACGCATCTCAATTACTCCTAACGTCATGCACATTAGCAAAATTAAGATTTATCTACAGTACAAAATTAAATGCCTTAACCACAATGTATTGCAACGCGTCCCTAATGTAGATACACGCATGATAAATAACTTGCCAAGATAGGGTGAGAAATCTTACTTAATTTAACTAATGGACTAATATAATACTTCGTCTAATATGTGGTGCCCATTGTGTGCCGAGAAAGTTACTTCGAACAAGTTTACTAACACAACAAAATTACTGAAACTTCATAATTGTTACAAAGTTTTTTATATTGCGGTTGTATTCAATTTTCGTTGTTTTCGCGTAAATGTATTTTCTGAATTCTGTACAAAATAGAATGAAAACAATATCTTAGTACATTTATCATTCTATTTATTTTCACTTCCGAAAATTAGGTAGGACTCGTATTGCCTCATAAAGTGTTCAATAGAACATCAATTTTCATTTGTCAGCCAATATTTTCCAACGCCCCTAATTTTTTCCTGCGTTATTGGATGTCGGCTCACTGTGCACCTAACTCAATATTGAAGAACACGTGACCACAGTAGATTGACGACACTCCTGTGTCGCTGTAATTAAGTTTTACCACACTGTGCAATACCGTGCGTAGGTTACATAGCTACTACATATTTGTTGTGTATTAGAACGGTGAAGATACCTTCTATCTATGGCAATTTATGTAGGGTATTATGTAAAGTACCTATGTATGTTTGTATGTAGAATGGACGTACTTAAATGCATGTAATTTAGTTGTTCACGTAAAACATCTTCTCGACCATTTTATAAAAAGAAAAATCTTATGTTTTAGAGATCTGATAATCGGATGTATATTTACCTGAAGTTGAGGTGTTGGCTAATATGGATTGCACTTTTGTATCGAAAAAGTCCCGGGATTCCGGAATCGACAAATTTAGAATTCTGATTATAGAATCGAATGTATATTTACTCACGTTTAGGTGTTGGCTAATATGGAATGCGCTTTTGAATCGATCGTAAATATCTCGCGATTCCGGAATTGATAAATTTAGTACTTTTTGAGAGAATCGAATGCTAGCTAATGTTGTAAAGTAGGTTACCAAACTGGCATAGCAAACGTCAGGATAAGTAATGTTGTTTACTTTAAATTATTTTTTAACATTACTACAAAAAAAAAAACCAGAACCGAAAAATACCGAGAAACCAGTATCACATAACTATTTATGTGATCCTGGTTTCTCGGTATTTTTCAAACAAATAAAACCATATAGGTATTTAAGAAGTCGTTTTCATACCATGTATCCGATTAGTTGTGCATTCCCGCATTTTCTAGAATCCCAGGATTTATATTAATAAAAAAAAAAAAATCCGCTTCCATAATTTCTTAGTCAAAAATTAACTTTAGGTAAATTATGCATCCGATTATCCGATCTATGATACAAATCTATGATATTGGATATCTATGATATGAAATATATGATATGATCTATGATATGGTATCGATTTATGATACAAATACACAATGTTCATTTGTTTTGAACTCAAATTATCTCAAAAATCTTCCATATTTGAAAATGTTTACAGAAAGGAAATGACAGCTGACTCGAAAGATTATATCGACAAAATATATTCTATCCGTAAGAAGCTGTTGAGTGCAGATAAATAAACCGGCTTTCAATGGAATGTTCTTTATAGTAGGTAGCCAAGTAAACAGAACAAGCTGAGTTATAATGATTTTTTATAGTGATAAATAACATTTAAAATATTTTTATGATAATGTACGAATTCGATACAACAACAAACGGTAAAAATTAATAATGCAAAAGGTGTATGTTATTGGTACAACACTATTACATAGTGACGCACTAAATTACAGCTGAACGTAACGTACAACGTTGTAGGCACCTTGTGTATCAGCTGTTTGCAACGTCACCATTGTCCACATTTATCCCATATTCACCTTATAAAACACAATTTTAATATAATTTATGTTTTTCCGATATTAAAAAGCTTGTTATAAATCATGATCGTTAATAATATTGGACATTCCAATATCTTTATAGACACTTAAGCTTATTATAGGCAATTCGATAAAAAGGTATACGCTTTTATAGCCAGTTAATGCAATAAAGGATAAAATGCACTAACCCTACAATTGCGAATGCGGGCCATTCGGACCAAGTGTTTAAGAAAATCATTCTGGGCCGAACGTGCCAATTCAAAACACTTATTCACTCGGTTAAGTTGACTGACATCATTAAGTTTTTACACTTATTATACGCCAATAAACAAAACCTTGGTATTGTGAGGATCGGTCGGTTCACTCGCTACGGGGGGAGTGGAGGAGGTACCACCCTCTACAAAATTATGTACGACGAACTGGGACTAATATATCAAGGGGAGGACGTGCCAGACTAAGGAGACTGGGTATTATAGGGTGGGCCGGTGGAATACTTAAGAACCCTGGTGACACCCCATTAAAACACACGTCCCGCATTTTTGGCCAGACGTTTTAATTTCGTCCCAAACGCGAATTGGATTAGGTCCGGAATTTGTGGTGTACATTTTAAAATTGGGTGTGCGTTGTGAGGGTTAACATCAAGAATCGTAATTTAAATATTTTTTATGAAGTAGATAGTATGTTGCATTGATGAAGTGGGTCATTGTATGTCAAGGTTTGATGAGAACAACATTTACTTCACACTTGGAACGTGTAAAAAATCCAATTAAAACCTACATACGGAATGTTTAGATTAGTTTATTCATGGACATCATGTGGTGTCCTGTGAATAGATTTTATTTTACCATCATTGAGTCATAGACACAGCTTTGCCCGCAAATACGTTATTGCGTCCAAATGCAACGTAAACGGTTGCAACCGGCAGATATTACACGAAACGAGGCGTGAAACACGCGGCGCTCGCAGGACGCATCCGGAATCATAATTCCAAAATAACTTCCATCCGTTCCCCTTCCAACCCCCACTTCTCGCCCTCTCCCCGCGCTTTTTTTGGATAAACTGGAATCCCCGTTCCACCGTTAATTCCCAAGATAGACATAATTTGGAATTGGATCCATCTATCGCGCCTACCTACGAACAAAAATAAGTTAGAGCGCGGTACACGGCGGATTTATGTGGGCGAAAACAAAGCGGCCAGTGTATACATACTTTGTGAGTATAGAGCGGGGATTGTCAATGATTTTAAACTGATGTACTGTAACGTTCTGTTAGAGTTTAGGTGCACTAGAAAGCTTTTATTAAACTTTTTTCAGCAAACGGAAAATAATTTGAGGCAACAACAAGGTTTTTCCGGCGTAAAAAATAACATTTTTTAAAGCTAACTCATCAAGGGATTTGCACAATTTCTTGGAGGTTTAATTTAACGAAAAAACAGCAACTGAAAGATAAAAATGGCTGGAGAGTAGCCATCAAACAATTTATTTTACGAGAGATCCTTACGCTTAACAGGTCATAAAATGACTCATAAACACGGGCTCGTCCATTCACAAAATACTCTGTTTACTTACCGTTTTAAATGCAAATACGATTACGGCCAGTGGTGTGACATTTACAGATGTTAAAAAATATTTTATACACCATTTTCAACCGTGTTTTTAAATATTTACGTGAAATAAAATACGATTTTCGCATACCTAAGTATCCAATATTGTGTGAGCACACTTGAGACCGCTGACGTTGCACAGACATCGCGGAAGATGAAGTATATGCGCGCTTTTTATTTCACCTTTGACACTTTAATCCAATTTGTTTCCTTATATCCCGCCCAAGGGATAGGGGAAGAATTTTGTCCTTATAATTGTTATTCTGAATTTAAAATTTCCATTTTTATTTATCGGCAGCCGAGTCCCATAAGGATAACAGCATTTTCATAAATTTTTGCGCGTTTTAATTTTTGCTACGTGAAAACAGACGTTAATTTGCATATTTATAAGGACGTGATTACTCATCACGACAGTTAATAAGATAAGTTTATTTATGGTTGAAAACAAAGTTTGTCTATTTTCCGTGTTCATGACATAAGAGACAAAATATGTTATAAATAAGCCAGAAGCATCACGAATTGGTGTTCAAATAGCATGATTTATTGTTTTGAATACTCTAAAGCTCCATTTACACTGTGCAAGTTAATTGCCTGTGGCATACCATTATTTAAGGGCAACTAACAGGCACCGTCTAAACAACACGTACAATGTTGTTGCACGATACGGGCAAGTTAGTTGCCTTTAAAAACTGGCATAGGTGTAAACAGGACGTACAATATAATTGTACGTACAAAAAAATCGCACGTAAGTACCATAAAATCGCATTCAATTCTCGCATGAAAATTTCAAAATCATTCAAATTTTATTAATTGAGTGAACGAAACAAGACGTTCAATAAAATTGAATGAAATAGTTGGCAGCGCAAATACGAGTAACTTATTTGAATAAATTTTACTAGGACGTGCAACTCTGTGGTCAGATCAGACGAGGCAAAACTTGCATGCAATAATCGCCATATGATTTTATTGAACGGCAAAACTTGCATTCAATTATTATATGCCATTTTATGGAAAAAGCATGCGTGTAAACACTTTCAATGCAATTCTTGAACGGCAATAAAATTGAACGTGCTTTTATGGCATGCTATTATTGCTTTTGAACGTTCCAGAAACTTGCACTGTGTAAAAGGAGCTTTACTTAAGTTCAACGTAATTTATTATTTTCATTATTAGATTAATCCTAGTAACCACCAACTCTTCGGGTGAGTTATATTTTTTTGTATTTGCAAAGGACTGCATAGTTCACGTTGCCCAAAGTTAACCCGTAAGTGGTCGTGATGGCTTTCGAGGTCGGCCTACCGATTCTTTTTATAGCCAACTAAGAAAATTGGCTCATTAATCTTAAAGATAAATGTCCAGCCACTATTCGGCCCATCTTATCAGCGAACAGAATGAATGGAAGTGTGGTATACCTACGAATTTTGATAGCATTTAGAAACTTTTTGGCTGTTTTTCTCAAGCTTTTATGGCTTTATGGGTGCTTTAAGCAGTTGTTCCTGAATCATAATGACCCTAAACGTCGATTAAATGTAATATATTGCAGAAAGATTTGCGATACCTGTTCGTCGATGTATTTAGTTTAGAGACATGCAATTGGCTTAGTATGTAGTACAACTAGTACAAAGCTATGTAAAACAGGCCTATACAATAAAGAATTCTATTACATAACAGACGGTGGGTGTACATAAATATGAGAGTGGTGTCGTGGCTCACGACCGCGCCCTGCCTCGTCAGATGTCGCGCAGCTAATTGTCAGCTCGCTGACACAAGTGTCCGACACTAGCAGTCGACACTAGACACGTATAAGTAACTTAACACTGCTGCATCGGCCATAAATAAAGAAGCAACAAAGTTGTGTTGCGTGGTATTTTAGACCTCGGACAACATTTGCTTTTTCGTACAAGAATTCGATATCAACTCATGTTTTATTTTTGTTAATTTGGAACATGTTTTTGAACGTCTGGTTTATCTAGTGATGTAGCCATGATGCTAAATAAATCCCCAACAAGTTATTACATACCAGTAGTTTTCGAAATAATCTCCACGTAAATGTGTAAATTAAAGTGTTATTTACTAAGGATAAGTAAACTGAAAATTCCGTGGACGCGACCGTTGTTTCTAAGAAATATAGATTTAGACCGTTTACGTTTGCAGAAGCGATATAAATATAACGTTTAATTAAGTCATAAAATGGTTGTTTTATGACAATAACATATTTAAAAATAACCATTTCAATGTGTAATGTTCTGAAGTTTACAGTTTTGAAGCAGTAATACAGTTTTTTCACGCCGTATATAAGAAGCAAGTTTATATTTCGTAAAAATTTAGCGTGTGTTTATTAGAGTCGTTAGAGCACCTAGTAAAAAGCCATATTTATGTAATGTAACATATAAATATTTCGCCATTTTTCGTGGGCGTGATGGAGTGAAAACCACAGTAGGTTTTCACTCCATCACGCCACGAAAACCTACCTGTTCATTTTAATTTGGCCTTTTCTGGCATTCTTTTCAACTGATTAAACGCGAAAATTTTGAAACAATTTATGGTAACTAAGAACTGAGCAATGTTTGCATGTCAGTTAATTAATTTGTTTGGGTATTTAGATGTTTTATTTATTATTCGCAATAAGTATTTTAATTAGACTTGCTGAGTTTTTACACATTTATTTTTTTTAACCTTCAATAATAAACAATAACAGATCAGGTATATTTAGAACTTAATATTTGAAATATGACTTACCCAATTCTTTCCTAAGGAATCTTAAAGACTAATTACTATCTTTAGTTAGCAACGAACCCTCTAATGTTACATCGCAAACTTGCACATAATAAGTTGCATAAATAATACCGCTCTACATCCTTCCCAAAAATAAGACCCACACCCTATTCCACCCCGCCAAATAAACTTTCCACCAGGTATACCAACTGAAGCATAATTAAAAAGAAAGAAAATTCTTTGAAAAGAAACAATCGCGTTTGGAAAGGAAGCAAGTGTCGCGAAGGAGTCGTGAGCTGAAAGTTCTCCACATAAATCGGTGGCAACGAGTTAACCCCGCACTAGCCGGAGTTGAACAAACTCGGCCAACACACACTGATGCACTTTTGTTTATTTTAAAGAATTAGGTATAGGCCTGGCAGTTTAGGGTTAAGATTTTTGTGGGACCTTCGTTTGTTTGTATGTAGTAATGTATTGTGGTCTGTCATGGGAGTGGGACTTTAGATTATTCATTTATTGTCTTGACTATGGGATGACGGTTCTAAAATTCAGGCTATGACTAATTTGAAGAGTAGAATTGATTGGACCAAAATAATAAAAAAAACAGAAATATTCCCTCTACTCTGGGTTCCCTAACAATGAAAATATTTTCATTTAATTTTACTTAATTGAAAGCAGAAAATATAGTCTAAAGGGTACGAGCTATAAACTATTGAATAAGTTTACGAACAGTAAATAGATATCAATATGTTGTGTCAATCACTATTCAATTTTAATTAAGTACGTATTATCAGCTTTACCTAATCTGTTGTTAATAGGTATTAAGAAAACTAGGTGAAAGACCTTTCTCTAGATAACTTAGTGCATACGCTAGTGACGTAGTGACACGCGTAAACCTTTCAGTCAATGTCTTCATTCAACCACAGATAAACCATATCTTAGTTGTTATCATATCTGCGTCAGGGAAAAAAACAGACTTATTTCGACTGTAAAGAGAAAATAACTGGACCAGAAAACAGAATAAATAAATAATTTAAAAAGTACTGTAAATAAATTTTTACTTCAATGAAAAAACAATGCTCTAGAAATAACAACTTTTCCAACATTTTCCTGAGACCGCAAGGCCTCTAGTGATGTGCGAACATGACAAATAAAGACGCTTTTGGTCACCCAGCTGTTAACGAAAGCCGGTGTTAGATCTATAAATCGTAAAAGACAAATCCGTACTTCAAATAGCTGTCATAAAACCTCGAATGGCTTCGAAATCTAGATTCGCCGATTCAGCAGTGCACTTGCTCTGGTTCGCATAAGTCACGCTGACCGCCCCAAACAACGGCCAGCAGACAAAAGTCCAAGAGCTTCGTGTTCAATCATTTCGGTTGTTTATTCGAAATTTATTCTGTCGGGGAAATACGAATGAGTAGTGGGCTAGTGAGGCGATAAATCGTGTCGATGTCGCGACGTGTCGCGCGTCGGGTTAAAAGCTCGATAACCGAGACGGGCACACACCTACCCGCGCCAACAATAACCTCTCGCTTTGTTTTATTTCTGAACGTTCCAACGCGGCCCGACCAGATATCCGCCAAGTATTTTATGCATAAAAATATCGATATATAATTGCTTCATTACGTCCCTGTGTTGGTGAGTAAAATATGTGGGAGTCACACACAGGTGGCTCTTTTCGTGGGCTTTTTCGAACCTTCAATTAAGCTCTTATCGTACTAATTAGAACTTTATTATCATTTTCCGTGATGCGTTAAAGATTATATTCACGAAAATATACGCCGCTGTAATTACACAGTTATATATTATTTTATACAGTTGAAGAAATATAATCACAAAAAGTTTTGCGCTGTTGTAATTTAGACGTTCATTTGTACATAAAACGAGACTTTTTGAATTGATTAGGTATGTGAAAACTGGTAGCCGCAACTTGCATACTTGCCAAAGCAGTTATTTTTGTCTATTAAATATTTTACGTGCCATTGTCTTCTTTAATTAGAGTATAACTTTGAACTTTTTTGTAGTATTTGGTGTAATTGTTTTGAGTTGTTGAGTGGGCGTATGTTTACAATTAAATAGTGGTGTTAAGCGCGAGACAACACCCTGTAGCGTCCAGAAAGGCGAGTTCTGTGGTGTCTGTCGGTTCTCGCAGTGTCGCTATCGTTGTATCGCCTCTGCCACGCCGTTTGCTTTATGGTGCCAGCTTGGGTGTAATATTTCTTAGGGATCGCACGCCATGATTCATTCCGTGTCACTTTTTAACTTTTCGAACGTACCTGTAATGAAGGTAGAAGGCAGATAATAGAATTTAAAAATGGAACGAGGAATTTTATTTTGATTTTTGTTTTTCAACAAATTAATGGCTGTTACTGTAAACAGGACGCTTGAAATCAGTCAGCAATAAAGCATTCATTAATTGGAATCGGATTTGTAATATTAATTCCACGATTTCGTTGAAACGTTCGTTAAAATAGTAATTGAATTGATGCATCCTCTTTGTTTCACCAATAATAATAACAACTAAAACATGTATCGTAGGGAAATACTAAAATATGTGGCTGGAAGGCTTGAAATTGAGCGAGCGGCCGCGCCTGCGCCGCTTGTCAGTTATAATTGGCTGAACTTGTCGACCGAGTCGTAGCGATTTTTTTACTTTTTCTCCCTACACTGCCATTACTCTTCGTCTCCCGGGAGAGACGTAAATTGCGAACATACAGCCCGTGGAAACAAGCATTGATGTGACGTATGAATACACGACCATTGTTATGTATTATTAAAATTCAAATTTCAGATGAAATTTCTAAACGCTGGGGGTTCGGATGTTCATATTAATTGGTTTTATGAAAACATCGTGCTGTACATCTCATTTGTAGGTTCTATATTTGAATATTAGCGGTAGCCATATTGTTAACCAGGGTCTAGGATATCTGGTGCATTAAAATGAGATACCATTTTAGTCTTAATCGGATGTTAAGGTGAGGTATACAAAAGGGCGGCACGGGTACGTTGTGGTACATCGTTCAGTGTTCATTGTGCTAGTACCAGTGGCAGCTGGATCCTGGGATCCTGGCACTTTACATAATTCATACATAATCGCTTTGCATATCGACAACATGTGACATGTGTTGCATTCTGTACGTTGAACGGGGATTTGTTTTTGTTGACGTAGAGACAGATAAAACTGCGGTACTGAATAATGATGTGTTTGTTAATGTACTGCAATGTGGACGAAAAGAGGTTTTAAGTGAAACTGATTCTGTTACAAATAACAATGAGAAGGATTGTGTGGATGGACATAAGGAAGATACTGGAGGGATTTTGTAGGCATATAGATAAATAAACAGGTATAGAAAATAGGGAAGTGTGTATGACGACGAAGGCACAAAGAAAAACGTAAAGGAATTCTGTGAGCATAAATCTAGTAGTTAAACAGTTGTAGAAAACGTGGCCACTATAAATTCCTAATTTAAAACTAGTAAAGAATCTAGTTTTAAAGCTGATAAACCTGTTTGTATATTCGATAGTGAAACCAGTATCGATTTAGATACTAATTCCATATTACCAATACTATATTATTTATGATCTAACGCCGTCAAAGCACATGTAAATAAAAAATTGCTGTATCAAACTAAAAATTCAGCGTCTCAAGCAGTTTCCAGAATATATTTCCCTGATTTTAAATGCAACTATCTGGTGCAGCTAGCAGCATTAGTTTTCTTAAAACGTAACAGCTTAACTTAAGCCCAGTAAATGGCATCGCGGCGAGACTCCAAAAATGCATTTGGTTCGTAATAAATAATACATGAACCTATTTATAGGGGCCTCATTAAGTTGCAGAGTTTTCGGATGACTTCCTTTCTTTGGTTTTTCAAGTTCTTTGTGGTATTATTGGGGAGATCAAGATCAAGAAGTGGTTAAAAAGTAAATACAAACTACTTCTGATTGTGGAAATTTAATTTTGGTGGTGGTAGGTATATTAGTTACGGCCAAAGATGCATTTGATTCGTAGTAAATAATAGTTACATGATCCTATTTATGCGGGTCGTCTGAAGCCTGAAAATCTGACAGTCAGTCTTACCAAGGGGTATCGTATTACTCAGTAACTGGGTTGTGGAGGTCAGGTAGGCAGTCGCTCTAAGGAAAATACTGATATTTAGCTGCATCCGGTTAGACTGAAAGTCGACCCCAATATAGTTGGAAAAAGGCTAGGCAGATAATGATTACATGAACCTATTAAGTTGCTGAGTTTTCGGATGACTTCCTGTCTTTACTTTTTCGATTTCTTTGTGGTATTATTGGGGAAATAGAGATCAAGAAGCGACTTCAACTTTAGCAAGTTAAAGAAAAACGATGTTATTGTGATGTGATCATTGAAATTAATTAAGATTTTTTGACTCTTTGCAAAATTATTGTGAGTGATCATTGAAAACAAAACTATCAAAAAGTGCGCCTTCAAATTGAATCAAGAAACCAACTTTCAGTATCTATGTTTAATTGGTGACTTGGTGGTTTAAAAAGCCGAACCCCATAACGGTGGTAGGATCAAATATCTGAGCAACTGGCGGTACCATCAGCGCCGCACTCCACTGGAGGAGAGCAGCGCCGCCATCGATCGTAACAGATGGAGAAAGACCCTTGACAATTTGAAACGGAGTCACGATCATGATTCTCAGCAGTGAGAGGGTATCTCAGAAAAAAACGAACTTTTGTAGATGCATCAAAATGAACAAATGTATTTATATATACACGTTAAATTACAAAATCAGAATATGAAAACATGGGACATTGCGTGTTTCCAGCAAGATGAGGCCACCTGTTATACGTCAAACCATTCAATGGAGACAGTACGTGGATACTTCCCTGTAAAGCTGATTTCGATGAGAGGTGACATCAGATGGCCCCCGAGGAGCTCAGACATCATACCTACGGATTTTATCCTCTGGTGCTATCTGAAGAACGGGTGTACAACATTAATCCATAAACCATATCAGAATTGAAGGAAAGCATTAGACAAGAAATCAACAACATTCCTACTCAACTTTTGAGGCTCGTTTTCATGAATGTTAGAGATCGGTTTGAAGAGTGCCAGAACCGCGAAGACATTCGAATAATGTTATTTTCAAAAAGTAACTTTTCCATGTCTTCAGTTTCTGATTTTGTAATTTAACGTGTATTAGGTTGGGTAAAAAGTCTTTTCGCATTATAGTAGGTATGTATGAACTTAAAATAAAATCTCTTTGGCTATACTGTTTGTATCTGGTTGATTTTGATATCATTGAAAGTTTAAATTTTAAAGAACATAATTCCAAATTCAAATTAGGAAAATGTGTGATTTTCATTTGTTTTTCGTACTGTCAAGATGAGTGAATCTAATGAAGAAATTCGATACATTTTAAAATTTTACTACAAAAAAGGTAAAAATGGAACGCAAGTCGCGAAAAAAATTTGCGATGTTTATGGACCCAGTGCAGTGTCTGTGAGAGTAGCACAAATTTGGTTTAAGCGTTTTCAATCCGGAAATTTTGATATCAAAGATGCACGTCGCTCTGGTCGCCCTATTACGGATAAAATGGATGCCATTTTTGAAAAAGTGGAGCAAGATCAGCATATCAGTAGTTACGACGTAGCTGAAGAACTGGGAATTAACCACAAAACAGTTTTGGCGCATTTGAAAAAAACTGGGTACACAAAAACGCTCGATATTTGGGTACCTCACGAGCTCACTGAAAGAAACCTAATGAACCGTGTACTCATTTGTGATTCTTTATTACGACGTAATGAAACCGAACCATTTTTGAAGAAGCTGATAACTGGTGATGAAAAGTGGATCACGTACGACAAGAACGTGCGAAAAAGGTCGTGGTCAAAGGCCGGTCAGGCTTCACAGACTGTGGCGAAACCCGGGTTAACTCGCTACAAGGTGATGCTGTGTGTGTGGTGGGATTGGAAGGGCATTATTCATTATGAGCTGTTACAACCAGGCAGGACCATCGATTCTGAACTCTACTGCAAACAACTATGAAATTAAAGCAAGAAGTTGAGAGAAAGCGGCCGGATTAATCAACAGAAGGGGTGTGGTTTTTCATCATGATAACGCAATGGACCTCACACATCTTTAGCCACTCAGCAAAAATTAAGAGAGTTTGGCTGGGAGGTGCTGATGCATCCGCCGTATAGTCCTGACCTTGGACTTTCAGATTTCCACCGGTTTCGGTCTCTTCAGAATTCTTTAGGCAGTGTCAGGTTAACATCACGAGAGGACTGCCAAAACCACTTGTCGCGGTATTTTGATCAGAAGTCCCAACAGTTTCTATAGCAATGGGATCATGTCCCTACCTACAAGATGGCAAAAAGTTATCGAACAAAATGGTACCTACATACTTTAGATAAATGTAAATAATGTATATTAAAAATGTTTTGAATTTTCTTAAAAAATGCGAAGAAACTTTTTCCCCAACCAATATATAAATATTTCTTATGCATCTATAAAAGTTAGTTTTTTTCTGAGACACAAAGCATCTTCAACATGGATTTTTTGTCACTAAATAAATGAAAAATAACACTTCTATTTTTCTTTCAATTCCTAACCAAATATTTTGGTTTTGTGTTACTACACTTTTTAAAATTTAATTCCCTTGGTATATCCATCTATTCTAATAGTCAGTTCACTATCAAGTTAAAAGATAAGTTTCAGTTAGTTGTTCGCAATTAGTTAGCCGCTACCGTGCTTTTAATGAGCATTTCATTGTTCTCAGAGCAATTGTTTAACTCTTTTGTTGTTATTCTTTAATTAATCTTTGTTTTTTTCGATGCGTTCCTTACAAACTTAACTACAGTTAATTGCGGTGGCAATTTCTTTCATTGGAAATCAATAATATACGTGTGTACTTTTTTGTAAAGTGTCACTTGAGTGTGGTGTTCTCTTTTTGTTCTTATTAATAAACTTCGTTGTGAACGGGAGTAAAGTGAAGGAAAACCTTTTGAGGAATTCTGGAGATCATAAATATTGCCTGAAATTGATTACAAGTAATGGGGAAGTATACAAAATGTCCATGCCTCCTCTGTGTGAGAGGCATCTTTCCCTATCGACTTTTCCTATGTGAAAATTAAAAGCTTATATTTTTACATCACTGGATTTTGTTGCATTTTTGATCAACTTTCAGGTATCTATACCTTTTCCTAGGCATATTCATAATTCAATCAATCGTTTTCCCTTAAGTGAGGTCAAGAAAATGAAAATTAAATCTTCATAATAAACTAACGTATACAGTATTGTACTCGGAGCCGATGTAGGTAATATTTCACAGATAGATGATTACAATCTCATGTTTATTAAGTAATAAATCGTTAGTTTAATTATGTATGCGTCTACAAGAATGATTACGATATAAATTAGTCGATGTAATGAGCGATGAGAATACAATCGATCTTTCAATCTATTTTATTATCGGGTTATCTTTTTTATTTAATTAAATGTAGTTGAGCTTTTCATTGATTAAAATCTGGAGAAATGTGATTTGGGTTTTTTAATTATTATCAATGAAACTACCATTTAAAAAATGAAAGTTCGGTTGATAAAGAGTGAGTGCTGTAAGTAGGTACCTAATAGTATGTTTATCTAAGTATTATGACATCTCTTATGACAAGTCAATCTAAGTATTATCATGTCTTATGACAGACATTCTGTGCCTATGGAAAAAATATAGACGTGTAATACTTAATAGGTATATTTAGCAAAACAACCAACATACTTACAAAAAACAATCACACACCAAATTTTTTTTACAGTATTTAATCCAAACGTTATCATTGAAACTTTTAAAGCTTCCCCCACTTAAGGTTTATCTCAAAATGGAAACAGTGGAAGCATTCAGGAACAGTATGCGCATGCGCAACCCAATCGTTTCCACTCGGATACAGCGGCAATTAAGAACAATTCATACAACAACGTTGTGTTGTCAACGCATTCCCTATCAGACTGACCTCAGGCCACCTTTGACTGATTTGCACTGAGATACAACGACCAATGCATAATGATCTCCCTACCTCCCCTTCCTCCTTTATACGTCTTGGTAAATAAAGGAGTGTCTGGGTGTTTCAAAGACCAGATAAGACTAGTCTCCAGTTGATAACCGAGTCTTTAGAAATTGTGACAGATCGAAAGCAACGACGGGCGTAATCTTAAATTGACTGACGTTTAATTGTTAAATTAATTGTCGTGATATAAGAGCTCGTGTTTACGGGTTGAATTAATTTTAGAAATTGATGTTATGTAAGGAATTCAGTTTGCTAGGACGATGCCCTAGAGTTGAGGGATATTGTTCAGCTTTCTTCGTTACCTAGGGATGGTTAGCTATATTAATTCGTTATTTGCTTATTTACTTTTCTAGTTTTATTGACTTCAAGTAATTTAGTTTGATTGTCTAAAACTTTCAAATAGAGGGGCTTGTAGCTAAGTAATAACAGCCACACGGGTCGATCGATCATTTTAAGCTACTCTTGCCGCGGTTGGTTCGTGGATGGGTGACCATCTTTACAAACCAAGACCCCTCCGTGGCCCCGGCTGTATCGTATTACCCAGTAACTGGGTTGTGAAGGCCAGATATGCTGTCGTTCCATGTAAAATAATGGTATTCAGCTGAATCCAGTTAGACTGCAAGCCGACCCCAACATAGTTATGAACAGGCTAGGCAGATGATGATGAAACTTTCAAATTATAGGTACTTTGAATCGGCAGGCAGTTGAGTTCTGATTATCTACTACTGGTACTATTACCAATCTGACCTCACCACACAAGAAAACCAAATCAAACCTGCCAACATAAAACATGAGACCGACATAGTAGATAAGATAGCTAAATGATAAATATTAAAATATCGTTAGCCATACTACTAGTCTACATGAATTTAGCTAACAACTTAATTCAAAACATAAATAAATAATTTTGATTAAATTAACTTCATTAATTCTTAGGCGGTCCATAGAAGTTGAAATGTTATCTTACCAATTTTTAAAGTTGAAAATAGGCAATAATAACCCGAGGGTAATTGCCATGGAATACCTCTGACACAGATAAGATAGTAGATTTTATATATGATAAGGTAATTTTTAATTAAGTAATGAACCTAATATACAGGAGAATTATGTAGTTGCCTATTTACTTGCGTTTATGTGCTTTGAAGAATATGATTTGTTTGATACGGTGTTTTATGTTTATTTATTAAGTTCAAAGTAGCTTTTTATGACAATATCCTGGTAGGTACTCACCTACCAGGAGGAAGCTAAGTAATAACAGCTGCATGGGTCGATCGATCAGGTTAATCTACGCTTGCCACGGTAGTTCCGTGGATGGGTGACCATCTTTACATACCAAGACACCTCCATGCCTCGGAGAGCACGTTAAGTCGTTGGTCCCGGCTGTCATTCGCGGATCTTTGACAGCCGTTATGGGTCGTCAGAAGCCCGAAAGTCTGACAACCAGTCTTACCAAGGGGTATCGTGTTACCCAGTTACTTGGTTGTGGAGGTCAGATAGGCAGTCGCTCCATGTAAAATACTGGTATTCAGCTGCATCCGGTTAGACTGGAAACCGATCCCAACATAGTTGGGAAAAGGCTAAGCAGATGATGATGTACTCACCAGCTTTAAATCAGCGGCTCAGAAAATAACCGCTGTGTTAATCATACGGTTGTTAAAACCAAAGAAGCCATTATGTAATTATGTCATCTACATAAATTGATAACCTCACCGTAGTTAAAAAGACAGACGTTCTGTGTGCAACCGCAGCCTCCCTAATATCACAGATGAAAGGAACTAGTCGGCGGCTTGTTAATGAGCACATGAGTTCTCTTGACCAAAGCGAACCTTGGCGAACAGCCAAGAAAACGCTAAAGAAGATGCTCCTGAAGCTGAATAAGGGACAAAAGGGAATTTACTCAATACAAACTGAACTTGCAACTATAGGTAGGTACACTTATCGCAGCAAAAGTAAATGCTAATGCATTTATGTCATATGTCAAGTTACTTACTATTTAATAATTCATAAGCAAGGCAGTGCTACTGACTTTTTCAGTGACAGTTTTCTTTTTGTGTGAAGTTTTATCGCATTTTCATGTAGACAACGAGTTAGGCGCGGCCTTATCGAAAAAGTATACAAATACGTAAAGGAGCCAATTTAAATTCAGCCAAAACGTATTCGTTGGAAGTTGTTCGATCCGTCACGCTTCCCCACAATAAATCTCTTCAGATACCCGCCCTAGTACAGCATAAATAAGGTGGATCTTGTTAAAAACTTGCGAGGGTAAAAAAAAACGGAATATTTTCCGCCATTTTTAAAACGAGACGCTCCCCTTAAGGAGGCTTCCGTGGTTTCATAAATATGCAGATATGCCTTCACCTGGGCTAAAGCCACAAAATTTAGCTGAACAATTTATCGTAATAGAAATATTGTAAATACGTATACATCGTGCGAGCTTAAATAGATTTGTGTTGTGGCGTGCTTTTGCATAAGTAGCGTTGGTATCTCTCGCGTTTCGCGCTGTGTGCGTAGGCCCTTAGTAAACGATTCGTTATTATCTGATAATGACTTTGTCCCCGACCAACTAAAATACATTTTGAATTATGGTTCTAATTACATTGATTAAAAATAGCTGGCATACATAAAAGGTCACGTGCACCTATACCCATTATAAATAACCCACATGCCTTAGACTTTGAAAATACTGAATGAAATAATTACTCATTTACTTCAGATTTAGTTAAGTACCAAAACTTGCTCTACGTACCAGTCATATTAAAAAAAAAGTCATGACAATATCCCCATAAATCACTTAAAACTTGTTTTTGACTTTTAAAAAAATGATACGGCAACTATCAAATAACACACAAAAGTCAAAGTAAGATCTGTAACTTAGTAAAATTGAAAGAGAGTACTGGTCCTTGCCAACAAGCAAAAAGAAACTTAGTCTTAGAAGCTGAAGATTTTAAATCGAATGCTTCTGAAGAAATAAGAAGTCTGGAAAATGTAGTTGTATTCTTAGACGTTGATTGAATAGAAGATATTAGTAACAGTCAATGCTAAGCACTTTGTTGGTGCTTGTACCTACTAACATAAACTATGATTAGATTTTTGCGTAGGTCTGTTCAAGCTATTAATTGCTTTCAGTCAATCTTGATCGTATTTTGTTTAAGATTGGCACGAATGTTTCTTCGACGATCGATTTCCGTTAAATCAGTTATTCAGTTCTTACTAGTGAATCGTTTTTCAAAGAGAAAAATCTGCCTGCTTATTTCTCTCTCCTACTTTGCTGTGCCTGACTGGTCCACATTTCCACAATGCTACCACAGTTAAAAAAAAAAAGCAATAAATACAGTGTGTCTTTATAACGGTATATAAGTGTATAACTTTTAAACTAAACGATCTATCGCGATGAAACCACTCCGTATTGATTGGAAGTAACAGGGCGTCATCATAAAATAAAAATTAAAGAAAAAAAAAACTGCCCTCAGTTGAGAATTAAGGTGTTTTTTAAACAAAATCAGGTAATTTTTTAACAATTTTTACAGTAATTGTAAAATTTCTTAATATTACCAAAACTTTTTTATTGCTTTAAATTATTCTACATTGTATATTAGCTTTCTGAAATTAAAAATACCACGTTTTTAACTCAATCACAAGATTTCCTCTCAACTGCTAAAGAAAAACCTTGCACACTGTTACGTACAGAGGCAAACAACCTACCAAAGCACCAAGCACAAGCTACCAAAATCTGTCAAATTTCTCTGATAGATTTTCAGCTTCATCACAAATAAATAAGGTTCATATTCAATTGGGAAAATTTGACAGATTGGGGTAGCTTGATGGGCTGGCCTTTGTACAAATAATCGCCTTTGTACTAAGTACAAAGCAGGCAGAAAATTAAAAAAAAAAATTAACCAAGTATTTTTTCCGTCGATTATATTAAGCATAGTTCCCTCAATGTGCACATTATAAAGACTCGCACTGTATATTGAGCCTATTAAGAAACGAAGTAAAAAAGAAACGGTATGCATTTCAATAAAGGCAGCTTTTTTAGGATAATATAAAACCCTTATATTCATTAACTGCATAATATGAAAGAAAACACTGTAACCTACATATTTTGAAATTTTCCAAAAGCCTATCCATTGATATCAAAGTACACATATCCACCATAAACTATCTTAGTCATAAATATGTATCCAGTTGATATGCTGCTAAATAATTTCTAAGTCAATAAATTAGCCAAGATCTTATCAAGACATTTGCGGTATATACCTAAGATAAGATATCTGTAGGTACCTACGTAGGCAGCTAGATAGATGTATAATTAAAAGCAGAAACAGATATGCAATTATCTAATTAGTCATTAATTACTCAACAGGAACATGGGACATATTGAGAACATGTGCCATTCCTATTTATAAACAGCTGTGAACTGGTAGATACCTACGTATCTATGATTTGTATTCGTTCTGCGTCAGAACTAAAATAGTATTGTTATAATTAAAACAGATCTGTATTGATTATATAGTGCCTATTCATTATGAGTAATTCATTTAATAAGTATATTCAGCATATGTCTAATATACTGGTAGATCTAGTAGGAATAAAAAAAAGCTTGGAGAAAAATATTTTTGGAAATAAAAGGTAAAATATTGAGGAATTTAAAACCAATATTAATTTAAAACAGATCAATTTGTAAACTAAAGCACTTATTGAAAACTGTAAAAGATGTATTCCTACAACAAATTGCTGAAAGTATCCATAAAATCGGTTTTATATGTACTAAAATATATTGGGGAGAGTGAGATTTTTCGATGCGTCAATACGCATCAGTCAATCAGCGCTGACTGTGGTACGCCCACCGACGCCGACCTACTGGCCACATTTCATTCACCACTCCATACAAAAGCTACATTATCTCATACAAACATTACATAACTCCGAAAACGCAGGTGTTAAAAGCGTATTAGAGCCAACAAACAGGGCGCTAAGCTTCGGGATTCGGCAGACCATAGCTCGGTTAAAATGGCCGAAGATTAGCAGAGTGCGAGGCCCCAGATATTAATGTTACAGCTAAAATATCAAAGGTTGGAACATAATTATGTTATAATTGGACCTCTGATAACCCTACAATTTACATAAACGTATATCAAATAAACGAAAATCTCCATAACGTTGAAAAACTAAAATGCCATACGACCACATTGTGAATAAACAAAAGTCACTAAAATTAATGTAATTAATCGTCGTTTGAATTAATTAAAATATTTGTGTTTAATTTGCATACAATTTTGTTTGAAACAATGCACTAAACGGGCGATGTTTTCGTGACAAATGTCGTGGCTCGATACGTAGGGTTATTCTCATAATTGTCCTGTAATACCCGACACGTATGTTGTACCTCCATGCGTTTTGTCGTACAGGCGTGCCAAGTTTTTCTCAGAACCTAATCAATAATGTGAAGAGGTATTGAAAAGCGCGCAAATGCTATAGCATTTACACACGCTACTCCTTTGTTCATTTTTTCGATTTAAAATGAATTATAGAACGCCTCTGCTGCATTTAATTAGACAACATTGTTTATTGTTACAATTTGGATTCATAAATTCATTTCTTGGTCGTTCTTCATTTGAATTTTAAGAGGATTCTGTTCAAAAAACGTACGTTTTCGGTTATTTATTTGTCAAAAATTCTCAAGTGCTAAAAATAAATATGGTTTAATGAACGTCTCTGGATTTGGGCGAGTCTCTCATATTACCTTGTTTATCCCTGTTAATGTTACTTGCAAACTTGGACAATTTGGGTGACGTACGCGTACGTATCCCAGTCCGGTTTCGTTAATTCTGCGTACGCCCGGGCCCGGGTGAATTTGCATTTTGCACGCGTGATAAGTGGTCCGGATTACATGGGATTCCCACCAACAGCCTCTGTTTGTTCTGAAATAAAGGGCTGTTAAACTTTTTTCATGGTAATTTGGGTCACCTTCAGAAGAAACGATCGTTGTAAATTTGTTTAAGTAGGCTTAGGTTTGGTCGTTCGTTTAAATTAGAAGGAACATGCGTAAAGCTAATTTGGATCACTTGTGCACTCACTTTTCTCTTTTTTACAAGGCTCAGCAAGAATCTAGGGATGCTAAAGAAACTTTTGGAATGAAACTGCAGAGAAAAATTTTAACCGTACCTGAATTAGTGACGTCCAGCGTGGAAGTTAGTCGGAAGTGGAGGATATTTTTCCATCGAGTGATTAATGAAAACCACCACATAACAGTCCCGGCTGACTTCCAAAATTTCCACAGTAAATCTCTCCTTTCGTTTCGCTTCTTTTGCCCGGGGAAGACTTGGCACCGTATTTTATCTATGTAATGCAAGCGTTGCACCGTAGCTAGGTAAATAGTTGTGTATATATTTAATGTATTGCGAGCGACATTTCATTTTTATGGCACTCTTATTATTATTCGCGCCGTCCATAATCCGAAAA
Source organism: Cosmia pyralina (assembly GCA_946251885.1). Lineage (NCBI taxonomy): Eukaryota > Metazoa > Arthropoda > Insecta > Lepidoptera > Noctuidae > Cosmia > Cosmia pyralina. The sequence goes on from OX276351.1 coordinate 17,798,579, forward strand.
GGCACTGCATATCTCTGAAAGCTGCGTTGAAATAGCGCTTAGTGGAACTTAACATTTGTCTTTTAAAACCCTTAATAATGGGCTCATACTATAAACCTCCCTCCCTAGCATTTGTTCTATGTTTATTAGTTATATTTATTATAGACATAATTATACCTAGATATTACCTATGCGATAAATTACGTTATCAACAACACATAAGGCAGAAGCCAATTAGATAAGTTTCAAAAGAGACAAACAAGAGTAAAAACGTCGCCATCGTTTCAAGTTTTTCTATGCAAGGCTATCCGTCAGTGACCTATTTAGGATCCAGAGTACGCTCAACTTTCACAATATCGCACTGCAACTCCCATTTTACCTACTTCTTTGTCTTCAGTGAGCCAAAGAAATATAGGTACCTACTGAAACTTTATTCAAATGAATAAATGTATGCTTTGGTTTTTATTGTTAGGTGTTTGAAATTCAGTGTTCATTTTCATCTCACAAAAAGTTTTGAAAAGGGTGAGGCACAGCGTCTTTCGAGTACACTGATAGCACGAGCTTTTATAATATTTCAAGTTTAGTATTGACAGGTTTAAAATATTTAGGTAATTATAGTAAGAATTATGTAGGTACTACATATGACTTTTTCAAAAGTCAGCCTACCTACTACATTGGCTAAATATTAGACAATATTGTGCCTAAACTATGTAAATAAATACCTACTACCTAAATCTTTCAAATACCTACATAAATACCTACTGAATGCTGAAAACATCTAAGAGTTCCTTTTTACAAAATGCTAGGTGAAAATTTCCTTCAGAAATATCCTAACCTAATAATAGTATTATTATTTATTAAATAAAATACCTAAATCTCTTATTATTTTAGTTATCTACCTTTCATCAAGAAGCCTATACAAAGCTAACGCATGCGCCGTCGGCCAAACGCTGTTGTCGCGTCCGTCGGTGCTCCAATTAATATATTTTATAATAAAGTAAACAATTCCGTCGTTTAATCAATTAAAAACATTCAGTTAAACACTATTAGAATCAGTTAATTTAATTTTAGTTGGAAACTTCTGTTTAATTTGCAAGTTATTTGTTATCACAGCACTCACTTTGAGGTTATGTAAGAAACATCATTTTATTCCAAAATGTAGATATTTTCGCAAGATTTGGTACTTTTATAAATTAAAATTGTTAGTAAAATAGTGTACTATATAGATATGAAACTGAAAAACGTATTTGTTTGTGTAACTATGCAAGTATTTTGTGATAAGCTTGGGTAAACAAAACAAGGCTTTTGAGATTCAAAGTTCCTGTTATTCTGTATAAATTGATATAGGACGGTGATTTATGTAAATTGTTTAGCTGATTTGCCGTTTGAGTAATATATTTCTAGCTAACTTTAGTGCTCATTTGTTTGTATTGATTCAAAAATATGAAAAGTTAGGTTATGTAGGCATCTCCTCACTAGTTTCTAATTGGATAGAATTTTTGCCATATTTTCAAATAATGTCTGTAAAACTAATGACTAACTACTAACATTTACTCATTTTGATATGAATAAATCGAAATATATTGAAAAACAAACCCTCGCATGAACTGAACTTAGCTTTAGGTATACGTCGTGGCGTCCTTTTGACATTCCTACGTAATTTTCACACAAAATCATCATTGAAACGTATAAACCGTAGCAAACAAAACCATAACACGCAATAATTCACTGATTATATGAAAAATAAACCAAGAAAACCATTTAAAACCAAGAAAAACACACAAAAACAGCGAGGAAAACACAAGGTACGTTTCGCATTAGTTGAGGCAGAGGGCATTGCGATCGGTGGATTCAATATGGCGATGGTTTGTCGGGCGCTGATTGGTCGGCGCGCGCATTGCCGTGAAGTTGGCTCGAGTGAGCGAGCGAGTTAGATTTATGTGATGTTTTGGCGCCGATGAAAGACGGAGAATGTGTCGGAACGAGAGTACATTTGTATGCCGGCGGCGTGGCAGACCGGTTTAGTCAGGGCGTTAACGGAGTATGCGTATGTGCCGGCTATGTGCCGAGGGCAGGTAGGGCTCGCGCTACCTACTTATAATGATGAATTGTCCAGGTCGCCTACATGAATTAAAATATACATTTTTAATATTCAATTTTTATTGTTGCAGGTAAGATTTAACTTCGAAGGCAACGAGGAAAATCCCCCACTGGTCCACAAAGGTAGGTATTATAGGTAAGATACCTACAGTAAGGAAACATAAACACGTTTGGTAGCAATTAATCAAGGCGAAATTTTCCTGCTTCCTGAGCAGATTCATGCATTAATCTTCATGATAAAAAAAAATAAAACCATCAGCTCAATTTTGTGATATTTACATCGTAGGAAAATCTGCTTAAATTAAGTATATCCTGGCAAAAAGACATGCAAAACTGGTTTCCAAGATTGTTAGGATCCTTTAGAAAGAGTTTCGGCCAGCTTCACTAACCTACGAGTGATACATATCCGTAAATGAGTCTTTATTATAATAGATTGTCGCAATAATTATTTGATGATGACTAAAAGTATTAAATTTAAATTTATTATTTAAATTGTCTTTGACATATCTCGGGACCCTGGGGTCCCGGACCTTTGGAAGGCGTACGAGGAGCCGAAGCCAACTCGCAGAGGCCCCTTAGACAATATTAAATGAAAAGAAGGCATCAGCCGATGATTATCCCTGTATGCACTATGCAATTGCACCCAAGGACAACCCCCGGTTGGTGCAGATCTATTGCAGAACATGGAAAAAAACACATTGTGTCTATGGGTTCGGGTGGCTATAGTGGATTAGGTACCTTGAACTATGGAAGAACTATGTCCCCTGCCTGACCAATGTTATATAATATACACAGATAAAATTTATTATTATTATTATTTATTAAATGGCATTAACGATTTATTAGAATAATTATGTAATTACTGACATAGTGTTAGGAAAAAGTGAGTGCGAAAATGAGATTGAATAGAGATAAGTAGGTATAACCTATAAGCTACATTTTGAATTTTTTTGAATTTTCATATAGCCAATTATGGAACGAATTGAACCATTCTACCACTTAAGTATGTGGGCCCGGGATTGAAAGCAAATCCCTTCTTGGACAGAATTTTAAACAAAAATCTACAGATGGAGCATGACATTTTGAAAAATGATACTAAACTGATCCCCTACTACATTCAAACCCAACACCGCCAAGGGCAATCCAAAGTAAGGGAGCCAAAGCGTAGCTGCACACCTTAGGGACTCTACACCTCTTTAGAAGCGTTATGTTTATTATGACGAATATCTTGGTAGTAAAGATTGTTTTACGGCTGAGATAATAAACATCGCAGACATAATAAAGCTCCACAATAGAACCCCAGCCACACCCAGCATATCCGAGCGGAAGCTAGAATATGTGAAGCAAAGAAAAAAGCAAATATGGCCCAGGCCCAATGGCCTAAGATAAATTTATTTCGTCGTGTAACTAGCAATAAATATGCTAATTCAACACTATAACGTCCGTATGTCGCCTACCAGCTCCGCCATTGAAAGAGTGAAAAAGATATCACAAAATTGCACTGCGCATTGCTCTTTTCAGTCATACAACCTTCGAGTGGCATCACGCAAAACTTTACTCTGTTTCTTTCTCTCGTAGGTCGTATTTTTTTCTTTTCGATTTATTGAGATACGCCGTTCTGTTGTTGGTTTGTAGTTTTATCGACCTACGGCAACTACTAACCCAATAAATTTTGGTGTTTCGCTCAGTGAATCCGTTCGTTGAACGAATGCATCGTCCCAGATACGAACGTGCGGGATTTGACTGCGACGATTTATTGGCGCGGTTTATAACTTACTGACCAAAATTTATAAGAGATGACCTTCGATTCGATTCGTGACGCTCACGTTTGTCGATTCGATACCCTCTAAATTAGAAATTCGAATCTATCAACTTATTTACATTATGTCGGATACTTTATCAGAGACGCTTTTAGCATTGCAAAATAGCCTGACTCAACCAGTTCACGGACTCGCAGTGAATCTCTTAATTAAGAAATACAATTAATGTAGGTATATCAAAAGCACAACATAATCTGCAAAATGAAAACAATCAAAACCAATATTTAATTGATGGGCAAACCTTAATTAACTTGTAGTTCGGCGGGTCCGGAGCCCCTTGGATAAAAGAAGCCATCTGCATTTCGGTATTCAAATTATTTTCCAAACGTGTTCTCCGTTCTAACCAAGCAGCCATTAACAGAATCTTTGCATCACGCTCACTCCTGCGCATCAAAAACTGGCGCGAACAGTTCAACCCTTTGGTTCGGGACTCACAGCTTTGAAACGACAATATAACGTACTCATATGGACCCGAATAAAACGGAACAAAAAATCACATCACAAAAGTTTGCCTAAACTAACCTCGTTAAGAGATTTTTGGATAAAGGAATACCGTTTTTCAGTATCATCACGATTGTGCCGTGGATCGGATAGCTCGATCGAAGACGCTACAAATACTGACTGTAAAAATATTGTTTAAAGTGAATCTTGTTCAATTTTCTAGTTTTGTGAAGTAACTGTTTGTTGCACAAATGCAAAGAGAAAGTTGGTTTTGTTGCATCGGGAGAACAAAAAATATCGTTTTTTGAGTTATTGTTCGAGAGAAAGTCGCCATTGTTAAGGTAAAAAAGCTTTTGTACCTGCTAAAGAACGGAGCTATGAACGGCTTAAAGTTTTTGTAGTATTCGAATAACTTCGTTGTAGGACGTGCGTGTTTTGAGTTTGTTTGAGAATTTGTTTGGAAGCTGTGTTGCGGGGGAAAAATGAAGTCCTATAGAGCTTTCATACAGGTATTTATGCTCAAACATTTTCCCCATAACCGATGTTCTCCCAGATTAAACAGCAGGTTACCTCGCACAGACATGATGAAAATTTTTCCTCCGGAAAAATTAATTGAGGGCGTCATGTTTGAAAATTTAATCTCACAGTCATGTTGCGCACAGTTTGTCAGTACAAATTAACGTTGCTTTTTTGACACATTCTGTTTTAGGCAATTTACGTTACGCAATTATGTGGACAGCTTATAGGTACTGGCTTAGGTATACATAAGTGTTATAATGCATAAGGGTTCCATCTCATAACTTACTGCTTACGTAAATTCTATAAACTCCTTATAATAATTCTTAGGGTAATTAGTAAAATGTCTACAAGTCTGACTTATTGGTTGACTTTATTTGTGCTCATCAGCCATCGTGATGGAGAGAAATGAATTATTTGATGTAAAGAAAATACAGTTTTGCTAGTCCCACTAGGAATGTTAAGTCTGCTTATAGTCCCTAGCAACTATTGCCAAACAAAACAAAAAAGATTCATCAACCGAACCCTTTAAGGAACGCTATCTCCCCCTACCAAAAGCAACGGTTGGAATTTAAATTCAAACCGACTCGAGGTCGATAGAATGGGACAATGCGTCTCCAGTGGTCTCTAAGAACAACAGTGAACATGTTGAATGTGTACGCACATGCAGACACAAAGAAGGAGACGCTTAATTAAACTAGCGAAGCGGGGCAAGCGAAACGTAAGCATTTAATTTATATCCCTGCAGTAAACTCCGCGGCCTCTCCCTGATTGGGCCGAGCTCACAAGCGGAGCGGGAATAGCGATCCTGCGTGTGCAGTGCACGCACGCAAGTTTTTTCAAGCCTGTCTGGCATGCATCATGCATAAGTAAAGCTCGGAATTGTACAATTTGTAAAAACATAAACCATGCCTAATGAGATAAAAGCCTAATAATATTATTAACTTCAGATTGGTTTTTCATTTCCCTTAGGCTACAATGTGCATTTACGTCCGTAAATTCTTTGTTTTTTTTTGGTCCTTCTACCTCGATTATCTTCCCCATGAGTATGTTGTGCTCCCAACTAAACTAAGTTTGATTAAGCCCTTCACGAGTAAAATGTAGTAAACAATTTCCGAATCAGCTGTCATCCGAACTTTAATCGCCCATCACTTCTACCAAAACCCGCACCATATTCGCTGTACAGTCGAGTCGTGGAAAAACTCGCCTTAGTTGAATACTGGATTAGAATAAACTATTTTAATTACGAGTTACGCTTGCCATTGACTCGCTAACACAATTATATGTGTACCTACCTAATTCATTGCATTAAGGGAACCGCGGCTTCCTTTCTGCTTCATTTGTTCTGCTGAATTATTTATTTACTTTGAAAGGTAAAGTGAAACCGAAGTTATCGATTTAATTGAATTGAATACAAATAAGTTACCGTGTTTATTTTGTTTCTGGATTAGCTTTTAATGTGTTGATTAAGAAAATGAAGAAGTCGTCTAGATAAACCAGTACAAAAAACGTAATTCCATATTCAACAATTTCAGTATTGTTACTGTCAATGAAGACTTGCCTTTATGTTTACTAGCTCTAATTAACAAAGAGTAAGTGTGCTCGACCACACAGCATATCAAACTAACGTTCGAAATATTGTTTGTTATCCCCCGAGGTCTGAACGGCGACCACTACAAGTACTGCAAGTTTACCATCTTGATTTCCCAGCTGCCGAATTTGAAAGCGAATAAACGTTGAGACGGCAAACATTAATATTATTGCTTTGAACGCAGACGTAAGGATCAATGTGGACAGACAGACATGTTTGGAATATAGTGAAGTTTCCCCAATAGAATATTGGGAGTGAACTTTCACTCCCAAATTAGAATTAGAATTTATCTATTAATTTTTTACAGATAAATTCTTTCTCTGAAGCTACAGAAGCTTTTTTATTTCCTTGCACTTTTATCTTACTATTTCTTTATCATTATACGAACAAGACAGGTACTCCACTATATCTTCCAAGTTGGCAATCAACACCTCGAGAACTTCAATAACCAGGCTATTATAAGTACTTATTTGGTTAGCTTTACCACCAGTGACCATCGTCTAAATTCCCGTAGATCTTTCCACCTATTCTACCCCTGCTTAATTAAGTCCATACTGGGTAGCAACAACAATGGCGGGCGACCGATGCGCGCCAAGATATTCAAATACGTCTAAGGCCACTATTATATTGCCAACATTTATCGAGATACTATTTCTGTTATATACTAGATAATAGCAGAATAACTTTATTCTAGCGAATGATTAATTTTGGAATTTATTTTTGTTGTTTTTTCTATTAAATATAGTAACAAATATTTTATAGGTGTAGTTTCGAATCTTCGTTTTAAAAGAATAGGGTTATGACATCAACACGTATCTTTCTCAAAAAATATAAAACATAAAACATGGTGTAAACATAATAAACTCATGAGTTTATATTACATGCGTTCGCGAACGAAATTAATGTTTCCGCTATCAAGATTTCAAAAATCGTCACAAGGAATATCTTCCTATTTATACTGCCAATAAATCTGAAAAGTTCCATTACTATTTTGGAACAGTCTTTAAAACAAGATGTATGGAATAAATTCTAAAGCCAGGACACTTTTTCCGTCGTCACCCCGTCCAAGTTGGATCCCAATTGGGACATCGATCCCCGATACTTTAGCGCCTGTCTGGCGCTCTATTCGGTCCTGTTCAAAAAGCACGATTTAAATAAATATTTTAAAATGGCTAAGCTTCGATGACTAAAACCGAACTTGATTTGTAACCACTAGTAGGTATTTTTAATACCACAAGCTGTTATTTAAAAAAAAAACTTATAATTTAACCAAGAGTTGGAGATATTAAAACGAATGATTATAATAATAAAAAATGTATTCTGCCTCTTACATCAAAATCACAAAGGGTCAGTCTGCATACTAAACCATCCGCTAAGCGCATGGGAGCAAAATAACAGCAAAATTGGAACCCCTAGCTGACTCGTGTTTCCAGAACTAACAGTACATAACAACGTGACTAGATAAAGTCGTTTTGTAAGCGATACCATCTGTTATGTGTGCCTTACTAGACTGATGTAATGAAATGTAACGGTAGATTCTTACATGCATGTTTTGATATTTTGGGGCCTAGGTCGCACCCTTGTGACACACTTTTTGTTTATCTGTATTATAGATATTTTTATATTTAAATAACAATGTTGAGTCTATGGTTACATTATAATGAAATGGTAAGTTGTTCTTCTAATTAGAGTAGGTAAATATAAATAAACCATAATTATATGAAGACATTATAAATATTGCAACGTATAGTAAGTCAAACGCATTAGTAAAAACCAAGAAGCAAAAACCAAGAATGTTAATAATTACTCTGAATGATGAATGGAATAAAGTCGATGATAGCATTAATAGGAACCGCTAGTAAATATATTATTATAAAGGTTATATTATAAAACATATTGCTATATACAGAGGGCAGATGCACTTGCAAAATAAAAAAGGAAAGGTAAAACGCGACATGGCTCTTGATTAATACTTTAAAGGAAACTTGTGCAGAGACCTAACTAGGCAGTCAGTAGTCCGCCAGTACCTACCTACCTGCTTTTTACATACTATAAAGCTTAATGTAAGCGTTCACCTGGATTTAATTCAACGTATAAAATTATAGCTCGTTTTTAATGAAATTGATAACAATGTGACACGCTAGGTGCATTTTCAATTTCTGTTTTTTACTGTTACATGTAAAAAGGAGAGGTAGGCTTAAAGCTGATTAAAATAAAAGTCATGAAAGGTGTTGTTAAGAAATAATAAATATCCCTGAGTCCACCAGGTGACGATCTGATCGCGCAAAGAAACACTCCAGTTTTACATATGGCCAAGGTAAAAGTAAGATACTCTCAGGAGTTGCCGCATAAATTGGCCCGTTCGTGATGCAGTGCCTCGTTGAATATGTATAGGTGCGCTCCCTTCCGTACTTCTCATTTTACTAATAGATTTCTCTTTGATTAAATTTGTATACACTTTATTCATACGACCGAGACCACTATTGTTATCTAGCCGGCCACTTAAATCACCGGTTACCGCATCGAATATATTATATACCTTCCGTTTATTTTTTATTGGAAAGTTGGCGACCTCAAAATATGCAAACATTAATTCAAAAATATTCTAATAAAGTCGTGTAGTTACTGTCTTATTAATTCGATCTATCATGCTTATTATCGCGTGTGTACACTCGTTGTTAAGGTAAAAATGGTTTAATTGAAAAATGGAACGAAAAGGGCGCAAAAAATTTAGGCAATCTTTTCTGAAATGCAAATACATTTACGAAAGGACTTCGTAACCATAATAGTCGTAGCACACGACTGCACGCTCGTTCTATGAATGTATCACGACGGTTTCATGCCCGAAACTAAAGCATGTTTGAAATCGATATATATTTCAATAGAAAGTTATATAAATGTGTCTACGACGACTTGGACTCTACAGATAGTATAATATTACATGTCAAAATACATAAATGGGTGTCGATAAGTAAGACGATATGAACGTCTCATTTAAATTATCCTTGTCTCGTAAAATATACGACCGGTAACCCTTTGGCATTTGGCGTCGAACGACTGGACGTACACCGAGGAATCAGATATTTATAATGGCTTTATTAAGACGAGCCATCGGCTGAGCTCACGCCCGCTTATTATAATAATTTAGACGACTGCCTAAAGCTTCGTAGGATGAATGAAGTCATCATTGTATACTGTTTTGCATTTGCTAGTTTTTATTTCATTCGCATGACTTCAATGTTATGTAGACTGTTAATTTTCTGAAGTAAACTCAAATTCTTGTACTCTACAATAATGAAAGTTGAAGTCTTGGCCTGTGTAAATAATTACTTTTTTAACAAAGTGTTTCGAAGTTAAGTCGATGTGATAAAACGCAGTCAACAAATCATAGCTGGGTTTGTTATGCAAAAATGCAAGCGAAGATTCCGTGACGCGAAGCCATGGCGGTGGGCCGTTCATGTTTATAATGTGTTTATACTTTTTGCTGGCCCCAAGTACACGTGAGCATGGCTCTTCAAACTGTATAATGAGGGGGAAATTAAAATATAAATAGACAGTCCCTTGTGACACGACATCATTTCAAATATGCTGGCCTAATGAGCGCCTGAAAATTGTAAGAAATCTTTTTTCCTAACTAATTAACCGCACTCACAGTTGGTTGCGTTACTCAACTTCCAGTAAGAGCTACTAATCTCACGAATGGGAATATTTATGGGAGCTTTACCTCATTGGAGACATTAAAAGTTTCCCAAGCCATAACGGCGGCAACTCTTACCTCTCATTGTTCATTCCGGGTGCGTATATTGTTGGAGTTGAAATTTGTAGGCTCCACTGAAAAAGTGTCAATTCATCATCACAAAGCCCCGGGCTCGAGACCGAAGTCCCCCACATAAATCTCACTTCCATACTTTCGCGTGGGGAAAACGACTGCTTTATGAGATCCTTAAGGCTGTATGGATTTGGGAAAATATTTCCTCTGCGTGCTGGCCCCCGACAAATGAAGGAGCATTGGGCACATTAGAATGTGTGAAAGGGCCTATAGGCGTTTTTATTGTTATGCGAAGCAATTCGTTTAAAAGCCAGTGCGTTGCGGTAGTACATACGAAGTGCCTATTTGCTAATATTTATTAAACTTAAGCACCTCTTCGGGTTTCGGAATCGAGAAAAAAGTGAATTAATGTTTATGTGAATACTTAAATTACTTACGCTCCTCAACCGGCACCCGTTACTAACTAGGTAGGTAGGTACTGAAATCACTTAAGTATAAATGGCAGAGATGTCATTAGGCAACTATTTCTGGCGGTCATGTATCACTGCTGTTTGGAAATCCTCACTAATCTTGATTTATGTCGGTCGGCGGTGTTTATTTAAATGTGATTTTGCTTGCGGCGGAGTTAAAAAACAAACTTGAAATTTTTACAGTAGGTAATTCATACTTAGCTACTATATTGCGTAATTGAAATGGGCGTAGGTATTCATTTAAATTCATACCTAAGTACATAAATCGCTGGCGTGCATGCGTGAGTGCAGCGCCCGCGCACACTGGGCGCACCTCATTAGAACACGCTCCCGCCCCCCGCTGCCCCGTCCACTCTCCTGCGCCCGCACACCCGTTTATCCAGGCCCGACGACATTTCCATTGCCTGTGCGGAAAATAGACGTTTTAGGAGAGCGGCTACAAACACAGCAGATTCTTCTTAGATAAGTTTATTGTGTGCTAATACACTGTCACTATCTAGTTACGTACGATTCTTACGATATGCACTACCGTTTATATTACTTATACTTACTTAAATATAGGGGGCAAAGGTAATATGGAATACAGTGTGTATAGCTTTAGTGTGAGAAATCTCAGTGAGTACAATCGTGCTCCGTATAAGGTGCACCAGATAAATTGGAAGACTCGTGGGCGATGTGATTTGAATTGAATTAATTATGAGAAGAGCATGACTCGCTCACGAACTCCTGCAGGAAATGCAAACGAGCGGGAAAAATTACGAGATTATGGGATATTTTCACCGCTACTACGTGGAAGGCGCGCCTTATCTGGATACGGAGTTCAATAAACCAGGGGACGCGACCGCCTCGCGACTGAATTGACGACAATTTATGCGACAAAATAACGCATACAGGTGTCGCCTGGCCCGGCGCCCCTTCCAATAGCCGCCGATATGGGAACGAAATAGGCAAGGGGCTCCTTAAGCCCGCGTACCCAAGCGTTAGACACGACCGATGCCGCGATAGCGCTCGCTACACATCCCCAATTACGATTTATACAGTCTGTAAAAGGTAACCAGTAATGACGGGTACCCCGCGAATGCCTTTTTCTCGCACAATCGAAATCCAATTATTTTCGAAAGTAACTAAGATACCGGTCGCGACAGAAGCGCAGAGGCGGCCCGTAAATCGGCTCTGGATGTTTGCAGCGCGCTCGGAATATGAATTATTCTCGGTGATTGTTCTTGCGCCCGCGTCATGGTTCATACATGAAGCGCGAACTAGTTTTTTCGAGGTTCCTCTCGTCCTCGGCTCGTAAATATGATCGTATTCGTGAAAAGTTGAATTTCTGCCTCGTCGTTACAGTTTTTTATGTCTCCAAATTCGTCAGCGCTTCCGAGAGACTTATCAACTTATAATTTTCTCTGGTTTATAATTATTAACATTATCGACAGTTAAGTTTTGGTGGTCGAAATTGGTCTTTGGGAAAGTAACCTCACGTAGTGCCTGCGGTTCCCCTACACAGATAACCCAAATTTGTTTGGGCGAATTTTTCGAAACTCTTTTTTATCAATCGGTGGGCTGGTTGGTAATTGGCTGAGCGGGCTGCGAGGCGGCCAGCCATAATTGACGGTGCTATCATTCTGAACTTTTCGCTCGGACATTCGGGGAAACTCTTAATTGGTCCACCTTTTGTGACGTTCAATAATGCCGCCTCGATAATAACACCGTCAATTATTAGCAGATCGTTGTTTTTAATTAGCTGTTTGATGACTGTGAGACGTTTTGCTCGTTTCGATTTTTGTTCAGTAATGCTTTATTAGTTCATAAACGCATACCTATTGCATTCGAGCATGCCTGCTCTGAATTCCTGCAGCTCCATAAATATTGTCTTCTGTCGAATCTGAGTTCGTTACTTTTTGTTAAATATTGGATTCTATTGTTTTATTATTGTTTCAATCTTGGCTTAGGTATATTTAATTTACACTATAAATAGATACCTACTGACTATTTATATTCCAAAGATTCTCAAGATCAATACCGTATAGGTATAGAAATTAGCGAAGGGCTTTATTCAGTCCAGACTCCAGCCGCTTCAGAACTTCGGATAGCATTTTTTTATATTTCCAATGCCAATAGCCATTAATAAGGCATTGTCAGTTGAGTGGAGCATCTCGAGTCTATAAAAGAAATAAGTTTCTTATTGGTTCACAATTAAAGCGTCCTGAAGGTGACCGTACCATCCTTAAAGCGGATAAAAACCTCGCATTCGTCGAATACTAAAGGAGAGAAGCTCCGCTGAAATTCTGCGCGTAAAAAGTTCCCGGACGATACTTATCAAGTGTTTGAAATGACACAACCGGATTCCGGCCCTTCGACATGTAGTTTTTCCATACGGGTATAAAACTGACGAATTTCTCAATAAAAGAGAGATGACCGGAGTGTCGTCACGTACTAGGGACTCAGTGGGTATTTAGAGCGGTGCAGCAAAAACTATTCAGGGGCCATTATTATGGCATTTTTGTCGTCTGACGGGGCTGGAGTGGTCGCGGCCATTACTGCGCGCGGTGGGGACGGTGCGTCCCCCAACCCCCGCGTGCCCCACCCGCCCGCGCCTTGCCGCAGCGCACACTGCGCCATCCATCTTCGATATGCACATAAAGCGAACCGGGCCCGTAACGGCAGACCCACATTCCCGCTGCTCTTAAATTTATTTATCTCTTTATTAATTCTCCACTTGAATTTTAATGTTTTGCACGAAATTTAGTTGAGAAAAACTTGAATTAGTCGCAGGTGGATCAATCGAATTTTAAATTGATTGGATTAGATACTGTGGAAAACCGTTGATTAAAACCGCCTTCGACTTAAGACTGCTATAAAATAAACACTTGAACTTAATAAGTTCTTTTTAGGGTTCCGTACCTCAAAAGGAAAAAACGGAACCCTTATAGCATCACTCGTGTGTCTGTCTGTCTGTCTATCCGTCTGTCACAGCCAATTTGCTCCGAATCTAACGGACCGATTAAGTTGAAATTTGTTACACTATGAACTTCTGTGATCCAAACACGGATGGGTAAAGTAAATAAATGAATTTTTAATATGGGTGTCACTTTTGGGGGGGCAAATAAGAACTTTAAAAAAAAAGTTTTGCAATCTATACTGTGTGACATATCAAATAAAAGGGCTTAATATGAGGGACTCAAATATATACCTATATTGTTATAGTTTTAAAATACTTTTTTAAAGTTTTAAGAAAATAGACGAACATTGACCATTCGCCCCTCTCCGAAACTACTGAGCCTAAACTTATGGAAAAAATACAGAAAATAATTATTTACCTGTAGTTTACAGGAAAACCTTTAAGAAGTCTGTGGTCTTAAAATAACATTCTCTCAATATCGTGAGTACAAACTTACATTTACAGTTGGAATGTATGGGAGAACATATTTTCCAACTACAATGTTAAGTCTGTTCTTCGGATAAATTCATCCCAACTATGGAACCCTTCATTGTGCGTGGTCCGACACGCACTTGGCTAGTTTTTTTTATCTTGATCAAACACTTGAGTAATATAATAAACGGCGCATACTTCGCCAGAATTATAAAAAATATTAACTTCTTAATTCATCGTTCATTGAAAGTCAGTAGTCGTTCTCTTATTATAGGGAACTCAATTAAAATCACCTGTTGGTCGACTTAACAATGGGATGGATAGCCATGGGCCTCATAAAGCTTGGACGAGGGCTCGCTAGGAATGATCGCTTTAATGACGTGCTAGCGACGAAGGTAATATTAGCGCCATAATTTCTGTTCTCTTGAAATTGTCACTATTGTAACCGTCTATTACTTCGATGATGGAATGTATCTCAGAACTTACTATGAATTCATTGTCATTGTATCCAATTTTAGAATTCCGAATAAGTGGAAGCAGCTGCAGTATTATTTCAAGTGGGTGGGGCACTTGGACAGTAGCATCACCAGCATCTAATTCAACACTAATGTCATCTTGCTGTATTCGACAATTAGCCTGTTAGAGCTATCAAGTGTTATCTTCTCAAGATCTAAAACGCCCCGTGCACAATAGGCTTTTGGTGATATATAATTATGGAATTAGGATTACCCCAAGTTTTGAAAACTCCTACTAAATATACCGACTGAAATCGCGAACACAGAAATATGTTGTAAATGAATAGCATCTTTTTCAGAGTAATATTCTCTGGTCAAATTAACATTGTCCGCCTGTTCGTCATGTTTACAAGAACTGGTTGTGAGGCCATTAGCAAATACAAGACCAGTCCCTCCTTCCATTTTAAAGCAAGCTTCTGGTTTTCCATGAAGCGACTGCATTTGACCTCCACAACCCTTACATAAACCAGCTTTTCATAGTATGATGGTATCAGTATAAGTACAGGTGGACACTGTTGCTTATTCTATCTGATAAAGAGATTGCATCTAAACATTTCCAATAAAAACATTCAATAACACTAAGCTGACCATATAAAACTGTTTGGAAGCCCTTGGGAGCGCAGTGGTGACTCTGACTGGCGGATTTACGAGGCTGGAGCGTCCTGGGATGGACTTAGATAGATTGCCCACTTCTTCGGGCTCGCCTCTAAATATATTAACCAATTACAACACGTGTTTTAGACCAACCTTCCAGAAACTACTAACAAATTGTTTAGACCTGTGAAAATCTTTATCTCAAGTATTTGTTCAAGGCGGGTCCGGTCATTCAAAATTGTCGAATAACAGAAATTGTCATGCCCCAAGGTGTGTTCTATTACTCATAGATAAAATGGAAGTGTTTGTTAATTAATTAACACAAATCATTTGTTAGTATTAATTATTAATTAAAATAGATTACCTACTGTATCGCGAAAATCACTATCTGCAGATCTATGCTATAAATCGCAGTGGTAGTTGGAGCGCAATCATGAATATCTAATACCGGTAGGTGTCAGATAGGTGACCAGTTAGTCTAATTTGCAATAGCGCCTTTGTGTTAATTGATCCCGGGGCGGCGTTGGTTACCGTAATTGTCTATAAATTGTTCCGCGCATTAATCTGCACATCAAATGGCTTCTTGTATTAACGACGCATACAGTGCGAGATTGCATGAATTTATAACAACTTTATCTTCTAAAGACCATAAAATACTCAACAGTGTGTGATTTGAAGTAGGATTTAATATGTTTTGCCGCACCTTTTTTAATCCTACCGAGACATAATCTCGCGAACATACATCCATACACGCTTGAGAACGTGAGGAACGCACTAATTAACGTTCAACGTGAAACTTCGTCGTATACCTTCACCAATCAAGCGTGATCCGCCGCCCTTCACATATTTCCCTTGTCTTTGTTCCTATCGTCAACTGCACGAAGGGAGAAGAAGGCCTTATTAAACTGGGTACTTCGTAATTGCGTGTCTTACGTTCCCTACACGTAACATGGCCTTTTATTAGGTGGAAATTCTGTATACGGCACTACACTCGAGCATCGGGTAAGAGACTTATAAACTCCATGTGTTTATAACTCATCACATGCAAATGCACAAATCTGAAGAACATACATTTATGTGTTTAAAAATGACTATAAAATTACCATCGATGAATAAAAATCTCATTCTCTCAAACGTGATGTTTAAAATTGTGAATCTATTCGATTTTTATTCGATACGATTCGATTCAATTGATTTCTTAATCTGAATCGTCGATTCATGGAGCGTGTTTAGTTCAATGAGGCTTGATACAGTTGATGTGTTATTGTCGTGTTGGTAGACAGCCGTAAACGTCTACATTAGTCGAATATTATTGTTTATGGTCTATTAACACGTATTTACTTGTACATTAGTCACACTGCGCGGCTTCTTTATATATTGTTTGGTGTTATTTACTGCCCACTTGAAAAACACAACAAGTAATAGTTTATTTGGACCATGTCAGTAAGTACTCTACATCGAGCAATGTTGTAAACGGGAACTCAGTAGTATGATGCACTTTGGCCAAAAGAATATTATAATCATTTTATATAATCATTGATTGAAATAAGCAAAAATAAATTTGTGGCAAGTCTTGGACACATAATTATTCCTCAACAACACAAAGTTCTCGCAATAACTAACAAGTCACAAGAAACTTAAAGAAACTATCTAGCTCGACATTTTCCCTACTATTCTTTCCATCGCAACCAATGCAATGCAAATGTCTGCAACTGGAGGCTTTTTCTTCATCCGTACAGGTCTCAATACATATCTAGATATGCACAAACGTGCATATAGCATTGTTCGCTAACAAGCGACTGTAACCGCGCCCCGGCACGACACTGAACCCGCACTTATAACTACTTAAAAGTATAAACTTAACTACATGCCGTGCACGGTATTTATAACAGTTTATAGGATTTATTGTTTGTCTTATTTAGGTAACTGTGGATTTAGAATGATTAATGTGAGTTTCCATATCTGATTATGATTTATGAGATCTATATCAACTTCGAAAATGTTTAAGTTCCGTAATTTAATTTATGTCATTAAATCCATCAATCTATGATGAGATGTGACCATCGATAACTGATTTCAAACCTTTCGAAGTTAGCATAGGTCCGTATTTTGGCACAAGTCTGGACTCAACCCACTCGAACTCCGTAGCAGTTTCTCAAACAGCAAACTTTCTTTCAACCAGAAACAGTTTTATTCTGAACAATAGACAAACAATATCGAATTCTAGAAAGCTGACCGTTGTGCAACTTTCTCCCTTTATCTACAGTACAAAGGTAACTGTAAAGTTAAAATGTATTGTTCAGTTTTTTTTACTGTATTCCCGTAATAATGTAAAGGTTGGGCTTTTATGATTATCCTGACTTTCTAAAGTTCCTTTTTTAAGTTTGTTTTGGGTCCTCCAATTGCTACGACTAAATAGTTTTACGGTATCATCGAGTTTCGTTCCAAAGTCTGTTAATTGTTGGTTATTGTTTGAAGTAGCGACTAATGAACTTGGTTCAGTTCATTCATGTTTTGCAAACAAAGGTTTTGGGGTTTAAATATGCAATTCTTTTAATTCCCAACCAAGTTCACTATGAGATTTAACATTTATATTTTTAGCAAGTCATTATTAAACAGAGTTTTTGTTTGTGTTCTTATAAAAAGTGTATACTTAAATAAAATTTGCAGCCAAAACTAAAAACCATTAGCAATCAAAATCACACCAATCACCACGTTCATCAGCCAACCGAACCAATTTGCTTACAATCTGACGCACTATTTATACGTTCAAAATTGTAATTACGTGACTAAGAATATTTTATTGTGGTCCTGAATAATCATCGTATATCCAGTGAGATAGACATCTAGATACATAGTTAGGTATTAAATTGTCGTGGTGCGACATTTACGAGCATATTGGCGGTGCAGGGTGCAACATGCTAACGCTATCATTTACCCCCGTCCGTGGCTAATTCACTGTGACAAATTAACAGCGGCTAAATTCTGGACCTACTGGTAGTCATACTGTCTGAGCGAGTTAGCTGTGAGGACTTCGTAAGGTGGTGTCTGTTTTAATTTCCTTGAAGATTAAGGGGACTATAATATGTAAACGCAAGTTTAATAATGCCTAAAAGTATATAATCCACTGCAGTAAACAAAATCAGAAAAATATATTATGATATTCTTCAGGATATATGCTTGTTAGTTGAAAACATAATACAACTAATTTGATACGATAGAAAAAATCACGAAGATATACTTCTAAAATTTCTTTTAACGATTAAAAACCACGCAACGCAATCATTCTGATTTTTTGTCAGATTATTCTTTTAGTGTTAATTTTTTACTCCAATCAATAGATTTTTTGTAAATAGATAATTGCTTCATGTTTTGCAATAAATTAACAGCGTTGTGTCATCGCGCTTCTCTTTTTTTTCTATGCAATCCGACAGTGACCGCGGTCCTGTAGTCCCCTCACAATAAGCTATATTAAATTGCCTGTATTTTCAATAGGTTTTACTTTTAGTTTTTTACTTCCACATTGTGTTTTTCATCTATTTTCATCATTTTGTCTTTCTTGCTATTTTCACTGTCCTCTAATTTCTTTACTGGTTTCTTTTCTGATGTCTTTTTTGTATCCTAACAACTTTCTCCTTACTCGCCTCATATCAAAAATATTTCTCGCATATTCTCCTTTTTCATGTCAACTTCTTACATATACTGTGTCATCGTACATCAGTGGACTCTTCATGGCGAGCGCATCGTTGCTGTCCTTAGAACTAAGCGAACTATACGTACCTAGTCAGACGAGTCTAGGTACAGAGACACTGGGAGACGTACTCGCAAGTCCGTTGTCTAAACCGGATGTGTAAACTGAAACTTTGTGGTTTAAGTAAGGGGTTGAAAGATAGGAGACTGGAGATGGTTAGTCATGTTTGGTCATTATTTGACTAATTGTTAGTTTCTTGGCATGGTTTCGATGTTTTATTCGTATTTCCAGTATAGTTTTATACAAATTTAGACATTCTTTTTTCTAAGTATGGGTATCAGTTTCCTAGATTGAAAACGTCAAGTTTCTTTTCAACTCTTGGCTAGTCGAGATTTTGAACTGAAATTTTATTGAGTGTAGGTAAATGTTACTCTGAATCATTATGAACTTTTCTCACTAAGGTAGGTACATAACCCATCTATCTCCTTTAAACACATAAACCATTTTTATATAGGTACCAAACAGAAAATTTAATATTCAATTTTCGCAATACAAAACTTGGTTTCCGTATGTAGAGTAGATACACATATAAATACTAAAGTTAGCAAGGTTAATAACAAGCGGACTAGATGTATGGCTCGGTTGAAACTAATATTTCATATCAGCATTGTTTACAGGCCGCCCGTGGCCGCGGGGACTGCAGATAAACCCAATAAATTCAATACTGTATTAGTATTTAAAATTAAACGGAAAGCTATTTTATTTTAGCGTTTAATTATGAATGTAATTACAAGTGTAAATTGGTTGTATTTTCTCTGGAGATAAGTATGGGCTCGAGTAGTTGAATATAATTTTGATTTATGTTTGCAGTGCATATACTGTACTCGTATCTACACGATTAAAATTCCTGAAAATTTTAAAGGTGTTAAAATGGCATTTTTAAAACCGATATACGAGTAGCTTAAATACAGAAAAATGTGTAGGCAGATTAATCCCCTAATAAAGACTCACTCCTACTTAAAACAAAATTATAAATTCATATTTTTTTTTTAAATATTGAAAAATTGAATAAAATAGGTAAAGCTCTAGTACAGACTACGAAGTTCCTAAAGCCCTAACTAAAAACAGACTCCTACACAAAACACTTGAAACATTTTCCCTCTACCTACATTTTAAATCTAAAAATATAATTCTCCACATCAAAATTCTCAGGCAGACGGATGAGGCGACCAGTAGGTAGGTAGTACGCCCCCTATTGTGAGGTTCTTTTAGCTGTCCTGCAAGATAAACCACGGCAGCCAGCCGTAAATATGCTCAGAAAAACGATCTCAAACCGCGCTGCTATTATTGGCCAAATTAGGGCAAATTGCCAAATCAACTTCAGATTATGATAGGCGAATTTATACAACATGTCCCAGAATTTAATGCACAACCGCTTAAAGGGTCATTGTATTTATAATTACCAACAACTTTTACTATGGGACCAAACCTGAAATCGCGAAAAAAAATCAGCTGCACATTTTGACGAATTATGATAATATGTAGAAGATAAATGTATGGAACAGCTGATTTTTTTTCGCGATTTCAGGTTTGGTTCCATAGTAAAAGTTGTGCATAGTGATGAGTAGAATGACCGGTCAAATAAGCGGTTGTGCATTCAATTCTGGGACATATTGTAGAGAGGAAGGTGTATTTTTTGATGCATGACAATTTTTTTAGAGGAGTTTGTCTTATAGAGGTAGTCTTCAAAAAGCACATGTTTAGATTTTCATTGTGATTGCTTTTCAGGAAAAAGCGAGGTAGTGTCCGATAAAATGAGTATTTAATTTGATATCTACTTACCTAGTTTCAGCCTTTCTAGTTATGTATTATAAGAAGAATAAACTGACATTCTTTTCACAATACATATTTAATCAGCCTATAATATTCCCACTGCTGGGACACAGGCCTCCTCTCGGTAAGAGGTAGTGGGCCGTTATCCACCACGCGGGCCCAGTTGGTAGATGTCACATGTCTTCGAATTTTTGGTTCTAGGACATGCCGGTTTCCTCACGATGTTTTCCTTCACTGTTTTGAGAGCAGTGGTGATGAAATAATTTATACAAAGTAGGTACATAAAGCGCCTGTATGGGTTCGAACCTACAACCTACAACTCGTAAGTCGCGGCCGTTACCACTGGGCCACTATTGCTCGCACACTTTCACAATATATAATTAGGTGCCAATATTAAAAAGCAGTTGATATCGGATGGTAGTCATATTTTGGGAGTTTAGCTGTAAAAATAAAAGTTCTTTTTTTGATTTGATAAGACGAGAAGTCGTGATTTTAGCTGAAAAAAATCCTTTACTCTAAATATTCTTGACATTTTCCTCCACGTTTAATAAAACAACATTTCGATTAAAACCAAACGAAACTCACGACATAAATAAATCTGAATCCTAGAAACGAAACGTAACCCTACCGCGACAGTGCACACCCAATTCGTTGGTCGTCGTTGGCGGGCGAACTATCGCTTCAATCGCTTGTCCAATAAACCTGTGACGTACAGACAGACAGGCCTTAACAAACGTAACTGATCTGCGGAGTATTGTTCGCGACCACATATGTTAACAGAGCTGGTATTGTAATGACAATGCTTTATGTGCAGATTGGACTGTTAAAACTATGGTTGGTGAAAAGTTGTGGGATGGTTGGATATGTGTGGCAACATTATATTTAGTAAGACGAAGAAGATTTGGTACCTACTAAAGCGATAATTACACCTTTTTTTTTTTTTTGTGGATGAGAAATCATCAAATGACTTCTTCCGCTCTGGGCAGAGCGGGAGGGCGTGTCAGACTTTTACTGACTAAAACCCACCCGTGTCCCTTCAGTTGCCCGTGCCAGGGCCACGGTATCTCTTTCGAACTACCCGCGACGCCTGACACCTTAAGGGGGATGCGCTAAGGCAGCTCGCGAAATTCAAATTTTCTTACGTTTTTTTGCAATTTGCAGGCCAGTGTCAGGTTGTATGTTGATTAAAATATAATTCGCGCCCGTAACTAATATGGCTTTACAGAAATATAGTCATTAGAATCAGCAATACAACTCCATAAGTTAGAACGGCCTCAAATCTCATGATTTCATAAAATATTCATTCAATAGGGTAATATGAACTTAGAGAATTGTGTTGATGATTTTATTATTGATTTGATTTTTTTATTTTTTTATTATTATACTTTATTCTATAAATAAATATTTGATACGGGCGCGAATCATATTTAGATCAACATCTAACCTAATACTGACTTGCAAATTGCAAAAAACGCAAGAAATTTTGAATTTCACGGGCTACCCTAGCAGTTTTGCCTTAAAAATTAGAAAAACATAGAAAAATTAAGGATTTACCGATGGGTAAAAAGTTTTCAGGACAATAGGTGAACAAAAAATATTTTCAGCATCAAACTGTAACTCTGGTCTACATTCATTCCTTTTATATTTTTTAAATCGCACACCGTGTAAAACATCCTGCTCTTTACTAATGTAAATAAAAGTTCAACCAAAAAAATAGCTCTGTTTCAACAACAAATTCCGCTTGTTTGTCCGCTATCCGCGGGGCGCTGATATTCGCATAAATCGAGCGAAAACGCCAAATTGCAGGCCACGGTTCACGCACAGCACTCAACTAAAAATTGCGATGTTTCACAAACAAATATTGCGTGTGCACACGTTGTTTAGCCATTCCTTTTATTGCTTTATGACCCCTTTTTTAACGAACGTATAATTGCTTAATAGTCGTATTCTACAACGGTAGTGTACTCGGAAAAGCTTGCATGTGCAACTTCACTAAACTTGGACTTATGCCAGACAAAGTAGCAACCTAATAATGCATTATGGATTAGGAATTTAGTGCTTATCTAAATTCAGTAGCAAAACATGATGACATTGCTCCAGTACGATACAATGCGAAGTTTTTCACGAGTTTAAAGTAACAGTTTTATTCTGCACCACGTTGCTAGATTAATCCCTCAAAGCTTTGCAGCAGCGAGAACGCTCTGATAAACGGCAAAACTAATGCCACACGATTGCATTACGATGCAAACTTTTTCAGTAACTGGCGCACCGAGCGTAAATCGAATAAAAAAGAATCGAATAAATCGGTGAGTTTTTTCAGCGGCTCCATTCGATATTCGACGATTGGATAATGAATCCGAATGTAGTTACCTACAACGTTATTAGTTCCTGAAAGTTTTGCTATTACAAATATAAAATTATTCGAAGCCTTTGTTTTGTGAGGGATGTGGGAATAAATCGCGCTCTCATAGTGGTGTATAGTAAATTTCGCTGTATAAGCGATGTTGCCAAACCGAATCAGCAATATGTGTAGTTTGTGTAGTACACGCGTGTAGAGCTGGATTCTCTTATGATGATTTAGTGTTGTACGCGACACTGTTGGATGGATTTACCGCCGTATGAACGGATTATGTGGGCGAGAGCAAACACGGGGCAGCGGACGCCGTATTGTGATTTACTGCCAACTTTTGATTCGCGGCTTTATTGCCTCTATGTTACAGAGGGATGAATTAAAATTGCAATGTGGAAATTTACCTGCGTTTTGTTTTGACTTTAGGTGAATAAATTCTAATAAAAATTGTAATGAAATATGAGCTTCAGGTGGAGGTACTCGTAGAGCTTGATAAAACAAATGAAAACTTATGTAAACATTTTACATCGGATACCAATCAGTTTTGTTTTAACGCGGAATGAATATTAACAATACGTAATTTACATCCAATCCCATATGGTAAAACTAACTGTAGGTTATCACTGAGAGAGCATACCTACTGCTCGAATAAATTGCAATTACGGCACCGCAATCTCGTCGCTACATTTGTTAATAAACCTGGCAATACTTCCAATGTTACCCCTCAAATAATTTTTCTCTGCATCCGAGATAAATAAGATAAACAATAAATCATAGCCGCCCATTTCCTCACGAGATACAAAACAACGGGCAGAGCGGGGAGGCCGGGGAATTATGACAAATCATGCATTAAACATAGGGAATAAATGTTTTCTTATCACGTACCTATTCTTGTTTTGATATTAGTTTTCCTTTATCTTTATTGACACAGGTTTTGGGAGGGAACATTTTATTGGTGGTGTATCGTGACGCGCTGACTAAACAACGCCGACCCGGTTATTTACTGACTACTTTGGGTTTTTCATTGAGGTTATATTTTTCTTGAAGGACCAATATTTTTATTTATCATATGGAAAGCCAACAGCTTTACTTATATACAATAAATATACTGAAATAAGAAACATGAAGTCAATTTTAGGTTTTCACGGCTAGCTATACAGTAGTTATAATTAGAGATCTCTATAGGTATACACGACAAGTCATCAAGAAAAGCACCAATCGTCAAATCGGTACCACCAAACATAAGGAACAGACTACAATAAAATAAAATAAGAAACAAAACTATTAGTAACACTAAGAATTAATTAATTATACGTGAAATTGGGAATTTTTTTGACGATACATACATTGTATCTTTGCATGTCGTATCTTTTTGTTATAGTGTCGAGACAGAATCACATAAATAATTCTCGTTTATTCATCCCTAGTGATCCATCCAAGTAAGTTAAAACTCCATGTTCTTCGAAGTGCATTCGGTTGGATAAATCTGCTAGGTAGTCTTTGTTTCTTAAGTATTAAGTTGTGAATGAAACAGTAACGTCTCGACATAAAACTCTAGACTGCAAATCTGGTATATTTATTTCAAATGCCGGTAAAATCTCGGCGCATCCTCCGGCTCAGCGGCGAAATTTGCATTTAAGTACAATACACACTGAAGCAGAACTTTGTTAAGTTAAAGTAAGATAAAAGACTGGCTTTGTCTTCATTTGTGATGGTTTATTCTTTTCATTCTATAAGCCGTCTATATTAGCAAGATAGGTTCAGTGGATACTCATCTCTCAATATTGTAGAAACAGTAATTAAATTTGTAAAGTATACTTACCTAACCACTTGATCCTGCAACATAAAGTTACTCAAACTTGAAAAAAAAAGTTCAATTCAGAGGTTCAGTGGATACTCATCTCTCAATATTGTAGAAACAGTAATTAAATTTGTAAAGTATACTTACCTAACCACTTGATCCTGCAACATAAAGTTACTCAAACTTGAAAAAAAAAGTTCAATTCAGCGTTTCATTTCAGTTTATTCAATCTAAATAAATCCAGTTCAAAAGTCTCAATCCTTTCATATATTGTATCCAAGACCTAACATCGTCTGAGATTTAAGTCGGTCTTCAGACAACGCGGCGCTGTGGTTTCTTTACTTAAGTCTAACCTAAGTTACCTACGTAGCTACGCCCAACCGCCCAACTTGGGTTACCGAAGCTCCTGAATACCAACTCCTTTTCAGGTGACTTTGTTGTCTTTCAGCCGTTTAAAATTTTCGCAACAGGATTTCGGCGAACTCGCGGATTTAAAGTTTCGCTCCGAATGTGAATTCGGAATAAGATACGTATATTTTGAATAAATTTATGTTTGTTTGTTATTCGTTATTCCGTTTTGTTGTTTCTAAGTCGTATTCAAATTTTGGATGATATAACGAAGTTAATGAAGAATTTGAATTCTGGTAATGATTTGTATTCCTAACATACCTACTTAGACCATTAGCTAGAACCAGAGAGGGGCTCGTGGCTAAGTAATAACAGCCACATGGGTCGATCGATCAGGTTAAGCTACGCTAACCATGGTTGGTCCGTGGATGGGTGACCATCTTTACATATCGAGACCCCTCCGTGCCTCGGAAAGCACGTTAAGCCATTGGTCCCGGCTGTCATTCGCGGATCTTTGACAGTTGTTATAGGTCGTCAGAAGCCCGAAAGTTCGACAACCGGGGGTATCGTATTACCAGTAACTGGGTAGAGTCCAGATAGGTAGTCGCTCCATGTAAAATACTGGTATTCAGCTGCATCCGCGTAGACTGGAAGCCGACCCCAACATAGTTGGTAAAAGGCTAGGCTGATCATGACTTAAACCATTAGCTAAATAAAATTATTCTGACCCTTTTGTACAAATGGAATCACTTTAAGATCTTGAAATCATAAATCATAGTAGTAATTCAAGCAGATACTTCCAACATTAAAATAAACCATCTCACCCACCGCTTCAAAGGACCAGTAAACATAAGTGCAGAAAAATTACACCAATTTGCAGAAGCACATTACTTTGCAATTCTTAAAGAATCATAACAGAAACGTGGGGCATTACAGTGTAATGACTAGTTTTACAATGATGGGTTGTGTCAACAGTTGTTTTATATCTCGTAATGGATCGGGCTACGGGCCTATCAATTTAATAAACCTCACAGCGACCCCACGATTTTATTTCAAGTGCTAGTTTATTGCGTTCATTGAATGGCGTACTGTTTGCAGATAAATCTGGAGTAGACGGTCTAGATTCGATTTTATATTGGGGATAAGAGCAATGTGCAAGGTTTTATTGATTAAATTGTTGATTGTTGAGTAAATGTTGTTGAATCTTCCAAATTGAATATAAGTTTAGATGTTTCTCTTGCGTTGGTTTAGGGGCTATTGTACGATGTCCGAATACTGCCTACTTACCGAATAAATTAAAAAAACTAAAACCCGACTACTGAAAAATCACGCTCTAAAAAGTACGAAACAAGAAAATATTTTCATCAGAAATTATAAAAAGACAGACAAATTAAAAATCCGGAGTCACACGTAATCTGATCGATTCATGCCCTAACATGACGTGTGACTCCGGATTTTTAATTTATGTGTCTTTTTCTAATTTCTGATGAAAATATTTTCTTGTTTCGTTCTTTTTAGAGCGTGATTTTTCAGTAGTCGGGTTAAAGTTTGTAAACTTATTTTTATTTAAATTATTTTGGAGTTATAATTTCGTGATAAAGTATTTGTAAAGCCATTTACATTTTTAAAGACAAATATTTATTATATACGAGTATGTATTTTGGATAGGTTTGAAGAGAAAATATGCTTGGCTCACATCTGAGGCGTGATGTGATTTTAGATATATATATATATATATTGTTAGCTATTGCTCGCGGCTTTTAAAAATTTAACATAACACAATAAAAATTAACACGGTATCATTAAAAAAAATTTTTTTTTAGTTCTTGACTTTATGTCCTTTAGAGGGCGCCATAGTCAATTTAATGTGACGTCACATAGCCCATAACTAGCGGACAACCAAGACGCTTCTAACGATACCTCATTTGTCAAATTATGTTAAGAAGTTTAGAAGTTATGAGGGAACAGATGAACATACATACATACATACATACCAGTCAAAATCATAACCCTCCTTTTTGCTTCGCCGTAGTCGGGTAAAAATGGAACAGATTTCTTTTCTTTCTTATGAAATTATGTGCCAAGTAAGTTAATAGGAACTTAATCGTAGGTGGTGAAACAGGACCTTCCAGTAATATGGTGTCGAAAGAGTTTTTGTTGTAGGTTAAGTACCTAACATGAAAGCATTAAAGTGAGCAATAACCTAACTATGTCCAATAAAATTAGCAACTGACATAAACGCCTGAAACGTGCCTGAAAACAAGATTATTCATTCCATCCAGTATCATGTCTGTAGAATAAACAACGCCATCTGTCGACAAATTAAGATCTCCAAGTTTACATCTGTTTTCATTGACTGCTTTTCTGTCCCTACAATTGAGAATCACTCATAATAACATGATATCTGCTAGATTACTATCAGAATGATTCGCTTTTATGCACGCTAAATGGCAAATTGTTGGTTCGTTTCATCAGACACTTTAGTACTACCATCGAAGAAAATTTTATCAACGTTAATGCTTCAACATAAAGTCTAAATTACGGTGGCTGTTATGCTATAACTCTTTGCTAATCTAATGATGTGCGTATCTTGTGGTCTACCAGCAAAGTTGTTCGTACATCTATAAAGTTTTGCGGCAAACCGCCAAACGCGACACTTTTTTGCTGGCAAAGAATTCTCCTATTATGGCGAATGACTATTAAGTGCGGTTTCTTAAGTAAATAATGTTGATCTCAACTCCAATTACGCGAAGTTTTTCTTCTTAAAAGGATGTGGGTAGGGTAGGTGTCATTTACATGGTTCTTATGTGGAAATTCGAAGAACTACGTAGATATAAATAAACAAACTAAATGCGATCTTGATACTTTATATTAATATCTGTCGTTTTTATTGTAGCAATAAATTAAGTTTACAACAAAAACACGAATGTTTTGGCTTAAAATGTCAAAATATAAATCAAATTCTTTATCTCTTAGTAGTCGGTGCTCGCTATAATTTTACACCTCGGGAACAAAACGTCAATTTCTCAAAACGTCCCGTGAAATCAAAAGATTAGTCTTTTTTCTACGTTTTTTATTTCGAATACAAAGAGAATGATGTTATTCAAAGCTGTGAAATCACTGGAAATATTAGTTTGCAATTCTTCGTAAGAAAATGATTCTTCATTTAATCTGTGATCAATGTGATCATAAGACAAGGCGCACACTAGAGAAAGCCAGCTGCAATATATCAAAGTTTGACAGCTACAAGCTCTCTGAGCAATATGGCGACCACGCCACCCAATGAGGCGCTGCCCCGTCACGCGGTGCGCTCCGCTCCTAACTTGGATACATTCATCACGACTGATTTATCGGGGAAGGAGTGACACATTTTATATTCTATTTTCGAAAACTCTAACGAGTTTTTCAAAATGGTCTCCGTTTGAGAGATCGCAACAGCTGCATCTTGTTAGCGTTGGTTTCAGAGGTTCGCTTTGTGTTAAAATTATTTGCGTCAATGACTTCGTGTAGTTTCGGCTTGTACAAGTGGCTAGCTACATGCCCCCTTGTTAAATAATATAGATAGAGACATTATTGATGTTCACGTATTGTGCAAATTATACGCTGCATGACCTCGTATTTAATAACAGTCTATAATTGATTTATTGAGTCATTTATTTGAGAAACAGCTGATGTATTCATCATCTTAATGTGCGTCGCGTCGTCCGCCCATTCAAAACGTCACATAAATGTCTTTGAAGCACATCAGTGTTTTAAGTGCTCTCTAAAATTGATTTTTAAATAACAAACGCCGGCCTCCCCTTTGGAAAGAAATAGTCTGAGGCTTTCACATGTCACATATGTCAGGGTTTGGCCTAATCCTCTCGGGACGTCCAATTTTTATTTCGTTCAACCCTGATGTATGGCCTAATATCGGCACGATAAATCGGAAAGTGATATGGAAAGGGGTCAAACATTGTTCATGGGTAGTTTTACATGGAGCTTTAGAGTTTGTGATTGAAAACTTAATGGTTCTGAAAGAGAAAATTGTATGATAAATTTTCGTGCGTAGGTATACTTCCGAGAACAAAATAAAAAGGGCCGTAGGTATAATTAGGTACAAGGCTCGATTTTAAACGGGTTCCGTGATTTCGACATCACTATCGTGATTTCGATCTTGAACACCATCGTTGATAATTTACGTTTGCAGGGGCATTTCGAAATTATCATCTAGGGGCACGGAGAAAAAATCAGGTTGGCGACGCCATTTTGGTTTGCAAATTGTTAATTTTCTCCGTAAACGCCTTGAGAGCGTCATGTCTTGAGAGCCATGTAGGTACTCCTTCGCAATTACTTTAATAGCTATCTTCGATATTAAATACATACGAGTACCGGCTTGCCTCTGCTCCTTTATAATACCTACCTACCTGTAAAATATGAATTTATATTAGGTAAGTATTAACCGATAATGTGCAGCCTTCAGGGTTATATTCAGCAACCTTATATAAAAAGGATTATTAGATACAATTTACATATAAGGCCGTGACCATCTTTACATACCGAGACTCCTCCGTGCCTCGGAAAGCACCTTAAGCCGTTGGTCCCGGCTGTCATTCGTGGATCTTTGACAGTCATTACGGGTCGTCAAAAGCCCAAAAGTCTGACAACCAGTCTTACCAACGTATTACCCAGATAATGGGTTGTGGAGTTCAGATAGGCAGTCGCTCCATGTAAAATAATGGTATTCAGCTGCATTAGGTTAGATTTGAAGCCGACCCCAAACATATTTGGGATAAAGCTAGGCAGATTGATTATACATATAAGGCCGTACAAAGTATGTATTATATTTTCACCTAAGCTACAAATTTTAACAATCATTGGCCTAAAACCTATTAATGTAATATAATTCACTTTTCCAACTTTTCCACCCCTTTTTCACTGCAACTGAAACTTAACAAGAATCCGTAACTGATTAAGGCGTATAGCGGCACCGCCCCTTTCCGCACCGCTGTTTAATCACATAGAATTTGCTCAGCGCATTGAAAACTAAATGATATTAGCCTTTAATTAAATATAGCTGAGTTAAGGCAAATAGGAACCGTAGATAACCTGTTACTAGTACTGCAATTATTATGAGTTTAATTGCATATGTTGTTGTTTTAAGTCAATGTAGCTTGTTAAAAGGTAATTTGTTTGTAATATTAATGGGATGAAAAATCAATTTTCATGATTGTGTGTGGTCTTTAAATAGTATTCTGAAACTCCTCTTTCGGATGTTGTTCATGGACATCTTCGTTGTGCCTGATCATATGCAAATGCAGTAGTATTTGTATTTATGTACCTAAGTACCTAACACTGTACACCTAATAAAAATTTCTTGGTCTTTCTAGGCGTGGAGATTTTCCAAACAAATCCAAAAAGTTTCCACATAAAATTAGTGAAACGGTTATAAATTAATGAAGGTAACTTTACATACAAACAGGAAATGGTCAAGCTTTTAACCAAACTGGTTGGCATAGGGCCTGTCAACGTTACCTATGTAAATATATGAAGTAGCACCCACTGCTATAAGTCAGCGGTCATCAACCCGCAAGCCCAACGTGGTGAAATGGTGACTCTAGTGGAGTCATAATGTCATGCATTGTACCTATATAAAAACCGGCCAAGTGCGTGTCAGACCACGCACAGTGAAGGGTTCCGCAGTTGAAAAGAATTTAATCAAAAAACAAACTTAACATTGTAGTTAAAAAATATGTTCCTCCTTACATTGATATACGTCACATTCAATTGTCCAACAGCAAATTTATGTTAGTAATCCCAAAAAAAAAATGTCATAAAATTACAAATCAACAATTTTCGGACTTTTTCTTTACTTGTGCTGTGAAACCTTGCTTCTTGCCAAATTTCTAAACACATAATCCATACGCGTTACCCCCCTTTTTTGGAAAAGTAAATGTAATAATGGACTGCACTATAATTAGGTACTGCTGAA
This sequence comes from Cosmia pyralina, assembly GCA_946251885.1. Taxonomy (NCBI): domain Eukaryota; kingdom Metazoa; phylum Arthropoda; class Insecta; order Lepidoptera; family Noctuidae; genus Cosmia; species Cosmia pyralina. The sequence continues at coordinate 17,829,738 of OX276351.1, forward strand.
AAATACATAAACTTATTTTCTTATCTAGCGACCCGGCCCTGCTTCGCACGGTTTTTAGGACTTACCTAACAAAATATAAAGGTTTCTTTGTATCTAAGTTAAATATTATTAATTTAAACATCTGTTCTTTTTTTCCTTCCGCATAAAATAATTTGTCTGGAGTACCTATAATAATTTACCATTGTTAATAGATTCAATTCGGGATTAGAGCCTGGTGATGTCACACACACACACACAGGGTATCCTAGTATGGACGCCAGTCTCTCACAAAGGATCATATTTTAGATTTTGTAACAACGTTATTATTCTTGTCTCTATTTATAAAATAAAACTAAATGAACCTTTGTGAAGAGAGAAATAAATAAAGATTACTATTACTATTGTCTTATACATAAAAACGTTCGGGATTAAATTCTCTGTATGATATGCTTTGCTTGAGCAATATATAAGTACATACAGAAAAAAACAGAAGAAGACCCTCAAATTGTTGAACGCTAGTAGCAAAATCAGTAGCAAAAAGTAGATCCTCATTGCAATACCAGATAACAGTCACAATCCGTAGTTTCCCCACATTGATTAATAATTTAATTTTTATTAACTAATTGGTTTCGCTGACCTTACCAACCCTTATACGCAATCTCACATAACCGATTTAAATTGATTCCGTTATGCGGTCCGCCGAGTACTGATTACATAAAAAGTTGCCGTATAGGCCGTTGCCGGTAGGGGCTCAGTGCTCAGTGCTCAGTTCGTTTCATTTTCAACCTTTGAGTCAATTAAGCTTTGCCAATTTAAGAGTGCACGTACTCTTACACCGGCCACTAATGTATTATTCATATTGTGTTTTTGAGATAACAAGCAAGCTCTCAAGTCGATACACATCTAGTGAGCTGATTGGAAGTCGGCACCGCAGATGGCGGGAAACCAGCGGCATCTTGGAAAGTACATTAAAATTACCCGGCAATGTTGGCATCGTTAGGATCTGTCTGTATATTATTCCACCTTTACGAGGAATTTAAGGCAATAATTCAGCGAATTAATTCATCAGACGTAGGTATACCTGTCTAGGAATCGAGCCAATGTGAATTACAGCTTTTATTTATATTTACGAAGTACACATACATAACATCACGCTGTATTCCCCGAAGGATTAGGCAGAGGTACACCCACATTTCGCTGGTTTAGCTCGGCGTGTTAGTGAAATGCCGTTATGGCTGTCTAGTTCGACGCGCGAGAAAGAAGACTCACGCGCACCGGAATTTGAACGCGCTTCGTTTAAAATATAGATTTGTGGCAAAATGATATACCTACTTTAATCAATTTTTAGCTTAGTAAGTTCTTAAAATATTTAAACATCTTCGATTTAAAGTAAATTTTACTGCACATTAAGGGACTGTTTACGTATAATCGTATGAAACAGAAAATAGACGGTGCTTTGCTTCCTTTGGTTTATTTTTCGGTTTTAGTATCAATAGACAATAAAGTCAAATAACACATACCTATGGAAAATCCAAATAATTTAACCATATACATAGTACATTTGGTTTTATAGGAATTTTAAAAACACAAAATTATCGATGTATCCCCTTAAGTTCTATGTAAGCCTATTGCTATCAGTCGAGCACAAATCCAGACTCCGTGCTGCTACTGAGAAATTCCTGATGGAACAAGCCAATACGAAATTAGGAAATTTCACTTAAGGCCCTATGATCCGGCGATCATAGGGCCTTAAGCGAAAAGCCGCGTACTGAACTGAAGTAGGCTCGCGAGTGGTTGCGTCTCGCATTTGGTAGGTATTTAAACGTAGTAAATATTTTAATCATTTTATCACGACACGACTCAGCGAATTGTGCTAAATAATCTTACTACCTTTTCATTTATATAAAAAATAAGAAAAAACATTTTGTAGGATTACGAAAAGGGGTAACTTTGGGATTTTTTCCTATCCAGCAAAATAAATCTAATCGTGTTATTAAAAGCGATTGGCTATCCGCCAGATCCTCAAATATGATATATCTTTTTTCCAGAGTTTTATAACACTGTTTTTTTATGTTTCCCATGGATTCAAAAAACTAGTAGGCGCGGTCTCTGTCGGGTCATAGCGCCGTAATAAATCGCACTCATATGCATTTTATTTCTTCTCAACTACAATACCTACTTAAGATCTTAGTAACTTAATAATGCGGGCTATTAAAGCTACAAATCACCGTTATAAAACACTCCAACTAAATAACCGTTCCACATTAAATTGCTTTGCGGACCCTACAGCAGAGCTTTAATTACAGCGCGTATTGATACAGTAAATTCATGTGAGCTTTTATTTTAACCAATAATTCACTTGGTATAGATATAAAGGAGTGCGGCAGCCAATGTGTTATAGCGCGGTGTTTATATACTTCGTAATCGGTCAGTTGATTCTGAGACCACCCAGGTGGGAGCTACGGTGCGTCCTCTGCCATCTACATACGCAAACGCTCACACACACACACATATATGTAGGTACAGTTAAGATCCTCAACCTCCCCACCATTGCCAAATAATTTTTCTCGTATCAATTTTGTAATTTGCGTTTCAAGTTACCAATTTGAGTGATTATGTTTCGTCGAGCCCGTTGGCTGGGAATATGTAATAAGGAAATTCACTAAAATAAGCGGTCGCGATTATTTTAAAATCGCTCAGATCGCAGGTAATGAGATGATAATGTATTAAAAAAGTTCATTGAACACGTTTTTGGGGTATGAATTCCATTATGGCGTCATGTTGTTCTGATATACGTGTAAGTTATAACAGAAAATGTATAATATGTTGGTAGGTATACCTACTCGGATGCATTTATAAAATTATTGAAAAATTATAGTGTTAGGTTGATTTTTATTATAAGGCTTTTTAAGTGGGCAGTGTATAAAGATAATGGCTGTATAATGCCTATATGCAAATAGCGTTTAGGTATATACATAATGCAAAGCTTATACAGAAATACACATGTAAACTCCCACCGATTTTCAGAACTTTATTGCAGTCTTAAACTGTGAGTACATCGCATGTGTATTATTAAAACATAATATAGCAGCAATTATGCGACTTAGACAGACCGTAATAAAGTAAAAATTATATAGGTTCTGCTTATGTAATAGGGCCAGAGTGTCTCAGGCAAACCCAGCCTCGTCTCGACAAGTCCTAGACACATTTATTGACTTGTAGAACATGTTATGCGCAGTCGAACATACCGTGTTATCTTAATTCGACTCATTAGACTTCGAGCGCAAATATCTACTTTACATAATTTTATCGAAGAAAATTGTGCGCGTGGGCATACTCGCCGACGTGATCCGTTTTAATGTCGCCCTTCCATTGAAATATGCTAAACAATGGTCCCGTTCCATCATGAAACCATCCGTCTTAGCTGAAACTATAAAACACCCTTTACAGTTACGTTCGAAGCTAAAAAAAGGTTAAAAGCTATTGTTTTTGTCATTAAAAACCGTTTACGATCCCACAAGTGTAAATAACTGCTTCCCGCGTTGTCAACCGCGCGCCACATGTTCGCCGGTATCGGTAAAAATACTCAAAAGCAACCGATCTGCTACAACAACACTAGTAAATCACGCTGAAAAGTTTTACGAATTAGGAACAATTAAAACATCGAAGCAAACAACAGTTGTTGCGAATGTCCTCCGCAACTGCGGGACCATTGTGAGTTACGAGCGGTTTACAACCTTATAGATCTTAGTCCGAAATTCTTTACGACTAATATAACTTGCGCAATCCTTTTGTCGCCCGATGGGGAGAGGGGGGCAACTTGGACAAGTTTCTTTTGTTTGCGACACGTGTTGCAGAACGGGTTGTGCCCGACACTTGTAAGGGAATCTTGGGAACGGTTACGAGTCGATTTCCTTTGAAACGTTCAATGTCTTTTTGCTTTTGAACTTAAATTTTTGGGAGTCAGATTATATTGTAATTTTCTCTGGTTGTTTTTCAACGAAAAATGTTGCGTTTTAATGCGCTGCGCCTTTCCGAACACAAATTCGTTTAACCTGTTTTTGAATCGGCCGCCCCGGGCCACTCTCGAATGCAATCAAGATCGGATTGAGATCACACAGTTATAGCTTTATTATTGTTGTTTGTATACATTCATTTTGTGCCTTCAATGTTGGTTATTTTGCATGAAACCTCAAATTTCATCACTCTTTTTTATGGTTACCGAACTTTAATTGGCACTTTCGGGTAACGGTGCTTAAATATGCTACATAATGAGTAAAATTCTGGTAGGTCCTTTTTTATTTACCTTGTGAGCGAAACCTTTGAGGTCCGTTGTGTGATTGTGTCCCGCCCCGCGTTCCGGAACACGTAATGCGTCTGCGCAGATGATATTTTTCAGATTTGTGCATAACGGAAACGTGCCGCCATTATATACCTATTAAGGCTTGTGTGTGACACTACACTTATTTTTTGCTAGGCCACAAACTCCGCCTTTTGCCTTAATGAAGCCATTTGTGTCATGTTTATTGCTTTTACGGCGTACTCCGGATTTTGAAGAGAATTTACAAGGCGAAAATTGACACTGAAATTATGGTAGCCCCTAATTAGTTGGCACACGTGCGATGTCGGTGATGTTTTTGTGTTTTTTATTCGAGGGGGAAAGTAAAACAACATAGATTTCCGCAGATTATGTCTTGTTTATTTACTTAGGTGACGTATTTATGGCCGTAAATTACATACTTTTTGGAAAGGGCTTTTCTCACTGGATTATTTACGAACATATTGAGCATTCGTTCTCGAATGAACTCCTATGTATTTAAATTATTTATTGAAGATGATAACTCGTTCATATTGCTTCCATCATTGGCAGATAACGTCTGCAAATAATCTTCAGTCTTTACATCAAGTCGTGGCTTCCAAATTGACCTTCATTCGAAATATTGACGTGGGTTCCTATATGCAATACTTATACATATTATTATATGTGGGTATACAGAGAGAAAGCTCCGAATTAACATACCTACAAGCGTGATCTGCTTCGAGTAATGAGTCTTAATACTCTTAGTGCATTTGCTTATCAGAACTGTGGTGCATTCGTCATGTTGAACATTTTTTGGGTTAACAGTGAATGTACCGACAGTTTCATTAATTTATTTATTTACAAGAAGTATTTACTTATCGTTTATGTTTGATACACTCTGTATTTCAAATTCAAGGGTTTTTTTTGTAGTTAAGGAACGTACCTATCATAAAAATATATTATGTTATGCAACGTTTGGCAATAAAAAATAAATTTACTGTAAAAAAAGTAAAAATCGACTCTAGCAACCTAAAACGAATAAAATAACTTTCTTACGTAGGTACTACAGTGTGACTGAGTTTAAATTATTTAGAGAAAAATATTTTGCTAAATTGCTCTGACTTTTGGATAGTGTTGTGAATATTGCTAATATCTTGTTAATAATTAATCTTGTTAATCATAATCAATCTTTTAAATAATCCTGTTAATAATTAATTAATAATAATAATTAATCTTGTTATTTTATATTATTAATGTTTGCATGCCGAATGGTGAAATAATGGCTGTGCGTTAATGTATCTTAACACCTATTATGTATCACCCATATTTGCAAAATAAATCTCTATTCTATTTTATTCTTAAAAAACTTAACAGCTTCTGAAGTCGGTGCCAAGCTAAAGTGCATTGAAGAACTGAAGACACACAGACAGACAGACACATACGGATCGAATACAGAGCTTTTTGAGGTCGGTTAAAAAGGGAGGCACTGTGACGTGTATTTCTATAAAATACTTTACAATATAAAATGATGATGATAGTCACATAGTAAAAATGTAAATAAAAATGTTTAGTCACTCCTGCCATCTGCCTAGCCTCTTCCCAACCACGATGGGGGTCGGCTTCCAGTCTAACGAGATGTAGCTGAATACTTTACATGTAGCGACTGCCTATCTGGCCTCCACAAGTCCACAACCCAGTTACTGTGTATGTGTAATAGGTACTATACCCCTTGGTAACTGGTTGTCAGACTTTCAGGCTTCTGACGACCCGAAACGACTGTCAAAGATCCACGAATGCCGGGACCAACGGCTTAACGTGCTTTTCGAGGCACGGAGGGGTCTTGGTTTGTAAAGATGATCACCCATCCACGGACCAACCGCAGCTTAAACTGATCGATAGATCAGTGCGGCTGTTATTACTTAGCCACGAGCCCCTCACTTTACTGTAGTGTAGTCACTCCTGCAATGTGTATATGCTAAAAAACTTTTTCACAAAAAAAAAATACAATCGACTTTCAAAAACAACACCACAAAGTGAAAAATAAATTTAATTTCGGAAGTCGGTGTCTGATTGAATGTATTTTCGCTTTTGCCACCGACTTTCGAAATCAAAGTTATTTTACACTGTAGTGTTGTTTTTGGCAGTCCGTTGTATTTATTGTGAAAAAGTTTTTATTTTTCACTTTTTAGTGGTTCACATGTACTTACCTCATCACAGCATACCGGCGTGATGTTATGTTATGAACTGATGTAAACAATAGACAGACTTGAGATTTCAGCAATCCCAGTCCATTTGCTATCATTTATTGAGGAGTTCCGTTGCCTATCTCAGAAGTTCTTCATCAGATCTTCACCAAATTGAAATGGGACCACTCCGAAAAAGTACTTTTCTAAAAACTATCCAAATCGCTTTAAGTTTGCCTATAAAATTGGAAGAGTTCTCTCTATTTCTCCAGGATCCCATCATCAGATCCTGACTTGATGATCATGGGACCACCTTTTAAACAAAAAAAAAAAAATCCAAATCGGTCCAACCATCTTCGAGTAATCGAAGAACATACATAAAAAAAAAAAGGTTCCGACGAATTGAGAACCTCCTCCTTTTTGAAGTCGGTTAAAAATAGCATGTTGTACACAGCATAAATAAATAAAGATAAAGCAAAATAAAGCTTAAAGCAGTATCGTTCTAAGCAATCATGTACTCTATAGTGGTTAGGTAACCACAGAAAAGATGTTGAGATTGTCTGCTTAGCAAACACTACACAGAATCTCTGCTTATATCTTTCATTCTACAGATAGCCGGCCCATTGTGTTCAGGGAACTTTGCATTTAACTTAGTTCATACATTGACTTTTTACATAGGAAACTATGGGCCGAATTCTGAAACGAAACTCAATTTTAACTCGCCTTTAAGTCTCACTTTGGCATGTCACCCATCATTATCAGCTGCATTTTAACGACTGAATTCTAAAAATCCAGTTGATTGAGAATTTGGGAATCTGACTCGCAACACACCTTAAAGTCAATGCGATACAGGGCAGCAATTTTTTTTTGTTTATTTTTTAACTAGCTGTTGCCCGCGGCTTCGCCCGCGTGAATGTCGGCAATTATCCCACGGGAACCTACTACCGGGATGAAAAGTATGCTTTGTCTTAATCCAGGTTATAAACTATGTGTATACTAAATTTCATCCAAATCCGTTCAGCCGTTTTTGCGTGATTGAGTAACAAACATACAAACTTTCAAATTTATAATATTAGTAGGATTAAGTTATCGTTTGTTTACGACAAATAAAACGTAATGGCACTATTATTTTTTCTCTAACGTTTCCCAAACCCTGAAAAAAAATATACCTATATAGGTATATATTTCTCATTCAAATAATTACAATCCTAGGAAATAAACAACGATTTACAGTTAATCCTGTAAATAAGTCGTACATAAGGAATGGCCCCACAATTCACGTGGTACCCCCAGAAGGCTTTTACGGGTTAGGTAATTAGCGTCACTCAATTAACCACTATACAGTGGCCGCAAGAATTTTTGTTAATTATTAAAAAGGTTGCACTTAACTCGGTAAGGGGGAAATTGGAGGAAGGAAAGGTTTTGGTCCGATGTTGTTGCTGTAATTTCCTGTAGTAACGTTACACTCAAGTGCAGTTGGATCCCATGTGCATTGTTTGAGGAGGTGTATATAGTTTACATTGTGTTTGAAGTCCTACCTTGAAAAATGATTTTATTTCTGTAAGTAAGTTTGACGAACACACGACACGACACACACACACACACACACACACACACATACACACACACACACACACATACACACACACACACACACACACACAACAATCACACACACAAGAATCACACACACAACAACAAACACAACACACAACAATCATATTTTGACCGAGCGAGCGAAACGTCTCTGCTTCGTCTGGCAAAATTTACTTTTGTCTGTCAGTTTGTTGCTACTCCTCTACAGGTCGTATTTTACCACCGATCTCGACGGAACTTTGTATAATATTATACAGGTTTTTAAAATTTAAATACAATTTCTTTGTCGCTGTGGATTTTTGATTGGAGGGGTTCTTTCTTCAAAAAAGGGCAGAAAGGGGGCTACTGGATATCTTCGCCTTAAGAAATCCGATTTCGATGATTCTTCTTTTGTTTGAAAGACAGTAACTTTAAGTTGGTCTCGTAAAAATTTGGTGAAGATCTGTTGAGGATTTTCGGCGTGATGAGCAGAAAATCTTCTCAAAATGCAGTAAATTGATCTGTTTTAGATTTTTACCAGTGGAATCTGCCCTTTAACTACTAGCTAGGGATTGATGGAGCACCTGGGACCATCTTCTCATCACGAAACTAGAGAATTCTGAAAATAATTAGGTATCAGAATTCTCCCAAACGAACCTTTAAAACCAATATAAATGTTAGTTTTACAATGAAGTCACTAGGTGGCGCTACTGTGCACCGCTATACGACTGGTATTTTGCAAAAAGTTTGTGCTCGCGAGGTCTCTACTGTTCGCAGAACTACTAGTTTTAAAAACTAGATGAGGTCGGTAGATCTGACTAATCTAAGAAGACAGGTTGAAATAAACTCAGAGGTCACAGTCTCTTTTAAAGTCCAGACTTACCTAATCTTGGTCAGATCATGTAGATTGATGTCTGAAATGGACTTTTGATATATTTAATCGCCCATTTGTCACTTTTGTAGGGGAACTTTCACGAAGAACCAGGCTGACATCTCCTTCCAAGAATTCCGAATCTTCCTTTCACATCGTGACTTAAAAATCAATTAACATTATCAGCTACCAATATCCCAATAGGCAAGCTTCAGCAGAATCATCGACCTTTACTTGGCTTTATATCAACAATAGGCATGTTTTCCTCGCTTTCTCACGATTCCGATTAAACCATACTCCATACAACTTAAGAGGATAGATAAGGATGTATGAAAAGAGCCGCTTGGTCCTTACGCAGCCTCCGATCTCACTACTTGAGATAATTAAGCCATTAAATTGGTTCGCGTACCCTTTTATGCTGTGAGAAGTACGGACGGATCTTGGTTTTATTTTGAATGTAACAGTAACGAAGGCAATGTGCTTGTTCAAGTACTTTATCGGTTATGTAGCTTAATTATGACATGTATTTAGTATGATTCATGTGTGTTTATCTGTCTTTTGAGAGTGTCTGTTAGTTTGGTGGTGATTAAGTTAGAAACTTCACTTACTTAATTAGATGCATACTTAATAATAGCTCAGGGATCAGATGATTTGTGTAGGTATGGAATATGCTTATAAACCCAATTTTTGCTGTCTAAGAACAGTAATGCTATGCTGTAAATAAATCACCGAAATAACTTAGGTGAAGTGAGCTGTCATCTCACTTAATGCTAGGGATTGATAGTATTGACAGCTCACTTTAAGCTCACTTCACCTAAGTTTTCACGGTGAGATATTTACAGAATACCACTACAGTACCTACTTTGGTCTAAGTACGAAGCTACAGTACGTTGCCTGGAACGACATTTTTTTTTAAATTGATGACGTCCTTATCTTGACCTTGATCACGCCTGATGGAAAGCGATGGATAAGGTCTAAGATCGGACGAGCGTTAATAAAAAAATATTATTAAAACAATTTTGTAGCCCCAGCTGCCTCTGAAATGTCAAAAGAAATCTCAACATTCTCTACTTGAAAATTACAGTAGGTATATGTAAGCCCTTCAATTTCAATAAAACCGAAGACATTCGATCGAATCTAAATTTCGATCTTTTCACGCGTCACCGATCAAAAGATGATAACATCAACTAGGTCGAGTTCAATTCAAGAGTTCCAAATTCAAGTCAGATACATTCTGATTGGTCTTAATCTGATACAGGTACTATATACCTACTGAGAAAGTTGTACACCGAAAAAAAAAAGAAATAAGGCAATCGCAGCGTGCGTTCGGCCCTATACATAATGTTGGGGAGCACGCAACAACCGGCATGCAATGAAAGCCTTCGAATAACCGCCTCATTGCCTCAACAGGGCTGGCATTTTAATATTAATATATATTTGTAATAAATTGCTATGTTATTAATATTTCTAGATCCTGCTGGTGTTAAAGTAAGATTTTCTGAAATCTCATTACTCAATATTGAGTTGTAATGAAAATATCTGGTGAACTTGACAGGATAATCCTGAAAAATGTTTCTGTGTAGGTTTCATATTGAACTAGCTGTGCCCCGCGACTGTGTTCAGATAAACAATATACTTACTATAAAAACTTTTTTCCGAAATTAAAGTTATTTTTCACTTTGTAGTGTTGTTTTTGGAAGTCGGTTGTATTTTTTTGTAAAAAACTTTTTATTTTTCACTTTTTAGTTGTGATACCTACCCCACACAAATTCTAATACCACTACCTGCAAAACAAACGTATTATTGAAGCTAACTCAAAAACTACCGAAGCAAAGTTAATCAATTTTATATGGGACCAACTGTGATGTAACTGAACTCGAATAAAGCAAAAAAAATTCAACTCGAAGATGGCTATCGAGTAATAAGGTTCCGACGAATTGAGAACCTCCTCCTTTTTGAAGTCGGTTAAAAATAACAGCCATTTTTTAATAAAACTCCCTCGTTCCGGGACCGGAAATTTGCTAGAACAAACAGACAGATAGACAGATAGACAGACCGATAGACAGGCAGACAAAAATTTAAAAAATTGTATTTTTCGTTATAAGTACCTACCTACCGGTTTTACTTTCATATGCATTTAGTTAAAAGCTTTTATTTTGACATTACAAACAGACACTTCAATTTTATTTAAGAAGATCTTTGAGAAGTATTTGTCTGACTAGCAACAATCATTCATCAATCAAGCTATTCGTAATCCTAGGTACTTACCTACTGGTTACATAGATAATGAACATTTTTGGCCATGCTTATGATGGTAGTGTATTTAAGTTGTAACAATAATGGTTCTTCTTCAAATAATAGGTAGAGCAGCCCTGAAAACAGTCGAATTTTCTCATGTCACGGCTTGCCCCTTATTCAGTTATCCTGTCGCAAATCGAGTTTTCGGTACGCAGTTGTAAGACATTCCGATTCACCGCGATTGAAGTTCACTATTGATTTGTAACGTTGTATTTTCAATCTGTACAGTGTACACCCTACTGAATCAAAGCTAGAAAACGTAAATTTCACTTTAGTATATTTCTCGAATTTCTTGTTCTTATTTATGCACCTGCATCTGCATTTATATTGCATCTGAAACTCAACAATTTTGCATCTTCGCCCACACGTGTTTATGTTTCTTAATCAAGTTTGCAACCAGTCTTAATTCCCGGTCGGTGGCTCTCAAAGGCTGCCCTTGCGCATATATCAATATCGACGTTTAAACGAAATGAAGCTGTCGTCACCGCCAATTGTAACGTCATTTGAACTAAGCTGCGTGAGACAACCAATCCCATTCAACATTCAAACGCTTCACTGAAAGCAGATCCGCCGGTTCAATGCACAAACTTTTTTCCAAACAACCATTACGTTCATATGGTTGTTAATTTAAAAGATTATTGATAATAAATGTAACCTTTTCTATTTTGTTTCAGGAGCAAACGGCCTGAGAAGACGAGGAAGACAAACGTACACTAGATATCAAACACTAGAGTTAGAGAAAGAGTTCCACACGAATCACTACCTCACGCGGAGGAGACGCATAGAAATGGCGCACGCTCTCTGTTTGACGGAGAGACAAATCAAAATATGGTTTCAGAATCGAAGGATGAAATTAAAGAAAGAAATCCAGGCTATAAAGGAGTTGAATGAGCAGGAGAAGCAGGCGCAAGCACAGAAAGCGGCGGCGGCAGCGGCGGCGGCCGCGGCCGCTGCGCAAGGCCACCCCGAACACTAAGCATGCGCGCGCGCATAGCCTTGTCCAGTGATACTATCGCAGTCCGCCAAACACTCCATAGCTTTGTGGTTTTTATTTTTTGTAAATTGTTTGTAATTATTTTCTCGTTATTTAAGTGTTGTTCGGTTGTTGTGATTATTTTTAACTAGACACAATGTTTTCTCAAAACGAATGATGGAACAATAAACTGTTGAATGCTAGACTAGAAACGGGTCGTATTATTTTGTGTTTCGGGTTTTGTTTTTGTTGATTTATTGATTTTTATATACATTTATATTTTAATCCGCGTAATCGTCGAAGATGTTCGCGTTTGGAAACCAGTGCAATTTGTAGAAATCTCTTCCGTGTAACATAGTGTAGGTGTATCGTAGTGCGTTTTACTTTATGTGCGATCGTAGCGCTCCCTGCTCGGCAGCGTCGGCGTCACGAACTATATTACATTGTACAAATTTAATATGCCTACCAAAGAGACCCGGTCTCGTACCCTTAAAGCTAAGTAAATAAAGAGTCGTAAGTTAAATTAATTATCCGCTATCGTAATACGGACAGTGTGAACAGAATAACCTTCCGCGCCATCTAATCCTTCAATACTCTCGCATAAGTATAGTGTAAACATGATCGTGTTCCTGCAGTTTTAATAGTCGGTGAAGTTAAACAAATTGCCATAAATATAAGTAGTTATTATTTAGCCAGTAGCGGTGTAAATAGTTAGGGTAACGTCTGTAATGATGGAAGTGAGCGGTTCGCGATTGCGTCGGCGCCGTGGAATGGGCAGAAAAAGCTTCGGGGCGAGTGCGGGGCGAGGGCGCGGTGTGAGCGGGGCGAGCAGGGCAGCTGCGGGGCAAGCGCGGGGAGCGCGCGCCGCCGGCCACCGAACAGGACTAGGTGAGTTTTTGTCAAAGTTACCGCCATTATTTATCGAGTGGAGACGGTCGCGAAAAACTTACTCGCCGTCACCAGGCGACGCGCGATGCCATTTTTGAAGTCGCCCAAGCGCGACTTCTACGGTATAGATGTTTTGCAATGTTTTAATTTACTAAGTCCGTTGCACCTTTTGATGTTCCCGACTGTCTCCACGCCGAGCATGTAGAATGTCGTAATAACACCCGCTTTATGTATACCAACGATCGAAATAATTAAACATAATTTTCTGGTCCCCGTAATGAATTTAATGGCATCCTACATGTTGACCGATTGTTAGCGGCTGCTTCCCGTCATAATTAACACTAGAATAAAGACTGCCGCAATATATAATTATTAGGTGACAAAAAAATTATAAAGGCTATCTTTGCTTGTCGAGGTCTTAATATTTCGTAAGCATGCATAATGACTTCATCGACTTTACCGCCGGACGGTGAGCGGTGGGAACTATTAATTAAATTGACTATAGTCCGTTTCATCTCGAACGCCGAATATGGCGACTGAAGTCAGGCGGACGCTAAAAACTGAATTCCAAGCTCGCTCCACGTACAGTCTGCAAAAGAAAAACTCACGAATATCTTTCTACCTATTTGGTTGTGCTATTCATGTTGAAAAATGCTGAATAGCATTATACGTACGTGTCAACTCGTTAAATCAGGATTTAAATCTCATTTCTTAAGACTCCAAGTGGGAAAAACTAGATCACGTAACGTACTAAGTTGCGCTTAAGCTGCCTGCGATATGGTGAAAGATTATAAGGCATTTTACAAACTAACAACTTTGTCGTTGCGTGTTTGTATTATATAAAGAGGTGGAGTTGTGTGGAAGTATTTGTCGCAAAAACTTCAGGAATTAATCTTTATAGGTTTCAAACATTATTCTTGTTTGTATTGAATAATGGAAACGTGTTTTAAATCATGATTCAAAAAATCTATCCACAAAGTAAATTGTTTTTTCCCTGATATATTATGTTGCTGTCGTTGCTCGGGTCGGCCATGTTTGCGGTCCTCGACCTGGCCTGCCAAATCGACGATAGCAGATAATTATTTATCCGATACGAAAAATTATTGGACATCGACGTATCGCGGCCCGAATTTTGAACATCTCAATTTTACTGGAGCATACCGGTCGGAATCTTTGTTTTATGGAACAATAATTAGATAATTTAATAACTTATTTATACTTTTTAAGAGCCAGTAATGTTCGAGTTAGTATAAATATAGGTTTATGAATATTTATGAACACGTAGAGCTGTATTTTAACATCGTCTGAACGTTTTCACTTTTAAGTCAGGTGGAATGTATTTTTTTCCAGTCTTCGTGTAGCCCAGAGCGAAATAGGAGTTCCTTTGACAAGCTCAATAGCAGTGTACGTTTTCAATTAAGAATAATGACTACTTCAATGCCATGTTTCTCACTTAATTAAAACATACCTTGGTAAATTATAAACATCATAAATGGCAGATGTATCGATAAAAACTGAATGTATTTGTCGATAATTCGCCCATTTCAGCACATAGGGCATGCCTGCTGTGTCTTTAACGAAGTCATGTATATTTTTTCTAAGCATTTACTTAAGTATATTATGCAAGTTTCTCAGTCTTTTGCAGGCCATAAGTCAATTTAATCAGCCAATAACTCGACAATATGTTTTTATTGGCTGCTTAATTAATATTGGCTGGTTGTTTTTTTATGTGGTCGGCCAATGAATTATACGGCTAAGGTGGCTTTTTTTTTCAAGATATTATGCATATAATTTTTATATCCATACCGAAAGTAACGACACCGTGAGGGATACTGCATTCACACGTATTTAAATATTGTATACCTACCCACCTACAACAAAACACCCTTTTTAACCGACTTCTAACGAATTCACTAATGAACTAACACATATTACACTCACAAATATATTTGTAAGTACACCAGTTTCATTGGTAGGACATAGCTTGAATAAAATGTATACATAAGACCTTGATTATAATACTTGTGTTCACGAATAAAGATTGATTGATTGAACTAATTAAATAAACATGCACACAACCTGCACATCCTAAAATTAAGTAGGTAGGTACCTACGTTTAAAAATAAAACACATAGGGAAAGTAAATAACCTAATTATGTAGGTATTGTAAGGTATCTAAATAAAAATAATTAATTAATTAAATATCTAAGTACAAGTATACAACGAAAACTACCCGATTATTATATAAAAAATAATCAATACATATTGACGTTTTTATATTTATAATAATTAATTATTATTCACTGAAGGAACCTTATTAAAATATTTCAATTTTATGGGTAGACCCGTTTTTCATACGAAGGCTAGAGGGCCGGTGTTCCTATAAATATGTACCTGGGTACAGTCAAACAAAGATATAGCATACACAGCTAGTGTACTTGTTACTTTTAAGTACCTAATGTTCTGAGTGTGCTAAGTACCTAAGCAGTCAAGGTTTTCACATCAGACTTTAATATGAGTATAATGAATGTTTAAAAAAATATCACGCTCATAATACTAAGCTTTTGGTTGTTGTGTTTTTATATCATTGCACTGACTAGCCCTATTTTACACGATGCAATTTTCTTACTTGTGGCATACAATAAAATTGAATCAACAAATTACTTGCACCGTCTAAATAGTGTTTAGTCGGTGCCACTTTTATTGTTGGTTCAACATCAGGTTCTAATGATTATCTTTCTTCTAATACCTAAATAAAAAATACTACTGATGGTAGTGGAATCCTAATTTGTTTGTTTTTAATGCTTTCACGATAGAACGGCAAAACGGATTTGGATGAAATTTGGCACACGGGTAGACCATGACCTGTAAAAGGACATCTGCTACTTTTTATTGGATGAATGTTTTTACCTGTATACCAAACTCTTTTGCTTGCTGTACTATGTAACTTGGTACTTATGCGGGCCGCTGATGTGATCTCTTATGTGGCTAGTAGGTTCTAGTAGCTACTTCATTCGTCTGCTTCAGGTCAGGCAGGTTTTCCTAAGGATGGAATATTCATGTGAGAGATTACCTATAGACTTAAAAATTTAAATTGGTTTTAGATGTGGGTGTCTTTTGTTTGATTGAGATTGTTTGTATAGTGGAAAAAATGTGCATGAAGAAAACATTTTATTTACCTACTAGTATTAGGTTTATGAAGGGTTTAACTTAAGATTGTTAAGTAAATAGGTAGTTTCTTTAATAATTACACATGTATACGATGAATAGTTTTATAAGCTTAATGTATCTACTTGTAATTTAAAATATTATTACTTACATGAGTAAACAACTTTAAGTACCTATATAATTTTCTGCATATATTTTTGCGAGTTCCTCAAAATAGGTAGGTAAGTACCTATACCTAAAAAATCTTTAATTAATTTAATTTAATTTATAGTAACAATGAATCAAGGAATCAATCAATGAAACCAAGGTATCAAAGTAGATATGATTATACCTAGTAAACTATCGTAATTGTAAAGGAGTAACAGTAAAACGAAGTAGGTACCTACCTACCCAAGAACCTATTGGTGTCCCTTGATTTCCTTAAATGTCGTAGCTACTATAGGTACCTACCTACATACAGACATATGTGTAGCAACATGTACCTAGGTATCTAAGACTCAGGGTTGTCGACATCGAAAAAGTTTTCAATTCTCAATTCTTTGTTGCATTCCATATTGTAAAACAGTTGGTAAGCTTAAAATGAATGACACAATTATGGACCCTGTCGGGCACACATCCTAGTAGGAGAGAGGAGGAAGAGCGCTTCTTTTATTATTTAATTTATTTAAGTAGTTTAATAATGTTTAGACTTTATTTCTTAGCTAGTAAGATATAAATAATACCTACCTGCTTTAGTAAGTAGGTCTTTTTAATGTTAGGTATACCTATATTGTTTAATTAGTTTTTCCTGTTGTACAGTATATGTTTCGATGCGTATTCAAATTAGAATCGACCGAACTTTACTAACTTGTCTCTTCATAGAATACGAGTAGGTAATAACGGCAACAATATTGGTGCTCTTTCACTGAATAACCATAAACCTACAATTCAGTTTAGAGGACATTCAAACAACGAAAGCCTGAATATTTTACGAAAACCACCACCACCACCGCCACCACCACCACCACCACCACCACCACCACCACCACCGACCATCGACCATTTGCTGGGGCAGTTTATTTTAACCCAACCTACACCACATCCTGTGATCCACTAAAGAAAGAAAGAAGAAAGAAGAAGAAAGAAAGAAAATACGTTTATTTGCGGTAAACATGACGCAAAGGACAAAAAAAATCAAATAAGCAATGTAAAAAGCAAGTTTTGGGGAAAATATGCGTCACATCTACGCAAAACGGCTACCGCTCAGCATAATGCCGCGACCCCATGCGAAACGGAGCCCCAGCGCTGGTTTATATTATACAAAACCTTTAAATTAGAAATTATACTCCACATCAGAGTGCCTAAACCATCTGTCAATTTCCAAGTTAAACCCATTTTCAAGCTAATAAGTTCAAGTAGCTCTCTTGTCCCGTGACATTCACCCAATATCGAAACAAAAAAAAAACCGAAGACATCTCGGGACATTCTCCACCGTCCCGAGTCCCGTTCAACCCTATCCCGGGGAAGGTTCGTGATTCGATAGTATCGTTCACCCGACCTGGCCTGTCCTCTACACGACTCCTTTAACTGTGCGACTAACCTCACTGTTTTGTTCCTGGGAACATGCCTGAACCCCTACCTACCTAACCTAGGTAGATTTAGGTACCTATACCTATATTAGGTTTGTTTTGGCTGAGTAAAGGCTCAGTCAAATTGGCGCTACACGCGATGCGAATCGCGCGCGATACAAAGGCATCGCGTGTCGCGCCTGTTTGTAGGAGCCTTAAATCTGCATATTGGTGTAGGTTAGTTATTTTATGGGGGATGGTTGTTAGAAAAGGGATTTTGTAGGTACTTCTCAAAACTGATGAAACAGAATTGCTTTCTCAAAATTGAAACATTAAATTTTAATTTTGAGCAAGCGATTCTGGGACAACAGTTTTGAAAAGTGAAATGTGCGGAAAAATGGAATCGGAAAAGTTGACTTTAACTAATATATATATAGATAGTAGATATCGGAATAATTGTGAACATTTATACCATTAAATCAGTCTTCTAAGTAGCCTTTTTGTTGTAAGTAAGTTTGTAGTTTCTTGCCCGTTCTTCTCCATAGGTACCTACTATGCTTTGGAATGGGCGCCTAGCTTCATCTTTTTGACTGACCGACCCCTTGACAATTCAAAAGTGCCTGTAATTGGTTTAATTGAAATAAATGCTTTGAGTTGAGTTTGAGTTTGTAATATAATACAAATAACTAAGAAAAGTTTTGTGCAGAAATAAATGCATAACGGGTAATGAAAATGAACTGAAACTCTACACAAAAAAATGTTTCAAAAGTTATTCATACCTTGGTAGGCTACTTTGTGTTTATCATACTTATCACATTATAAAGGCGAAAGTTTGTGAGTGTGTGTGAGTTTGTATGTTTGTTACTTCCTCACACTCAAACGGCTGGACCAATTTGGATGAAATTTGGTATGTAGATAGCTTATACGCTGGATTAACACATTTATCACGGTCTACGCGGATGAAACCGCGGGGCGTAGCTAGTTAAAAGCTAAAAGTAAATAAGAGGATGACTACAACTTATGCCACCTTATTGGTCAATTTCAATAGAATTTAAATAAAAGTGACCCTTCTTAGTAAAGCTTTATGTAGTCAATCACTACTGAGTCTAATATGGATCTGTTGGAACTTTGAATCCGGTTTCAGGCCGATATAGAGCCACAGAATAAATAATACTTAGTACTAACGTCATAGAGCATAGAATAGTTTATAGGTATATGTAGTTTATTATGTTGAAAAGAGTCCTTTTTCTAGGTTGTGTGCACAGTAGGTACTTTATAGATGTCACCGTACCTATAATAATTATGAACATCTTCAGTTTATAATCTATCGGTATTATTTCCGTTAGATTATAAACTGTCGAAAAATTGTGAACTGCAATAAACTATTTACAATTTAACGCATTATTTTCGATCAATTCATGGGAAACCGACAAATTGTGAACTCTTATCAAACTTGCTTGCGACGTAACGCACCTTGCGCTAAATATTACTTAAAGCGAGTATAGCTGCCAATAGCGCCACCATTGAGAAAAAAATGAATAAGTC